>AP025054.1:28245555-28332870 GCA_036186865.1 Eustoma russellianum | reverse complement strand
GTTGCGCGATAGAGTTCACAGCAAAATGACTCACTTATAATGTGAAGTAGCAATTGATCGACACAGCTTGATGTAATTTTCATTATGGGTCTCTGTGTTTTTAACGTATGATTATGGTTGCGTACATCCGACCCTCTCATACCCCGCCATAGGCGGAAGTCTTTAAGGCAATGGGGTAATGTTGTTCGTTGATGTTGTTGTTGTCGATTAGGTTCTCCATGGGCTTGTCTCTGCAGCATATCCAGGTGAGAACCTGAAAAATTGTTGTAGAACCGCGGCAAGGTTTTGGTTGGGCCAAAAGTTAATGGAGATTGAAAAGCTTGCAAAATAAGGACACGCAGGTTGTCCTGAGTCACAAAAGATTGTCCATGCAGGTTGCAAAGAGGCGTCATGTGCATGCAGCGTGGGTTACACTTCCGACTTGGTTGCTGTGTTTTGGGGATATATTGCGAGAGTCTCTAAGACAATAGGGTAATGTTGTTGTTTTGTGATATGTTATCTGAACCAAAATAGCATCCAGGAAATTTTTCACCATCTGAGGTGCTTTCTACAAGATATTCCTTATACCAGTCTTTCAGCAAGCGAAATCTAGGACTATTTGACCTTTATTATCACACCTCGTGGTAGCAGACTTTTATGCAAATTAGCTGTTATATTTTAGCCCACTTCTATTTGCATCTCCATATCATGTAGTTTCCAACTACAATATTTGCGGTAATAATGTAATTTGAATCCCCAATTCAGATCATCCTTTTGTGGTTAAAGGATTGCTTGCACGCAGGGGTGTACATGGTTCAGTCCAGCTGGTTTTTGGACATATTACAAACTAAACTGTTCGTAACGGTTTGAAAATGGCGAAACCGAAACTAGATCGAAACCGGTCAACAAACTGTTTGACTGGTCCGGTTTGGATCGGTTTGGTTCCATTTTTTCCAGTTTATATAATTAACTACTATTTTGAGGAATGAAAATCTAAAATTACAAACAAAGTAGCCAATTAAATAAATTATAAGCTAATAAATTACACACCAACTAAATAAATTGCAACCAAAGTATCCAACTAAATAAATTAAAAACCAAGTAGATGTCCAAATAAATTAAACCCAAGTGTATATATAAAAATAATAATTAATATAATTATATTAAACCACTCTGGTCTGGCTTTACAATTTTAAAATTTTTAGAACCGAAACCACACCGAATAATCCAGTCCGATTTCTACTTTATCTGTAAACCGGCTGTTAAACTGTGGTTCAGTTTTCAACGTTTTGGATAAGTTCGGTTCGGACATTTTGTCCGGTTGCTAAATTTTTTTTACCGTCCTACTTGCACATTTATCTTTAACCCAAAAAACAATGAATTTGAACCGAGTACTCGGTTCTCTTTTTAACATTTTTGATGACGGAAAGATTTGCCACATCTGACTTTTGAAAAGGGACTAAGAAATCCCAAGTCTTGAAAAGTTATACCCAGAAACCATAGCTCTCATATTCTTATGATGGCTAAATCAAGGTGACAGCCATGATACTTGTACATCCAGTCAAAATATACATACAGCTGCTATACGAATGCACCGTCCAAAATGGTATAGCATGTGCTCGAACTGAACTTAACTATAATTAACAGATATACACAAAACTGTGAACAATGTTAAGGACACATTCTTACTTGACTTTGAAATAGGATAGAATAAAGCAAAATGATATTAAATTGGCTGAATTTCTTATATTGTAAAGTAACAGTTGATCGACACAGCTTGACACAATCTTCATTATAAATCACCGGGAAACAACCTCTTATGTGTCTCTAACACACGGATATAGTTGCATACATCCGGCCAACCATACCTTACTATAGGCGGAAGCTTATGAGGCAATAGGGTAATGCTTTTGTTGTTGTGAACAAAACCTTGCGGATGTAATCTACTTATATGTACAACCATTGGCACGCTGAAAGATGTCAAGAACAAGGCAATTAACAAGATACGGAAAATTTTTCTCTGTATTTCCATTCCTCCATGTCGGGGTAAATATACAAGTTTGTGTACAGTGTATACAAGGAAATTTCCTAATTCCTCCTAATCCTATTAATTACAATTAATCAAGAATCTCCTAAATCAATTCCTAAATCAATTACATTTATTTTGACAACCAATCACCAATTGATCACACTTTATTTCCTAACACCCCCTCAAGTTGAATCGTAGGGTCGCCAACGTTCAACTTGCACAGTACGGTTTCAAATGTTCGTCCACACACTGCCTTAGTCAAGATATCTGCCAGTTGATCTTCAGACTTTACAAACGGTAGCTCAATAATCCCATTTTCCAGTTTCTCTTTGATGAAGTGTCGGTCAATCTCCACATGTTTAGTTCTATCATGTTGCACAGGATTTTCGGATATACTGATGGCAGCTTTGTTGTCACACATTAGTCGGATAGGTAAATGTACATCGAGCCCAAGTTCTCTGAACAATTTTTGAAGCCATAGAACTTCTGCAATTCCTTTTGCTATTCCTCGAAACTCAGCTTCGGCACTAGACAATGCAACGACCTTTTGTTTCTTGCTCCTCCAAGTAACAACATTGCCCCCAACAAGAGCAAAGTATCCTGATGTGGATCTCCTATCAATCGGATTGCCAGCCCAGTCTGCGTCAGTGTATGCTTCAATGTTGAGATGTCCATTGTCTCTAAAAACGATACCCCTGCCTGGTGTTTGCTTTAAATATCTCAAAATTCTGATAACCGCCTCCCAGTGATGTTGTTGTGGGTTATGCATGAACTGACTTACAATACTTACTGCATATGCAATATCGGGTCGAGTATGAGATAAGTAGATCAGTTTTCCCACAAGTCTCTGGTACTGTCCTTTGTCAGTCGCTGTGGCCCCTTCAATCATTTCTAACTTGAGATTTGCTGCCATAGGTGTATCACATGGTTTGCAGTCGAGCATCCCTACTTCTGTCAATAGGTCTAGCATATACTTCCTCTGGGAGATATAGATGCCTTGCTGGATCTTAGGACTTCTATTCCCAAGAAGTACTTTAGGTCCCCGAGGTCCTTCATCTCAAATTTAGTAAACAAATGTTTCCGAAGTTGTGCCATCTCTTCAGTATCATCCCCTGTAATTATCATATCATCAACATAAATAACAAGACAAGTTACCATACCTTTCCGGTGTTTGATGAACAAGGTGTGATCGGCATTACTCTGGTGATATCCATTCTCCTTCATTACGGCGGTAAAACGTCCAAACCATGCTCGAGGGGACTGCTTCAGACCGTATAGTGCTTTCTTCAACAGACATACCTCCCCTGGCTGGTAATCTTCTTCAAACCCTGGAGGTGGTTCCATGTATACTTCTTCCTTAAGGTCACCATGTAGGAATGCGTTCTTCACGTCAAACTGTCTTAAGGGCCAATTTTTTGTTGCGCTACAGAAAAAAGTACTCGGATTGTATCAATGCGAGCAACAGGAGAGAACGTTTCGGAGTAGTCGATTCCATAGGTCTGGGTGTATCCTTTTGCCACAAGTCGAGCTTTATGTCGCTCAATACTCCCATCGGATTTGTATTTGTTTGTGAATATCCACCTGCACCCTACTGGCCTTTTTCCTTTAGGGAGAACACATTTCCTCCATGTTTGATTCTTGTTTAGTGCATCCATTTCAACTTGCATTGCATTTTTCCATTCTGGTTTCCCTCGAGCTTCACTGACTGTCTTTGGTACCTGCCCTGAACAAATTGCAGCAAAGAAACCTTTAGCCATATCAGATATCCTTCGTTTTTCATTACCAATGGGATACCTTGATTTCTGAGGTATCTTTTCCGGAGTGTACCGTTCTGGTGGAACACCTCTTTGATCCTGGGGGGTAGCACTCGCCCTGTTTCCTGCTCATTTGAAATGTTAGCAGTCTCCATATATACATCTGAATTATCAAGATCATCCATAGGTAAGGGATTCTGAGTATCATTTATGTGAGTATACTGGGAATTTGAAGCACTTTGTGGGGTTTCAGGGGCGAGTGTCATTATGTCATTATTACTAGTGTTAGATTGTATAGCCTCATTATCTACAATAATTACCTCTGTGCCGATATTCGTAGGAGTTTGACCATTGGTTGGCACTGAAGGATCCGGCGTCACTCTGTTGGGAGCTATAGCACAGTCGGCGCCATCTACTGACCGTGTTGGAACTATCTCTGGACACGTGCGTGGTGACAGCCAATCAAGGGTTCCATCAAGGTCTCCCCCTGAACCCGAGATTGGGGAAGGTAATAGAATTCGGTTTCAAGAAATATACAATTCATGGTAATATGAAGGCGATGGGTTCGGGGGTTGTAGCACCGATAGCCCTTTTGAGTAGAGCCATAGCCTACAAAGACACAGCGTTCGGCACAGGGATCAAGTTTGGAGCGTTCATGTTTAGGGGTATGGACAAAGACAGTGCAGCCGAACACTTTTGGTGGTAGTGTGAAAAACGCAGGAATAGGATGACGGGTTGACAGTGTATATATGGGGGTTTATGGTCCAAGATTTTTGTAGGTAGGCGGGGTTTAGTAAGTATGTAGCGGTAGATACTGCCTCCGGCCAGAAACTCTTCGGGACATGAGATTCAAACATCATAGCACGAGTCATTCTAAAGGCCAGAAACTCTTCGGGACATGAGATTCAAACATCATAGCACGAGTCATTTCTAACAAGATGCGATTTTTTCTTTCGGCTACTCCATTTTGTTCTGGAGTATTAGGACAGGTTGTTTGATGTATGATTCCATTGGATAGAAAGAAATCTTTGAGTGCCCCAGTAAGATATTCCCCACCATTGTCGGATCGGAGTATTTGGATGGTGGTATTAAACTGTGTTTTCACCATCTGGTAAAATTGCAGGAATTTTTGATATACTTCGGACTTATGTTTCAATAAATATATCCAAGTCATACGGGAGAAATCATCAACAAAAATAACATAATATTGGAAACCAAGTGGAGTAGCATAAGGGGATGGGCCCCAAACATCAGAATGAACTAAGGAAAATATATTATGCACTCGTGTATGAGTGGATGAATACGATGCCCGAGTTTGTTTCGCCCGGAGGCAAGTATCACAGGATAAAGTACTATCATAAGAGGAAAAAGGTAGGAAACAAATGTTTTAAGTAAGTAAATGATGGATGCCCCAGACGGCGATGCCACAACCACACCTGCCTAGAGACTGTCCCGGTGGCCAGATTAGACTGTCCCTGTTGCGCCACCGCATCAACATAGTATAAGCCATCTCGCTCAGTGCCACGCCCAATGATCACCCTCGTATGAATATCCTGCAAGAGACAAAAATTGGGATACATGAGCACAATACAGTCTAACTCCTTAGTAACCTGACTAACAGATAGTAGCTTGGTAGATAAAGTGGGAACGTAGAGACAATTTTTAAGGGTAATTGTGGGTGTGATAGCAATGGATCCACCACCTCTAACAGGAATTGATGTGCCATTGGCCGTTTCAACAGCTGTTTTAGTGGGTGAGGTGGTGTGACAAAGTCTTGGATATCATAGGACATTGTATCGGTGGCCCCGCAATCGAAAATCCATTGGGGGTTAGATTTTGTTGTGAGACATAGGGATGTGGACTGATGATGTGAGGTGGAGGGCACAATTGTCAGTTTATGGGAGTTACGGGGTAAATTTGGACAATTTTGGAAGTCTGTGGGGTTTTCTGGAATTGTAGGGAAATTCAGGGGGCAAATTAGACTATCCGAAACCGAATGTTCTGAACTTGATAATTTAGATGTATATGGACAAAACTAGCATTTTTAAAATTTGCAGGGACCAGGGGGTAAAATTAAAACAGCTGGACTATTTAAAGGGGGTTTAGGGTTAGGGTTGCATTCCCTAACCCCGTTACCTTCCCCTTCGTGGTTGCTGGCGGCTGCCATGTGCGCGGCTGCTGCTCCTTCTCTGTTTGCATGCGTTGTTTTCGCCACTGGTGGTGCCCTTGTTGCTGGTACTGCCTTCGGTGGTAGTAATTGCCATCTTTGCCTGAGATTTCTTTTTGAAATCTTCCCACCATTCGGGATATCCGTGTATTTTGAAGCATTTCTCTGCTAAATGTCCCCGCTTTCCACAGTGAGTGCATTCCATTGATGATTTATCACCACCACGCAATGAGGTGTTGGCTGAGCGTGGTGGTTGTGAATTTCCTCGGTCAGTCCCTTGGCTTCGTCCCTTGCCCCTTCCAGTTGTCCCGCGATTCACGGTCAATCCATATCCCACCCCTTGTGATGATGTTTCTGAAGGGGTGATGATCCCTTCCTGGATTTCAGCCCTTCGAAGTTCATTGTAGGCTGTTTCTGCAGTTGGTCTGGGATCTCGTTTGAGCAATTCCTTCTTGATGTTGGAAAAACGTTCATCTACGGCCACAAGCAGTTGGTATAATCGGAATTCCTGTATTTTCTTGTTGTAGGTCTGAATATCCCTAGGAGACTCCATGGGATTCGGATCTAGTGTATCTATTGTCATCCAAATTTCTTGAACTGGTTCCAGACAGATTCAAGGGGTCTGTTACCTTGTTTGATTGCGGCTCCTTGTTTGTGTAAATCATAAACTTGGAGGGTCTCCACCCGATCCATATGTGATTGCCAAGCCTTCCCACAAAGACTTGGCTGTAGGGTATTTGGACACGCTGTTAATTAGGCTGTCCTCAATATTATCAATAAGCCATGTGAGGACCAACTGGTCCTCTTGTTCCCATCTGCCATAATTCGGGTCAGTAGGCAGGGGAGGTGGAGGGACCCCAGAAATGTGGGTGCTCTTTCCCCTGCCTCTGAGAGCCATCATCATCAGTCTCTTCCATAGTGTATAATTGGTGCTGTTCAATTTAACTTTCAGCACAAGGGTACTTTCTGTTGTTGGTGAATTTGCTATGCCAGTGTTGTTGAATAAATTTTGCAAATTGGTCTGAAAAATCCAAACAACAGGTGCTTGTGGTTTGGTTTCAGAGCTTTCTCCTTCATTTTCTGGGTTGGTTGACATGCTGTTTGTTGTGTAAATTGCAGGTATGAGAAAGAGATGGGTATATGAGCAAAAGGTGCTTGATCCGTCTGGACTTCAGCACTGTATGGTAAGGTTGGGTAAGGTGCTTGATCTCAAGCCGGGTTAGGGAAAGATATTGGCAATGATGAACTCAAACTCTGAGCCACCAACGAAAACAGTGTTTGTTACATTGCCTACTCTGATACCATGTCAAGAACAAGGCAATTAACAAGATACAGAAAATTTTTCTCTGTATTTTCATTCCTCCATGTCGGGGTAAATATACAAGTTTGTGTACAGTGTATACAAGGAAATTTCCTAATTCCTCCTAATCCTATTAATTACAATTAATCAAGAATCTCCTAAATCAATTCCTAAATCAATTACATTTATTTTGACAACCAATCACCAATTGATCACACTTTATTTCCTAACAAAAGAAGCACAAAACATGAGTAGCAGGCCTGCTTTCTCCCAGCACTGTCTAGTTCCATTACGCAGGGAATAAATCAGTCCGCAAATGGGAGACATTATTTTCAATATGTCATCTTGCACATGCAAATTCTAGTAAAAAAAAGGTTGAACCCAACCAGTAAGGGCCCCTACCACACCCAGTCCTAAAGGTAGTGTAGGGAGGTAAATCAGGTACTCAATGGCCCACTAGCAGGAGCTTGGTCATTTACACAGTAGTCTGCATAAGGAGCCCCCAGCACTGCAGGCAACCCTACAGGCCAAGAATTTCCTACACTATGTGCTTGCTGGGAAGGGGCTTTCTTGCCTTTGGTAAGAATTGAACCCCTCACCTCCCTTTCGAGAACCCCTATCCGAAACCAGTTGGGCTATGTCCTGGAGACTGCAAATTCTAGTAAATAAAGCAAAGTGTCCATGCAATTGTAAAGGACATATTCTTGTTGGCATTGGAAATTCTCCAAATCATTCTGAACCACACGATTTATCACATGAGCTTAAATAGAAAAAGAACAACATGGAGATAACTAGTTCTGAATTAAGCAGCAAAAGAAAGAATCATGAAACTATATTATGATGGGTGTTGTAATTTCCTTGTCACCATTTTCACCACTTAATATTGAGTTGTAGATTCGCTGATCTACAGAAAACCAAGTTCCAAATCCACCAATAAAATGAGTGTTGTTGTGGTGGAATAACTTGTTACTTTTAATTAAAGAGACCTCAATCATTCTTATGGAAACTGAGAATAATTATTCATCAGATTAAACCTTCAAATGTACAAGTGATGTTCTTTATATAGGCACTTAGCAAACCAAAAGATGACTGCTCTGTTCTAACGGCTAAACAACCTGTTATTCTAATGGCTATTTTACGATCAACGGCTATATTCTAACATAGTCTATTAGCCACTAATTAAGTGACTTTCTGTGAATATGTACATTGTATTTTATGTGTTTAAACTATGTATGTACATTTGTATAGTAACAGTTTATATGTGTACATTGAACTTATAATGTATTTCTACACTCCCCTTAAGATTAGTTGTATAGGTATTGATACAACTAACATTGGACAATAGATTTTAGAAGATTCTAATAGATACATGTGTTGTTAAAATGTCCGCAATCTGGTCTCCTGTAGAAATGTTCTATAGGCTGATAATTTTGTCTTCAAGCTTCTCTAGTGAAGTGCTTGTCAATCTCCACACATTTTGTTTTATCATGATGCACAGGGTTTTTTGCATGCTTACAGCATAACTTTTGTCATAGTAGGTCCTTATAGATAGCTAGACCTCTTGTCCAATACCAGTCAACATTCTCACAAAATCCTAGAGTTAAGGCTCTTGATTCAGCATCTGCACTACTTCTTGATACTACAGTCTGTTTCTTGCTCTTATATGTCACTAAGTTACCCCATAAATATGTTACATCTGTTGTTGATTGCATATCAGTTTTAGACCTAGCCCAGTTCACATCATTAAAAATCTAGATGAGTCTGTCTGTGTTCTTTTAGAAATATAATCCTTGTCCTGGTGCATTCTTTAAATACCTGAGAATTCTTAAAATAGTTTGCAAAGTTTCATTGGTAGGATCATGCATATACTAGCTGACATAACCTACAGCATAACAAATGTCTTGCCTTGTATGTGATAAATATATTAATTTTTCTACAAGTTTTTGATATTATAACTTGTCTGTAAGATTATTATCCCTTAATTCTTTGGGCTTATGCCCAGGTTCCACTAGTGTACAAGCATGTTTACTTCCTAGATTTACAGTCTCAGTTAGTAAATCTATAATGTATTTTCTCTGAAAAATACTACTTCTATTTCTTGCCATCTCCATTCCCAGAAAGTACCTAAGCTTTTCTAAGTCTTTCATCTCAAATCTTTTAGATAAATGTATCGTAATAAACTGTATTAAGTTATGATCATTCTCTATTATAATAACATCTTCAACATATACAATTAGAATAATGATTTTTTCCTTCCATTGAGGTTATAATAAATATTGTATGATCACTATGGATTTGAATAAATTGATACTCTGTCATTGTTTTTGAGAATTTTATAAACCAAGCCCTTGACGACTATTTTAATCCATCTAGAGACCTTTTTAACATACATATATGATTCTTGCTTGTCTAATTTTCAAAACCTAGAGGTGTAATCATATAAACTTCCTGATGTAACTCACCATTTAAGAATACATTCTTTACATCTAGCTGGTATAGTTTCCAATCAAGATTAACAACTATAGAGAAAATGATTGTAATTGTATTAAGTTTATCTACAAGGGCAAAGGTTTCTAGGTAGTCGATGCCATAGGTTGAGTAAACCTCTTAGCTACTAACCTAGCTTTATACTTATCCACTGTTCCATCTGTATTAAATTTTACGGTAAATATCTATCTACAACCTACATGTTTTATGCCTTTTACACTAGGTGCTGATTCCCAAGTGTTATTGTTTGTCAATGCTTCCATTTCTTTGTACACAAGATCCCTCCATACTTGTGTACTCAATTCTTTATTTATGTCTCTAAGGATTGTAATGGATTCTAGTGTACAGGTAAGTGATTTCAATTGTGAGTTCAATGTATCATATGTAAGGAAGTTTATTGTTCCTTAAAAATCATGAACTAGATATTTAGTGTATTCTCTAGTTTTCTTCATAATAGCAATATGTCTATCATTAATTTCTGGGATATTTTCATATAATTGACGTAAGCCTTCTCATGAGAAAGTTTCTTCAGACCATACAGGTGATCGTGTAGGTATTTTGTGTACTCCTTCTAGTGTAAACCTTAGTGATAGGTGGTCTACTCCATTGAGATCTTTCTTCTGTGCTAGTATTAACTTCTACTCCTGATGCATGCTCAGGGTTATTATATATGCTGGAGTTTATTGGTTCAGGAGTAGTTGTTCTCATAATATCCATTACAGTCCACACATCCTTCTGACCTTCCCTTTGTTGTTCTATAGTGTGATTATAGAAGGCAAGTCTTTCATTAAACAATATATCAAATGTGACATACATTTTCCTAGTACTTGGACAAACGCTTATATCCTTTTTGTAAGCCTGATTACCCAAGAAAAATATAATTAATAAACCTAAGATCTAGTTTTCCTCTAAGATGAGATTGAATACATACATAAGCAGTTACAACCAAGCAATTTTAAAGATGACCCAGAGAGTAGTTTTGTATAGGGAAAAGTTTTAAGAAATGCCTTAGGAATCTTAAAAGCTAGGATCCAAGAGGACATTCTATTTATTAAGTAGGTAGCTGTTATGACAGCTTCTCTCTATTAAAACTTAGGAACATTCGATGTAAACATTAGAGTTCTAGTAACTTTAAGCAAATGTATGTTTTGTTCTCTCTGCTACCCCAATTTGTTTGGAGGTATAATCACAAGAAGTCTGCTGACAAATATCGTTTTCATTCATAAACTACTTTCAGGAATCACTTAAGTACTCAGATCCATTATATGTTCTTAACGTTTTGATTGTACACTTTAAGCTAATTTTAATCAAGTTAGAGTAGTTCCTGAATATTTGATTTATCTCTGAATTATTCTTCATAAGATAAACCCAGGTGACCCTTGAGTGATTATTAACAAATGTAACATGCCATGTTTATTTACTGATATTTGTTGTCTTCGAAGGAACGCAAATATCAGAATGAACACGGTTGAAGATTTATATTGGTTGATAAATTTTTGCATGATAAACCTACTTTGTGTTTTTTGCTAGGTGACAAGAATCACAAATGACAGTTTTATAATCAACATTGTCTATATTACTTGGCATGAACGTTTGAGATACAAATAATTTGGATGACCAAGTCTACTATGTCATAAAAGAATACTATCCATACAAGTAGAGGCCCTATCAATACTGTTTTCTCTTATGCTTGAATCTTGTTAAGCAGTGTTTGAGTGATATCTTTTGATCATTGATTTTTCTCCCTCAAGAAGGAAGAGATCATTAATTTTTTAGCAATGCCAATCATCTTCTTTAGGGTTTTATCTTGAAAACAACATTTAAAAAATGAAAAACAGGCTAAATTATTGCTATGTTTTGCGAGTTTTCCTACAGATAGTAAGTTAAAGTTAATATGAGGTAATATAGGAGATTAGACGGTGTCAACTTATTGTTTATCCTAAAATTTCCTATTCCAGTAGCTGATAATGAAGTTTCATTAGCAATGTTAACTATTTTTAGGGAAGAGAGAAGTGTACCATTATTTGTCATATGATCTGTAGCTCCATAATCAATAATCTTTGATATTTCTGGATGATATTGTCCTGAGATTGGCATACAAGCCTGTATCATGGGAGTCGCGTTTTGATGTTTATTGAATAATTAAAGCACTTTTGCAATTGATTCTTTTGTAGGAAGATTTTCTGATTGTGTTGGTTGAAAGGGTTGCTGACAAAATTAGCATTGCGTTGTCCACTATAGTTTAGATTGTGAAGGAGTCCTCCAATGGCTGTCCTTTTGCTGTCTCCAAGGTGTATTGTCAGGTCTTAGTGGTAGTTTTCCTTCCCTTGCCAATTTACCTAGAAGTTTCCAATAGTCACTAACCATATGTCCTTTATTGTAATACTTCTACAATTTGGAAACTGTCTCTTAGCAGCAAGAGCTGCAGTTTCTGATCGTTCTTCAGAAATAAATGCAGAAGTTTCAATATTATGATTCACATTTGTTCCTATCATGATCTTTCTCGGACTTTCTTCATGTTTAATTTTAGCAAGAGCTGTCTTCAAAGTAGGTAGAGGTTTGGTACTTGCTCCAGACATTGTCAAAGTCAGGGTGTAGATCCGTTTAGAATCTAAACACCCTCTTTGTTCAGTAATATTGTTGTATAACTCATAATCAGTAGCACATGACCATTGGTGTGCCTCACTTACATCAATTTGTTGTCATGCTCTTGTCAATTGTGTAATATTTATTGACTAGTAAATTATCTTTTTTTTTACTTCATGAAGCTGAGCCTCAATCTCATAAAGTTTAGACGTATTGTCCTTTTTTGAATGTGTTTCTTTCACGGCTGTTCAAATGCCAGCTGTTGTATGTACATTATAAAGTCATACTTCTGAGATCATTGATCTAATTAGCCATGACATGATCATGCTATTTTATGACTTCTAGATCCTATATTTAAGATGATTTTTATCAAGAACTAGGATGGTTTCAGATAATCCTCTTTACCTTTTCCTGTCAAAAACATCTCAACACCTCTGTACCAAGATAAATAGTGATCATTTAACTTATCATTAGTAACAATAGTAGAAGAGTCATCAAGAACTTGATTGGTATGAGAACCTGCTCTTGATATTTGATTAGGAGGGCATAAGGTCAGAATTGGATCAAGCTTAGAATCAAAGTAAATTTTGTTCTAATACCATATGGAAACTGAGTAGAAGTGATGCCCTTTATATAGGGAATTAGCAAACAAGATGTCTGCTCTGTTCTAACGGCAACCTGTTATTCTAACGGCTACTGTATCTCCAACTACTATATTCTAACTTAGTCTAGTAGCCACAGAATAAGTGATTTGCTGCGAGTATATACATTGTATTTTGTGCGTTTAAACTATGCATGTATAGTTGTATAATACATGTATACAGTGAGGCATATATATACATTGTATATATGTACTGTGAATTTCAAATGTATTTCTACCTTATCTCTAAAGCACCCTAATCTCCAACACTGTCTCCCCGCCAGCATCGTTTTAAAACCCTGAACCAGTATATACTCCCTCTAGAGATGCTTTTCTTAAAGTCCAGTGGTTTCTTGAGGGGAAAAAAGAGAGAGAAATTAGAGAGGACACAATTACTTAGCTTCCAATTATAACAATTCCTGAACAAGTTTGATAACATAATGCATATATGCAGCTTTTGATGCAGTTGAGGATCATGCCCCCACTGTTATCTATGTAAAGCCCTTCCCCTGACACTAATAAGTGTCATGTTAACTTTAAACTCAACTGTTCGGCTTAGACTGCCTATTAGTTCTAGACAACCCTCTATTGCATAAACTGAATAAGAAAGATAAGATCATGGACTAGATTACACACGGAAATCAGAAACTGAAAAGTTGACTTTACCAGACATGAATAGATCTGGACTTCAGTTCCCTGATAGCTGCTTCAGCAAAACACTTGGCTGCTTCTGCCTCTGCTTCTGCCTCTTCAGCTTCTCTTGCAGCCCCCCCCCCCCCCCCCCCCCCGCTTCAGCAACATCAGCTGCAGCCTCTTGTGCATTCATGGTCCTCATTTTTATCCAGTCCAGCCTCAATTTGAGCTTAGGTAAAAAAACGTTATCGGTGTACTAGGCTCCTGCGCTTCGCGATCTGATGTACGCAGTTTTACCCTACACTTTGTGTAAGAGGCTGTTTCTGTTGCTCGAACCTGTGACCTCAATGTCGCAAAGCAACAACCTTACCAGTTGCTTCAAGACCGCCCGCTAATTTGAGCTTTGGTAATAACTCTCTAATTCCATTCCACGTCAAACTTGAAGAGTCCTGCCCTGCCTCCAAATGCAAAGGAACCATCTCTTGCCCAGAATTAAGTGATGCTGAACCTGGTGCACTTATGTACTGAGGTTTTATCTAACCACAGAAACGTGGGAGATACTTTGATAAGTCCACAAAGATAAACAAGCAAAGAGCATGCTAGAGTCACCAAATAAGTAGAACAAGTCTAGAAGAGGGGAAATAGAACAATTGATATCATGTCCCATCAAGTCTGCTTTCAGTTTAAGTCAGGGACCTAAAGAATGAGCCTGACGGGGATAGCGATAGGGGTATCAAACATGTCGTGTATCGTGTTTCGTGTTTCGTGTTTTTCGGGTTTCGTGTATCAAAGTGTCATACCCATACCTTACCCGTTTGCTTCGCGTGTATGGATGTAGATACCCAAACTCGTACATGTCAGGTTTCGTGTCGTGTATCGGGTATACCCACGAACTTGACAAGTACAAATATTTCAAGTCATGTACATGTCATTTCATGTACTTTTCAGGTATTTTCAGGTTTCATGTATTTTTCAAGTTTCATGTACTTAAACGACTATTGATACGATGTATGAAACAACAATAAGTACACAACCAAATGTTAAATATTAAAATGAGTGAGGTCCTCTAAACTCAATCACTTGACTCTGCAATATAGATTAAAGAAATGGGATTTGGGAATGGAGGAAGGGGGGGGGGGACCGAACAAGGTTACTTAGTAGCGGGGTAGTCTTTTTTTTGGAAAAATTTATTTTTTATTTTATTAATTATAAATTTTATTTAAAATACATTTTTTTAATTTTCGTGTATAAACGGGTACCCACGGGTATACCCGGACACGACCCGCCATTGGCGGGTATCTTTCAGGTCTTACCCGATTTGTACACGAAACCCGCCAAGGTCATACCCATACCTGCGAAAATTCGTGTCAGGTTCGGGTCGTGTTTCGTGTCGTGTCTGAAATTGCAACCCCTAGATAGCGAGATGATCTACAAGGTTATCAGGAAGTGAAACTGTGGAAATATATGTCCAGCTGAACTCAGTCGAACTGTACTGAGCTGAACATAGTAGCGATCGTAGTGGGAAAGTAAGAAATATATGTTGCTAAGGTGAAGCTCTGCTGAGAAGATGAAGGAATACTACAGCGCCGAGGTGACCAAGGCAAAAGAGTGAAGAGCCGAGGTGAAGAGCAGTACAAAACTGTAAATGACCGAGGTGAAGAAGAGCGGAGAAGAAGAGCTAAAATAAAGGTTGCAGAACCAAAGTGACAAGCTGAAGGCACAACCATTAGGCAGCAAAGCTAAAGCCGAGCTGCAACACTTGGTGTTTGACATGTAAATATAGTAGTTTAGAATCTTAACTGTACATATGTCCGAGCTAAGCAGACAACTAGTCATTACCATTGTAGCCGTTAGGCATCAAATCAAGTTGTTGTAGGAGACATCAAGTTACTGCAGGAAAAAATAAAGTCGTTGGAGACCATGTAAACTCATATAAAAGGAGAAACACCTTGTACATTGAATTAACTTGAAAGAATTTTATATTCTTACCATCTCGACAGAAACTAAAAAATAAGAATCACCTCAAGGCACAGGTACGCAGAAACTGCTGAATAAGCGTAAACACACAGAGGATGTGGAAATTGAGCAGAGCAAAAGGTGAAGTACCAGCTAGTGGAGCATCACCCCTTTCCTGGCCATTTGAAAGGGTGATGCTCCATTAGCGTTGTTTTCAGGGAAAAACTATAGGAAGCATGACTGAAGTGCTACAAAATTAAATGAACTCTTCATTTTCTAAGCTAAAGAACAAAACAGTTCAGAAAGGAAGACAACGCGGCTAAAATCTATTTATGTACAGTGTAGCTAAAATCTATTTATGTAATAGTGTAACACCTAGTTCTTATAATAGTTTGCTTTAGTATTGGAGATTGAGACATCCCAATTTTATGAACTTTGTCAGTTACCAAAACATTCTAGAGCCAGATGTACCCCAAGAGTTTATACCGCTACTCAACCATTTAGTTTAGTGCATTGTGATATATAGGGACCTTCTAGAGTCAATAATATCAACGGCTCTAGATGGTTCATCACATTTGTAGATGACCATACAAAGGTTACTTGGGTAGGCCTAATGAAAAAACTGAAGTAGGACAAATCTTCACAAACTTATCCATATAGTAAAAAAACAGTTTGATGTCACAGTAAAAACTTTAAGGTTTCATAATAGGACTGAATACTTGGATAAATCAATTCAAAATTTCACGAATGAAACTGGAATATACCATTAAAGATTATGTATATATTCACCACGATAGAATGAGATGAAGATAAAAAGAATAGACACTTATTAGAGGTTACAGAGCACTCTATGTTCAACGAATATAATAAGTTTTATTAGGGGAATTTGTTTCACAGCTATCATCTCATTAATAGGATTCAATTAAGAGTACTGGCTCATAAGACTCCTAAACAGACTCTGCTAGAATGTTTTGTCTACACTAGCTTATTGTCTGTCTTACCTTTTAAACTGTTTTGATGTGTAGTATATATTCACACGCCATTTCATCATAGAAGTAAGCTAAATTATAGATCAAACAAGTGTATTTATTTTGGTTACTCAAGAACTCAGAAAGGATATAAATATTATTGTCCTGAGACTAAAAATATTTGTTACTTTAGATGTTACATGATGCAAAAAATACATTCTATCAAAAGATATCTGTATCAGGAACATGTGAACTTGATCGGTATAGCTTCTAGAGTATAATTGACATTGCACGGTCATCACGTTTGGAAATCAATTATCAAACACCTAAGATAGTAGAATCACTGCATGATAATGTATCTAGAGAACATGAAACAGTCTGTAGAACGAATTTGCTTATAACTAAAGCTATATTAGAAGAAACACATGGATAGATAATAGTATTCAATCAAACACAGCTTGAAACTAACACTGTATCCTATGAACTAAAATCTATTACAAATAATATGCTTATTACTCTTAAAAAGGGAGTAAGAAAATATGCTAATTTCTTTTGTATATTACTTATCATATGTTCAAGTCCGTCCTTGGTTTAACGCATTTACTAGTTCATTAAAGAATCACAATATGCCCAAGAGTGTATAGAAAGCATTTAGTGGACAGATGTGTATGAGCAAATGGAAAAATTTATAAAAAGTGAGACTTGGGAACTGGTAGCTATTAGTAAAGGTATTAAACCACTAGGTTGTACATGAGTCTTTACCATTAAGTATAATACAAATGAAACAACCAGTAGATTTAAAACAAGATGTGGCTAAAGGTTTCACACATGCTTACTGTATTGATTATCTAGAATTCTTTTGCTCCAGTGGCCAAGTTAAATACTCTAAAGATTATTTTTCACTAGCAGTAAGTATGAATCGGCGAGTTACTTTAATTGGATGTTAAAAATGAATTCTTAAATGGAGATCTACATGAGGTAGTATTTATGGATATCTCACTGGAGTTCAGTAATAAACTCAAACAGTAATATGACATGTAAGCTAAAGAAATCTTTATGTGTACTTAAACAGTCACCGAGAGCTTGATTTAGGAAATTGACCAAAGCTATTGTACAATAGAATTTCAATCAAAATCAAAGTGATCATACATTATTTTGTTAAGCATACAGAAACAGATAAAGTCACAATTTGAATTGTTTATGTTGATGACATTATTATTACTGGTAATGATTTAGATGGCATAAAACATGATTAAAGAACAATTGTCAAAAGAGTTTGATACTAAAAGACTTAGGGAGACTGAAATAGTTTCTGGGTTTGAAGGTAAGAAGGACCAAAACTAGAATGAGTATATCACAAGATATAGACTCTGGATTGTATTACAGGTAATGGATGCTCGGTTGTAAGAATCTGGATACAACCTAAAGAATTTTGGGATAAAACACTCATAGACAGGTCATTATATTTAACTATATCAACATCCTCCGTAGATAATGAATATCTAAATATGCAGTACCATAGTTGGTCAAAATGGCAAAGGTAGTGCTGCCATTTTCGCTGGGCTTGACCGCTTGAGACTTCAGAGCCAGTGCCGGACTGCTGATCGAGCTTGAGGTAGAAAAAATTGAAAAAATAAAGCATTTCAAAGGCAAAAAAGGAATAAATTACATTTGCTCTCGTTGAGAGTCGAACTCAAGACCTCCCGCTTACTAAACGGGTGCTCTAACCAACTGAGCTACGAGAGCTGGATGGTGTGTGAATTTGAAGTATATTTAATAACGTGTCATATTAATGGGTAACAATGCCATGTGAATTAGGAAATTTGCGCAGATAAAATGCACTTATACCTTTCATGTATAATAATTTAATTAGGAAACTTTAACATTCAGTGTTTGTGGCAATCCATTTAATAATTAATCATAAAAAAAAATGAAATATCTGCACAGATCAGTGATTGCATAATTTGTGGGAATGTGAATATCAAGTTCTGAAAGTATTTAACGGGTGGTAACTCCTCACTCTCACCTGTTCTCATGAGCTCTCTCTTTCCCTCCATGTAACCTCTCCCTTTCTTCCTACAGTTAGTTTCTTCTTAGAATTTCTGCCATCTTCCTAGATCCCTCCCTTGAATATATATACCATCTTCAATAGTTCCGTCCTAGCTTCTGTAACTTCTTCTTTCTCTTCACTTACCATGGAGAATGACGATCTCCAATCACTCCTAAAAAGTCTATTTATAACGCAGCCGAAACCTCCTCCAATGATGTCTCTGAGACAGGTGCTCAAGTGGGTTTGGACGCCTGCTGTCCCTAGCCTCCTAATTGGTAGGTTTCTTGTTGAAGAAATATAAACATCTCAAATTCTAGGACCCCAATGGAAAAATCCTGTCATAGTCCCATGTTCAAAACCATCCGACTTCTCCCAACCTTTTGCAAAGTTCTAGGTTTATAACCTTTCCAAAATTCTAGGTTTATAACCTTTCTAAAGTTTATAAGGGGTTTTATCCATCTTTTTAGATGGAATTCTATTTAGAATGACATTGGCGGAGAGGTGAGTATGACGCAGTCGTTTTGATGGATAATGTCATGTTATGAACAAAATTCATTAAACGGTACATCATATTCGCCACCTGTATCACTACGAATTATCTTAATTCGTTTGCTAAGTTGATTTTCAACTTCATTCTTATAATCCTTAAAAACATTAACGGCCTCATCTTTGCTACTTAGCAAATAAACATAACAATATCTAGTGCAATCATCAACAAAAGTTATAAAGTACTTTTTACCACCTCTTTTTTGCACAAACTTTAAATCACACACATCTGTATGAATTAAATCTTACACTTCAGTGTTTCTTTCAATTGAAGGAAATGGAGCCTTAGTCATTTTCGCTTCAACACAAACTTGGCATTTTTTCTTAGTCAAATTCAGTTTAGGCAACAAATCAAGATTAATCATTCTTTGAATTGATTTGTAATTAACATGTCCCAAACGTAAGTGCCATAAACAAGAAGACTCAAGCATATAAGCAGAAGTAGATGCATTCTCATTAGCCACTACGGGCACAACTTTTTCTTTCTTAGGTACAATGGTCATAACGTTTAACTTAAACATTCTGTCTACCAAGTACCCCTTTCCCAAGTACAACCCATTCTTAGTAATGATAACTTTGTTAGACTCCAAGACGAGTCTAAAACCATGCATCACCATCAAAGCGCCAGAGATCAAATTCTTCCTAATATCAGGAACATGCAGAACATTCTGCAGAGTCAGAAACTTCTCAGAAGTCAACTTCAAGACAACATTTCCTTCACCTTCAATCTTTGATGAAGCATCATTTCCCATGTAAAGCTGTGCACCATCATCGGGCTTGTATTCTGTGAACATTGCCTTGTTTGCAAAAACATGTCTCGTAGCTCCCGTGTCCAGCCACCATGCGTGTGGATTTCTCACAATGTTGCATTCACTCACAACATCACAAAAATCCAGATCTTCCATTACACCAACCAGATTCGCCTTCGCTTTCTCTTGCCTTTCTTTGGCTTGCGACAGTCACTGCTCCGGTGCCCCTGAATGCCACAGTTGTAGCATTTTCCTGTGAACTTTTTGGCGATCTCTTTGCCTTTGTTGTTCACTCCATTTTTTCTTCGTTGCCTCTGCGACATGAGCCTTTGCTTGACCAAAATATTGAGCAAACTTTTTCTCAGATCTGCGGTTGTCTTCTTCGATACGCAATCGAACAATCAGATCTTCCAAGGACATCTCCTTTCGCTTATGTTTGAGATAGCTCCTGAATTCCCTCCACGAAAGAGGTAGCTTCTCAATCACAGCAGCAACAAGGAAAGATTCACTAAGGGACATACCCTCTTCTTCCATTTCAGCCACTAACATCTGAAGTTCCTCAATCTGAGAAACGACAGTTTTGGAATCAGTCATCTTAAAATCAAGAAATTTACCAATGATAAATTTCTTCGCACCAGCATCCTCTGTCCTGTATTTTTATCTAAAGCCTGCCATAAAGATTTTGCAGTCTTAAAGGTACTATACAGTCCATACAGAGAATTATCAAGACAACTTAAAATATGACTCAAACAGACATAATCACTATATTTCCATGCTTCAGCCATCAAGCTATTCTGCATATTCACATTCTGATCCTCGACTGGTATCACCACCGGAGGATCCTTGGTCAGCATCTTTGCCAGCCCCAGAGTTGTTAAAAAGAACGGCATCTTCTGCTGTCATCGTTTGAAGTAACTGCCTCCAAACTTCTCCGGTTTCTCAGTATATCCAACAACCGAAACAGGAGCAGAAATGGCAGCGGGTGCAACTGGAACAGCATTGTTCACTTCCTCGGACGGACCAAGGTGCAAGCCATTGAAGGAGTTCGAACTTTCGTTCTCCATTTCAGATTCTGTGGGATGCAATACAAAAACAGAACACGAAACCGATTAGTCTCGTACAAATAGACGCAGTAAACGCAACCATAAAACCGAAACAGATTACAGTATATATACAAATCGTCTTAAGAATGTTAGAAACTGTAATCAGAACAAGTGTACAATGTGCGTTTGTGTAAATTGACGAAATACAATCAGAACCGAGGCGAGTCTAAGGACTCTATCCTTAAGACGATTTGCTCCGGTACGAAGTGCCCAACCAGAAACAGCAAACGTCTCCCAGGATACAACGGATACAGTTCATACGAAACAACACAGCAACGTAAAGAACTCGGCGAACCTGTGGGATGCTCTGATTTCTCGAACTGGAAACATAACAACAGTGCAGTAGTATGCAAAAAATCGAAACAGTGCAGTTGTATGCAAAAATCAAAAAATTGAAGTAGAGAAAAGCAGTGAAAGCGCAGAGGTCTGGGAAGAAGGAGTCGTTTTATTTATAGGCGGGAAGGATTAGGCGGTTAATCTCGAGATTAAACCGCAGCCGTCGGATCAGACGGTTTTCATCCACAGCCGTTAGATCGTAAACCGCAGCAGTTTTAAACGTAGACCGTCGGATGAAAAACTGCTGCCAGATACGATCTCAGCCGTTAGATCATGATCCGTGTAGACTACGATCCATAGCCGTTAGATCATGCAGAAATATTTCAACCGTTGGATCACTTGATTTATTTTTCTGGAAAAAAGTAAAAGAAAATTTCTCCAAAAAAGATAAGAATCAGCCAAACCCACGAACCCACAAACCCACAAACCCACGAGCCACGAGCCCGAGCCCGAGCCGGCCGGCCGGACGGGCGGCGGCGGTGCGCGCGCGTGGGTGGTGAACTTTGCCTGAGCTGCGTCCTGACTCCGTCAAAAACTTCTCATGCCCGAGGGCACATTTTAGAAAGCTCCAACTTGAACTATATATGGTGGCCCTTTCATCTCAAATAGCCAATGTGGTATTCCACTTAAGGGGTGATGTGTTCACTCCTCAAGAGGCCACATCACCACTTTTCCAATTTCCTTCCAATTTTACTCCAACTTTGAGTATTAATTTTTCATTCACCCGGTATCGGAATCGAGTGATTCAAAAGCCTAAAGTCATCTACTTGTTACGTAGATAATTTAGAGATTATTAGTTTTCGTTTTTGATTAACGATCACTAATCATAATTAAGCTCAAAATATGGTGGTTGTCAACTTTTGACAAACCCATTTGCCCAAACTTTTCCAACTCACTTCAACTTCTCCAACAATCCCTCACATGAATGAAAATTAATGCAGATGCAGATGCAGACTCTATCGAGAAATCAGACAAGGATATGTTGCATCAGAAGAGGTAGCTTCTGGCTTTGAACCTTTCTTAGTGATATACCATCGGATCCACTCAGCTGGTTAGTGACCTGATGTCTTGAACTATCAGCCTTTATTGTGAACCTAGACAATGATATTCACACAATATTTCCTTTGACACCCCTTATTGGTTCTCATGGTTGTGTTCATTTTGGCCATGAACAGCCTGGTTTCAGAAAGTGTATTAGAGAATTCTTGCCTCTCCGAATTTTCATAGAAGCGGCCCCACTTCACACTTACATAGGTGATTCCTATCAAGAGTATTCTGCCATACTCCACTTGAATTATCAAGATATAGGACATCATTAAAAGCTCTAGCTTACCCTAACTATTCTCTGCAGACAGCAGTTTTGTTTAACAGAATGAGTAAGTGCTAACTGAACCTTTATAACTTAGTTTTCCCATTGAACCTAGATTCTGGGATCTCCAGTCAAAAAGGTTGGGTTACCGTTACAAAGATTCTTGCTTTGTAGGCTTAAGTCCCATTCCGTTTGTCAATTTAGACATCTGATCTCTAGGCAAATCTTTTGTAAGCGGATCCGCAAGATTCTCCTTTGATTTTATGTAATCAATGGAAATCAAGCCATTAGAGATCAATTGCTTAATGGTATTATGTCTCCGACGTATGTGTCGTGACTTACCATTGTAGATGCTGCTTTGAGCTCGTCCTATAGCTGACTGACTATCACAGTGTATGCTAATAGGAGCGATTGGCTTAGGCCAACATGGAATGTCCTCCAGAAAATTTCGAAGCCTCAGCCTCTTCTCCAGCTTTGTCTAATGCTATAAACTCGGCTTCGATTGTGGATCGAGCTATGCATGTTTGCTTAGTGGATTTCCATGACACAGCACCACCACCAACAGTGAATAAATATCCACTTGCGGATTTAGAGTCTTTGCTATCTGATATCCAGTTTGCATCACAGTATCCTTCCAATACTGCTGGATATCTTGTATAGTGTAATCCAATATTCATTGTGTACTTAAGGTACCTCATCACTCTATTTAGAGCTTTCCAATGATCTTCACTTGGATTACTGGTAAATCTGCTCAATTTGTTTACTGAACAAGCTAAGTCTGGTCTTGTACAGTTTGTTATGTACATTAGACTTCCAATCACTTGTGAGTACTTTAATTGAGATACTGATTCACCTCAGTTCTTCCTTAAGTGCATACTTAAGTCAAGTGGGGTTTTTACTGGTTTCGCATCAAACATATTGAATCGATTGAGAACAGACTCAATATAATGACTTTGTGACATGATCAATCCTTCAGTTACCCTAGAAATCTTAATTCCTAGAATAACATTGGCAACCCCCATATCCTTCATGTCAAAATTCCGTGTTAACATATTCTTGGTATTCAAGATGATGTCATGAGTACTGCCCATGATTAACATGTCATCTACGTAGAGACATACTATTACATAGGCATTAAGTGTGTTTTTGATGTAAACACACTTGTCACACTCGTTGATCCTGAAGCTGTTTGTCATCATTACTTGATCAAACTTCAAATGCCATTGTTTTTGTGCTTGTTTAAGTCCGTACAAAGACTTAACAAGTCTACAAACTTTCTTCTCTTGTCCTGGCACAACAAACCCTTCTGGTTGTTCCATGTATATCTCCTCTTCCAAATCACCGTTCAGAAAAGCCATCTTAACATCCATCTGATGGAGTTCTAAGTTATAGACTGCTGCAATCGCGACTAGCACTCTGATTGATGTAATCCTTGTCACTGGTGAGTAAGTGTCAAAGAAATCAAACCCTTCTTTTTGTCGATAACCTTTGGCTACCAACCGCGCTTTGTATTTGTCGATAGATCCATCTTCTTTAAACTTCTTCTTGAAAATCCACTTGCATCCGAGTGGTTTACTTCCTGTGGAAGATTGACCAGCTCCCAAGTGTGATTTTGAAGAATAGATTCTATCTCACTGTTTATTGCCTCTTTCCAGAATGGAGCTTCTGGTGTTGACATTGACACTGAAAAGGTCCTTGGCTCATTCTCTACCATAAAGGTTAGAAAATCTGGTCCAAAAGAAGTGGGTCTTCTGGCTCGCTTGTCTTGACGGGGTTCGTCAATTTCTTGAGCCGTTGTATCCCGAGCTCGCTTACTCGTGCTGGCTTCTTCATTATTTCGATCTTTCTTTGGAAAGACGTCTTAAAAAAAACACTGCATTTCTTGACTCCATGATAACATTTTCATGTATGTCAGGGATGTCAGACTTGTGCACCAAGAATCGATATGCACTACTGTTTGTTGCATATCCTATGAATATACAATCAATTGTTTTGGGCCCTATTCTAACTTGTCTTGGTTTAGGCACTGCTACCTTAGCCAGACACCCCCCACACTTTTAAGTATTTGAAACTAGGTTTATAACCTTTCCAAAGTTCATAAGGGGTTTTATCCATCTTTTTAGATGGAATTCTATTTAGAATGACATTGGCGGAGAGAATTGCTTCCCCCCATAAGTTCTGAGGTAAACCTGAACTTATCAACATAGCATTCATCATCTCTTTAAGAGTTCTATTCTTGCGTTCAGCAATGCCATTGGATTGAGGTGAGTATGGCGCAGTCGTTTGATGGATAATGCCATGTTCTGAACAAAATTCATTAAATGGTGCATCATATTCGCCACCTCTATCACTACGAATTATCTTAATTCGTTTGCTAAGTTGATTTTCAACTTCATTCTTATAATCCTTAAAAGCATTAACGGCCTCATCTTTGCTACTTAGCAAATAAACATAACAATATCTAGTGCAATCGTCAACAAAAGTTATAAAGTACTTTTTACCACCTTTTGTTTGCACAAACTTTAAATCACACACATCTGTATGAATTAAATCTTACACTTCAGTGTTTCTTTCAATTGAAGGAAATGGAGTCTTAGTCATTTTCGCTTCAACACAAACTTGGCATTTTTTCTTAGTCAAATTCAGTTTAGGCAACAAATCAAGATTAATCATTCTTTGAATTGATTTGTAATTAACATGTCCCAAACGTAAGTGCCATAAACAAGAAGACTCAAGCATATAAGCAGAAGTAGATGCATTCTCATTAGCCACTACGGGCACAACTTTTTCTTTCTTAGGTACAATGGTCATAACGTTTAACTTAAACATTCTGTCTACCAAGTACCCCTTTCCCAAGTACAACCCATTCTTAGTAATGATAACTTTGTTAGACTCCAAGACGAGTCTGAAAGCATGCATCACCATCAAAGCGCCAGAGATCAAATTCTTCCTAATATCAGGAACATGCAGAACATTCCGCAGAGTCAGAAACTTCCCAGAAGTCAACTTCAAAACAACATTTCCTTCACCTTCAATCTTTGATGAAGCATCATTTCCCATGTAAAGATATGCACCATCATCGGGCTTATATTCTGTGAACATTGCCTTGTTTGCACAAACATGTCTCGTAGCTCCCGTGTCCAGCCACCATGCGTGTGGATTTCCCACAATGTTGCATTCACTCACAACAGCACAAAAATCCAGATCTTCCATTGCACCAACCAGATTTGCCTTCGCTTTCTCTTGCCTCTTCTTCAGCTTGCGACAGTCACTGCTCCGGTGCCCCTGAATGCCACAGTTGTAGCATTTTCCTGTGAACTTTTTGGCGATCTCTTTGCCTTTGTTACTCACTCCCAACTTGCCTTTCTTTTTCTTCGTCGCCTCTGCGACATGAGCCTTTGCTTGACCAGAATATTGAGCAAACTTTTTCTCAGATCTGCGGTTGTCTTCTTCGATACGCAATCAAACAATCAGATCTTCCAAGGACATCTCCTTTCGCTTATGTTTGAGATAGCTCCTGAATTCCCTCCACGAAAGAGGTAGCTTCTCAATCACAAAAGCAACAAAGAAAGATTCACTAAGGGACATACCCTCTTCTTCCATTTCAGCCACTAACATCTGAAGTTCCTCAATCTGAGAAACAACAGTTTTGGAATCAGTCATCTTAAAATCAAGAAATTTACCAATGACAAATTTCTTCGCACCAGCATCCTCTGTCCTGTATTTTTTGTCTAAAGCCTGCCATAAAGATTTTGCAGTCTTAAAGGTACTATACAGTCCATACAGAGAATTATCAAGACAACTTAAAATATGACTCAAAAAGACATTATCACTATATTTCCATGCTTCAGCCATCAAGCTATTCTGCATATTCACATTCTGATCCTCGACTGGTATCACCACCGGAGGATCCTCGGTCAGCATCTTTGCCAGCCCCAGAGTTGTTAAAAAGAACAGCATCTTCTGCTGCCATCGTTTGAAGTAACTGCCTCCAAACTTCTCCGGTTTCTCAGCCTGTCCAACAACCGAAACAGGAGCAGAAATGGCAGCGGGTGCAACGGGAACAGCATTGTTCACTTCCTCGGACGGACCAAGGTGCAAGCCATTGAAGGAGTTCGAACTTTCATTCTCCATTTCAGATTCTGTGTGATGCAATACAGAAACAGAACACGAAACCGATTAGTCTCGTACAAATAGACGCAGTAAACGCAACCAGAAAACTGAAACAGATTACAGTATATATACAAATCGTCTTAAGAATGTTAGAAACTGTAATCAGAACAAGTGTACAGTGTGCGTTTGTGTAAATTGACGAAATACAATCAGAATCGAGGCGAGTCTAAGGACTCTATCATTAAGACGATTTGCTCCGGTACGAAGTGCTCAACCAGAAACAGCATACGTCTCCCAGGATACAACGGCTACAGTTCATACGAAACGGCACAGCAACGTAAAGAACTCGGCAAACCTGTGGGATGCTCTGATTTCTCGAACTGGAAACGTAACAACAGTGCAGTAGTATGCAAAAATCGAAAAATTGAAGTAGAGAAAAGCAGTGAAAGCGCAGAGGTCTGGGAAGAAGGAGCCGTTTTATTTATAGGCGGGAAGGATTAGGCGGTTAATCTCGAGATTAAACCGCAGCCGTCAGATCAGACGGTTTTCATCCACAGCCGTTAGATCGTAAACCGCAGCAGTTTTAAACGTAGACCGTCGGATGAAAAACTACTGCCAGATATGATCTCAGCCGTTAGATCATGATCCGTGTAGACTACGATCCACAGCCGTTAGATCATGCAGAAATATTTCAACCGTTGGATCACTTGATTTATTTTTCTGGAAAAAAGTAAAAGAAAATTTCTCCAAAAAAGATAAGAATCAGCCAGACCCACGAACCCACAAACCCACGAGCCACAAGCCCGAGCCTGAGCCGAGCCGGCTGGCCAAACCGGCGGCGGCGGCGCACGTGCGTGGGTGGTGAACCTTGCCTGAGCTGCGTCCTGACTCCGTCAAAAACTTCTCATGCCCAAGGGCACATTTTAGAAAGCTCCAACTTGAACTATATATGGTGGCCCTTTCATCTCAAATAGGTAATGTGGTATTCCACTTAAGGGGTGATGTGTTCACTCCTCAAGAGGCCACATCACCACTTTTCCAATTTTCTTCCAATTTTACTCCAACTTTGAGCATTAATTTCTCATTCATCCGGTATCGGAATCGAGTGATTCAAAAGCCTAAAGTCATCTACTTGTTACGTGGATAATTTAGAGATTATTAGTTTTCGTTTTTGATTAACGAACACTAATCATAATTAAGCTCAAAATATGGTGGTTGTCAACTTTTGACAAACCCATTTGCCCAAACTTTTCCAACTCACTTCAACTTCTCCAACAAACAGCTCAGCACGACAGTGCGGAGCTAATAGCAACTCAGCAGTTCAGTCGAGCAGACAATCCGAGGTGAGTCCAGGACTCTGTCCTTAAGACGTATTGCTCCGGTATACTGTGCCCAACCAGATGAAGCACCCGTTCCCAGGATACAGCAGAATCAGTTCAGACGAGCGACATTGCAGCGTATGAACTCAACAAACCTGTAAAGTTTCTTGGCTTCTCGGATGACATGGAAATGTAGAGACGAGAATGTGTGCATAAAGTAGATGAAATGCTGGGAGGGAGATTGCAGACAGAAAGGAAAAAGACTTATTTGATTTCTGAATGATTTTTATGATCTTTCTTGAGTGACCACAGAGGTCATCTCGGCCTCTATTTATAGGGAAAAACTGAAGTCAGTTTGTTACAGTCAGTTCAACCACAACCGTAAGATCATGTACCTATTCGGCCTGAATCATTGGGTCAGATAACCGCATCAGGCCTGCGTATCATTGTTGGATCAAATAACTGTTTAATCTGAACCTTCAAATCATAACAGCTTCAGCTCAGCTCAACACGGTTATACTTAACCAATTTTTTAAATTTCAATCTCATCACAACCTCCTGGATAAATTTAAATTTAACAAACTTCTCTAACAGATCAGATGCAGCTTGCAGGATCTGGCTTATAGCCTGCAACCCAAGCCTAAACACGAGCTCATCAGACCCGCAGTCTGCAGCGTGAGCCTGAGCACGATCCTATCAGGCCCGTAACTCGCACCTGAGCACGAGCCGAGCTGAGCTGATTTTTACTTATTTTCTCTCTACTTTGCGTACTAATTTCTCATTCACCCGATATTGTAATTGAGTGATTCAAAGCCTAAAATTTATCTACTCGTTATGTAGATAATTAAGGACTCATTAGTTTCCACTTATCATCAATGAAAACAAACCATTACTAAGCTCAAAATACGTTTTTAACCACGGTTTGTAACTTAGCCTTTTCAATTTCTTTCAATTTTCTCCGACACTCCCCCACATGAATGGGAATTAATGCAAATGCATATGCAGACTCTATCGAGAAGTCAGACAAGGAATTGTTGCATCAGAAGAGGTAGCTTCTGGCTTTGAACTTTTCTTAGTGACATACTATCGGATTCATTCGCTAATTAGTGGCTTGATGTCTTGAACTAGTCGTCCTTTATTGTGAACCTAGAAAACAGTAGTTCACACAATATTTCCTTTAACACAGTTTTGGTTCTCATAATTGTGTTCGTTTTGTTCATGAACCACCTGGTTTCAGAAATTGTTTTTAGAGAATTCTTGACTCACAAAATTCTTATAGAAGCGGCTCCAGTTCACACTTATATATGTGTTTTCTATCAAGAGTATTCTACCATGCCCCACTTGATAAACTAAGATATAGAAAACATTAAAAGCCTCAGCTTACCCTAACTCTCTCTGCAGACATCACTTTTATTTAACATAATGAGTAAGTGCTTAACTGTAGCGCCTCAGCCCGCACAGTGGATCCAAACCGGTGCACCCATCGTAGCCTACTGAGAGGACTACCAGACGTCATAACGCTCACATACACACCATTGATAATGTAAGAGAATTAAACGCAGAGACTCGCGTAAAATTAAACTAAATCAATCAAATATGTATTCCCAAAAGTATAAGTAAATAAAGCAGTTTATGGACGCAGCTATCTAAGTCCTCAAATAAATGAAAGAAAGCTGAAATAGCCAATAGCAGTCTAGGACAATTCTCAATATAGTCTCTAAGCACCCCATTCAGCCCACTCGCCGTCGTCCTCTATGAATATCATGTCATACCCGAGCTCATCTGCAAAACGGGTAGTACCCTTAGCGACAAACGCTAGCAAGTAACCCGCTTATAAGACATACGGGATCATCACATGGCAAGACATGAGTGAATATCAATATCAAGGGAAAATTGGGGCATATGTCCTGAATTATTCCAAAATTCGGCTTGACTTGCATAATAAGAGTAAAGAACAAGTAATACACAAGTAAACAACGATTCACTTACAAATCAAACATACCGGAATGAAACACATGATGCATGCCATTTCAAATCATGCTCAACACTACACAGTCACAAATGCTTATGCAATACTTTTCAAACAGTGCAATGTATGTCACAATGTCCGGTCATATAACTTTATACCCTGTGATGGGCCACATCTTGTCTTAATACCCTATGACACATCACAGCTGAACTTTATACCATGTAATGTTCCACAGCTTGTCTTTATACCCTGTGGCACATTACAGCTCACTTTATACCTTGTAGTGGTTACAACTTGTCTTTATACCCTGTAACACACCACAGCTCTTTTCACAAAACTTTATACCCTATGCCAAAACACAGCTCTTATCAAAACATAATGCAAATTCAAGTGCCATGATGCAAAGACGCACATTCAACAAGTCAGCATATCATTCGATCATTTGAGACTCCCCTTATTCACACGTTCGCGCATACCTCGACATTAACATTATTACTAGTACATAAGGGAGGCAATAGACACCCTCACACGTTCTATTTGAACTTTATCGAAGCCTCAAACGTTCATCCTTAACCCCTTAGGTCATTCATGCTGAAGCCTAATTCAAACATCTCACGAAGTCCTCACTGTTGATTCACCATCTTAGGTCATGTTCCCGAGACTTACACTAACCTCAATCAGGTCCTAAGAAGTCTCTAGTGTCCCTCAATTGGTCCTCTAGATTCCCTTTTTCTTCTTCTATTTTTCCACAAAACTGTATAGCATCATCTCCTACATCGATCATCATCCCCTACATCGATCGGTCGATGTCCATCAGAATACTTTCTGCCTCACATCATACCCTACATCGATCGATCGAAGTGACTTCTTACCCTCACATCCATCGATCGAAGTCCGTCAGAATACTTTCTGCCTCACATCAGTATCTCAATCCCCCTACATCGATCGATCGATGTCACATCATACCCTACATCGATCGATCGATGTCTACGATTCTAGAAAAGAAACTGTGCGATTTCTATAGAAACTGCAGAACCAAAACTACAATCGATCCCAAACTTCATCCCAATCATTTCAGGCCTAATCCATGCTATAATCTCATGCTTAAACTACAAATTGAACACTACACACATCCAAAACAAAGATTTAAGCCTAGAACTCAAAGATTTCGACCTATGAATCCAAAGATCCCACTTTTCACCCTCAACCCTATCATAGCAATTCAATTACAGCAAAGGGGTTTTAAGGGTGAGGATTTGCAGGAATTCACATATACACCAATAGTAAATTAGATTTTCAACATATGATGGCCAAAACATCAAACTCATAACACAGAATTGCACATAATTCACAAAAGATAGACAAGGATAGAATACTGCATGGTGATCCAATTTTGATACAAAAGTAGGGTCGTTTTCTTCACAAATCGTAGGAACTTATAAGATGATTACTTGCCTTTGATTGCTGATATTCGGATTGGGAAACAAACGGTGATTGAATCGATTCCTGAAGGTTGTCTTCCTCACCTACACCTTGAAGGAGTAGACTAGGGCTTGGGAGAGAGCAAGTGCCGACGGTTTCTGATAGAATATGGGGGAAACTGACGCTTTGTCAGTTTTTATGATGGGAAAGGGCAAAACTAGAATTCCTAAATTGTATTATACTTAAATCCTTTTCCTTTAATTCTTAATCCTATTATTTAATTCAAGATTAATTGCTAATTAATAGGTTATTAATTTCCTAAAATCTCTTCTCTTATTTAATTAAGTTCCGGAGGATGCGGGGCATAACATTCCACCCCCCTTACAAAAAGTTTCGTCTTTGAAACTGACGTACCTTATTGGAAGAGATGTGGATACAACTCTTTCATCTGCTCTTCAAGTTCCCATGTGGCTTCGCGCTCCGTATGGTTACTCCATTGAATCTTGACATACAGAATCACACGTTTGCGTAGAACTTGATCCTTCCTGTCTACGATTTTCATAGGGTACTCTTCATACGTGGCATCATCCTTAACTTCCAATGGTTGAGCCTCAAGAATATGATTCGGATCCGGCACGTATTTCCTCAATTGAGAAACATGGAACACATTGTGGACTTGCGATAAGATCGGAGGCAAGGCTAGCCGATATGCTCTTTCACCAACTCGACCAAGCACTTCGTATGGACCAATATATCTTGGGCTTAACTTGCCTTTCATTCCGAATCTCGCAACTCCCTTGGTGGGTGAAACTCGTAGATAAACCTTTTCACCTTCCTCAAACTCCAAGGGCCTTCTTTTAGAATCTGTCCAACTTTTACTGCGATCTTGTGCCACCCTTAGTCTCTCCCTTATGACCTTCACTTTCCCAATTGTCTGTTCAACCAACTCTGGTGCAGTGATTGTCCTTTTCCCAACTTCGTCCCAACAAACCGAGGATCTGCACTTTCGTCCATAAAGAGCCTCAAATGGTGCCATACCAATCGCACTGTGGTGACTATTGTTGTATGAGAATTCCATCAGTTTCAGCATACTATCCTAGTTCCCTTTAAAATCCAACACGCATGCTCTCTGCATATCCTCCAAGGTTTGAATGGTCCTCTTAGACTGTCCATCCGTCTGAGTGTGATAAGCTGTGCTCATCCTTAGTTCAGTGCCCATAGCTTTCTGAAAAGCCATCCAAAACTTAGAAGTGAATCTGGGATCACGGTCCGACACAATACTGACGGGAACTCCATGCAAGCTTACAATGTTATCCATATATATGTTGGCCAGTTTCTCATAAGAAGTACCATGTGGCATAGCTATGAAATGCGCTGTCTTTGTCAAGCGATCGACAATCACCCAAATCATCTCATTCCCACTTCTGGTTTTGGGCAAGCCCATAACAAAGTCCATGGTCACGTGTTCCCAATTCCATTCAGGAATCTCCAGTGGCATCATGAAACCGCCAGGTCACTGATGCTCCGCTTTGACTTGCTGACATACTAAACGTTTCTCGAAATACTCCGCAATACTTCTTTTCATCCCTATCAACCAATAATTCATTTTGAGGTCCTTATACATTTTTGTGCTTTTGGGGTGGATAGACAGCCTTGAGTTATGAGCTTCACGTAGCAATTCCCTTCGAAGCTCTCCATTATCTGGCACGCATAGCCGGTTCTGAAACCATAGACTTCCATTTTCTCTCAGCTGAAAATCCCTTACTGGTCCCATGTTCAACTTGTCACGGATTTCCTTCAGTGCCGCATCGTCGTATTGAGCTCATTGTATTCTGTCTACCAAATCCGGGGTCATAGATAAGGCCGTAAGAACATTTGCCATTGAATCCACAACATCGAGACCGAACTCCTCAATCTCTTGTTCCAAAGGAGACTGTCTGGCGTGGCTAGACTTCCTGCTCAACGCATCTGCCACTCTATTGGCTTTAACAGGGTGATAGTTGATGGTTAAGTCATAATCCTTAAGTAACACCAACCATCTCCTTTGTCTCATATTCAGCTCTTTCTGCGAGAACAAATATTTCAGGCTCTTGTGGTCAGTGAACACGGCACACTTTTCTCCATATAAGTAGTGTCTCCAAATCTTAAGGGCGAACACTACTACCGTGAGTTCCAAGTCATGCGTCGGGTAGTTTTGTTCATAAGGTTTCAGCTGTCTTGAAGCGTAAGAAATAACTCACTCATTTTGCATCAGGACACAACCTACAAACAGAAAGTTAATTCACGTCCGGTATATATATATAACTCAACAGTTGTAATTATATATATACCTAGTCCCTTCTTGGACGCATCACTATAGATCACGAAGCCATCGGTGCCAGAGGGTTGCGCCAACACCGGGCCCGTGGTCAATCTCTTTTTGAGCTCGGAGAAGCTCTGCTCGCATTCTGCAGTCCACTCGAACTTAGTTTTCTTCTGGGTAAGTCGGCTCAGTGGAACTGCAAGTGTCAAAAATCCTTCAACGAACTTCCTATAGTAGCCTGCTAAACCTAGGAAGCTGGCCATTCAGTGATGGCTTCCACCTTCTTAGGGTCCACCGAATTCCATCCTCCGAAATCACGTGCCCAAGAAAAGTCACACTCCTTAGCCAAAATTCACACTTGCTGAATTTGGCATACAGCTTCTCCTGTCTCAAGATCTCCAACACCACTCTCAAATGTTCTGCATGGGATTGTTCATCAGGGGAGTATTCAAAAATATCATCAATGAACACCACCACAAACCGATCTAGCTGCTCTCGGAACACGGTGTTCATTAAATCCATAAAAGCTGTTGGGGCATTAGTCAGTCCAAAAGGCATTACCAAAAATTCATAATGTCCATATCGAGTACGGAAAGCGGTTTTAGGAACATCAATTGCTTTCACGAGCAACTGATGGTACCCCTGACGAAGGTCGATCTTTGAGAACAATTGGGCACCCTTCAATTGATCAAATAAGTCCTCAATCCTTGGCAGTGGGTATTTATTCTTGATGGTTATCTTGTTCAGCTCTCTGTAATTTATACTTAATCTCAAACAACCGTCTTTCTTCTTGACAAATAAATCAGGGTCTCCCCAAGGTGATACACTGGGTCGGATTAACTTCTTGTCTAACAACTCCTGTAGTTGACCCTTTAACTCCTTAAGTTCAGCTGGGGCCATCCTGTAAGGTGCCTTGGATATAGGCTCAGCTCCTGGGATCAAATTAATTTCAAACTCCACTTGTCTTGATAGGGTACTCCAGGCAAATCATCTGGAAATACGTCTTTGAATTCGTTGATCACCAGGATCTGATCAATGGAGAGAATTTCTTGCTTAGCATCCATAGCATATACCATGAATCCCTCTGCTTCCTTTTGCAAAATCCTTGAAAGCTTTAACCGCCGTCAAATAAATTTTCTTGGGGGCCTTTGTCAGCTTGACATTTCCTTGCACAGTTACTTCATTCATCTCGGGATCCTTAATGGTTACTTGTTTAAGTCCGCAGTCATGATACTTAGTCAACCAATCCATGCCCAATATCACAGCAAAATCTTGCATCACGATTGGGACTAGTGCAGCAGAAAACACATTCTCATCCAACTCCAACTCACAATCTTTGTACTGATGATGTGAAACCAGTACTTGATCACCAGCTGCCTGCACTCTGAAGGGGGTCTCAAGCCACTCGGGTAGACAATCAAGTCCTTTGGCGAATTTCTTAGATATAAACGAATGACTTGCACCATTATCAAACAACACGTTCGCAGGCATTTTATTTACTAGAATAGCACATATCAACAAAGAACATAGCACTGAAAATCTCACGTAAAGCAAATTTTAATTCCAACTTAAACAACTAAAATTTAACTTAATTCATACATGTCACGACGTCGGTGTTCCCTTGCACCTTGGCGTCTGTCATGACATGGATTCTAGCATTGTTCTTGGGCCTAGCTCTCTGTTGCTGTGATGGCCCGGCGTCTCCCTGTGGTCTCTGCTTCCACTCGGGACAATCCTTGATTCTTTGGTCAGTCTTACCACACTTAAAGCACGCTCCCATCTTCTTCCAACACTCCCCTACATGATTTTTCTGGCAGTGGGGACACACACCTATCGCCTGTCGATCAGGCTGACTCTACTGCGGTGTCCGCTGAAACTGTCCCGTCTGGCTTCTTCTAGGAATTTTGACCCAACGTCTGGGTCTACCTCCACTCCTATCGTCCCTCGGCCTTCTTGCCGGTGTCGTCACGAGCCTCTCTAGGATGAGACCTGCGCATATCACTCTCCATGCGGTAACAAGCATCCAACATCTCAGCAAAAGTTTTCAGACTAGACCCCGCTATAGCTGTCCGAATGCGGGGGTTCAAACCTTGCTCAAACTTGAACATCTTCATCCTGTTATTTTCCAATACCATGGGTGTGAATTTTCCCAAGGCATGGAACCTGTCAGCATAGTCAGAAATCGACATCCTGTCCTGCTCCAGTTTATCAAACTGCCTCATCTTCTCCAGGATAGCGGTCTCAGGTACATAGTAATCCTTATAAGCCTCGACGAATTGTCTCCACAAAATAGGAAGAGTCATCTTTGGAGGAATGCCATTCCACCAAGCATTGGCTCGGCCAGTCAGCAGGGGTGTGGCCACATCAACCTTATTCTCTTCAGACACCTGCACCAGCCTGAAGCACTTTTCAACTTTTTCTATCCAAAACGCGGCCACCTCTGGGTCGGTGGTCCCTTCGAAAGTTGGGGCATGCATCTTTTGCACTTTCCTAATGTAATACCGTATACCGTGCTAAGGTGGTGGTGGAGGAGCGGGCTGCTGTTGCTGTTGCGCAACTCCCTACGCAATCACCGTTATAACATCCATCAGGGCTTGGGGCATTACCATCTGCGGTGGTTGTGGGTTTTCGTTTCTATTGCCACCATTTCCCTGGTTTTCTCTTCTAGGAGGAATCTTTCTGCAAGATCAACGCTTATTAGCATTCAGTAATTCAAAAGATAGTACTGAAAGCTCATACGTGTGGCACGGATTAAACTTGCATACGTTAAGGGAAAATAAATAGTCTAGTCTTTAATTAAGTTATGTCGCACTCGCACACACCCGACCCGAAACATCTTATATCTACAATCAAGTACTTAGACCTATGGATCAACTTAAAGTCAAGATCATAGCTTAAGACTCTATAGGACATAACCTAGGTCTCCGAGGTAGATCTGAAGCCTAGGCTCTGATACCACCTATAGCGCCCCGGCCTGGACAACGGACCTGAACCGGTTCACCCGTCATAGCCTACTGAGAGGACTACCAGACATCATAATGCTCACATACACACCATTGCTGACGTAAGAGAATTAAACGCGGAGACACGCGCAAAATTAAACTAAATCAATCAAATCTGTATTTCCAAAAGTATAAGTAAATAAAGCAGTTTATGGACGCAGCTATCTAAATCCTCAAATGAATGAAAGAAAGCTGAAATAGCCAATAGCAGTCTAGGACAATTCTCAATATAGTCTCTAAGCACCCCATTCAGCCCACTCGCCGTCGTCCTCTATGAATATCATGTCATACCCGAGCTCATCTGCAAAATAACGGGTAGTACCCTTAGCGACAAACCCTAGCAAGTAACCCGCTTATAAGACATACGGGATCATCACATGGCAAGACATGAGTGAATATCAATATCAAGGGGAAATTGGGGCATATGTCCTAAATTATTCCAAAATTCGGCTTGACTTGCATAATAAGAGTAAAGAACAAGTAATACACAAGTAAATAACGATTCACTTACAAATCAAACATACCGGAACGAAACACATGATGCATGCCATTTCAAATCATGCTCAACACTACACAGTCGCAAATGCTTATGCAATACTTTTCAAACAGTGCAATGCATGTCACAATGTCCGGTCATATAACTTTATACCCTGTGATGGGCCACAGCTTGTCTTTATACCCTGTGACACATCACAGCTGAACTTTATACCATGTAATGTTCTGCAGCTTGTCTTTATATCCTGTGGCACATTACAGCTCACTTTACCCTGTAGTGGTTACAGTTTGTCTTTATACCCTGTAACACACCACGGCTCTTTTCACAAAACTTTATACCCTGTGCCAATACACAGCTCTTATCAAAACATAATGCAAATGCAAGTGCCATGATGTAAAGACGCACATTCAACAAGTCAACATGTCATTCGATCACTTGAGACTCCTGTTATGCACACGTTCGCGCATACCTCGACATTAACATTCTTACTAGTACATAAGGGAGGCAATAGACACCCTCACACGTTCCATTTGAAACTTATCAAAGCCTCAAACGTTCATCCTTAACCCCTTAAGTCATTCATGCTGAAGCCCAATTCAAACACCTCACGAAGTCCTCACCATTGATTCACCATCTTAGGTCGTGTTCCAGAGACTTACACTAACCTCAATCAGGTCCTAAGAAGTCTCTAGTGTCCCTCAATTGGTCCTCTAGCTTCCGTTTTCCTTCTTCTATTTTCCCACAAAACTGTATAGCATCATCCCCTACATCGATCGATTGATTTCACATCATCCCCTACATCGATCGATCGATGTCCATCAGAATAATTTTTGCCTCACATCATACCCTACATCGATCGATCGATGTGACTTCATACCCTCACATCGATCGATCGAAGTCCGTCAGAATACTTTCTACCTCACGTCAGTATCTCAATCCCCCTACATCGATCAATCGATGTCACATCATACCCTACATCGATCGATCAATGTCTACGATTCCAGAAAAGAAACTCTGTGATTTCTGCAGAAACTGCAGAACCAAAACTCCAATCGATCCCAAACTTCATCCCAATCATTCCAGGCCTAATCCCTGCTATAATCTCATGCTTAAACTACAAATTGAACACTACACACATCCAAAACAGAGATTCAAGCCTAGAACTCAAAGATTTCAACCTACGAATCCAAAGGTCCCACTTTTCACTCTCAAACCCCATCATAGCACAATTACAGCAAAGGGGTTTCAAGGGTGGGGATTTGCAGGAATTCACATATACACCAACAGTAAATTAGATTTTCAACATATGATGGCCAACATATCGAACCCATAACACTGAATTGGACATAATTCACAAAAGATAGACACGGATAGAATACTGCATAGTGATCCAATTTTGATACAAAAGTAGGGCCGTTTTCTTCACAAATCGTAGGAACTTATAAGATGATTACTTGTCTTTGATTACTGATATTCGGATTGGAAAACAAACGGAGGTTGAATCGATTCCTGAAGGCTGTCTTCCTCACCTATACCTTGAAGGAGTCGACTAGGGCTTGGGAGAGAGCAAGTGTCGACGGTTTCTGATAGAATATGGGGGAAACTGACGCTTTGTCAGTTTTTGTCATGGGAAAGGGCAAAACTGGAATTCCTAAATTGTATTATACTTAAATCCTTTTCCTTTAATTCTTAATCATATTATTTAATTCAAGATTAATTGCTAATTAATAGGTTATTAATTTCCTAAAATCTCTTCTCTTATTTAATTAAGTTCCAAAGGGTGCGAGGCATAACATTAACTAAACTTCATAACTTAGTTGTCCCATTAAACCAAGATTCTGGGATCTCCAGTCAACAAGGTTGGGTTTCTGTTACAAATGTCCTTGCATTAATGTCCTTGCATTGTAGGCTTTAGTCTCATTCTGTTTGTCAAATTTGACATCTGATCTCTAGGTAAACCTTTTGTAAGGATCCGCAAGATTCTCCTTTGATTATATATAATCAACGGAAATCACGCCATTAGAGATCAACTGTTTAATGATGTTATGTCTCTGACGTATATATGGTGACTTACAATTATAGATGCTGCTTTGAGCTCGTCCTATAGCTGACTTATCACAGTGTATGCTGAAATGAGCGATTGGCTTAGTCCAGTATGGCACATCTTCCAGGAAATTCCGAAGCCATTCAACCTCTTCCCCGGCTTTATCTAGTGCTATAAACTCAGCTTCTATAGTGAAACAAAATATGCACGTTTTTTTTGTGGATTTCCATGACACAACACCTTAACCAACCGTGAATACATATCCGTTGGTGGACTTAGAATTTTTACTATCAGATATCCAGTTGGCATCATAATAGCCTTCCAATACCGTTGGATATCTTAAGTAATGTAATCCAAGGTTCATTGTATACTTCATGTATCTCATTACTCTATTTAGAGTTTTGCAATATAGAATTTTCTAACTAAATTAAAGGGAAATTTTTATAGGGAGACAGTGCGGCCGTCAATATTATTGGAACAGACTGATGGGCCATCAAGAGGACACAATTGCAGAAGATGGAAGTGGCGGAGATGAGGATGTTGAGGTGGATGTATGGGTATACAAGGATAGACATGATAAGGAATGAGGTATACAGAGAAATGTTAGGGGTGACTAGTATAACAAATAAGATAAGAGAGGGGAGACTGAGATGGCTTGGGCATGTCAAGAGGAGATAAACAACGACGTCTGTCAGAGCAGTTGAAAGCCTCACGGTAGAAGGGGAGAGGAGCAAGGGCAGACCCAAACTGACGTTGGATGAGCATATTAAGCATGACATACTAGAGTTGCACCTCTCTGAGAACATGGTCAAGGATAGGAGTTCATGGAGGAAGATGATTAAAGTTAAGGAGGTGTAGACAGGGTATAGGGGTACCTTAGAGTATACTTAGAGGATTAGATACTCTCAACACTTTAGGTTGGCTTTGCACTTTCTTGTTTTGGTATTTGTCTTTCAATTATTTGTTCATATTACATTCCTATTATTGTGCTATCTATGCAGATACATATAGAGCTGGGGGTATCACTAGAAGCAAACTCTCTATCCCTTAGGATGGAGGTAGGTATTGTTTGCCTGCCTCTCACTGTCCTCATACCCTAGCGATAGCTTTTGCTGTCGGTGGGATATACTGGGTATGATTGTTGTTGTTGTTGTAGAGGTTTCCAATGATCATCGCTTAAATTACTTGTAAACCTGCTCAGTTTGTGTGCTGAACATGCCAAGTCTGGTCTTGTACAGTTTGTTATGTACATCAGAATTCCAATTACTTGCGAGTACTCCAATTGAGCTACTGGCTCGCCTCGATTTTTCCTTAAGTGTATACTTAAGTCAAGTGGAGTCTTTATTGGTTTCACATCAAACATATTGAAACGTTTTATAACAGATTCAATATAGTGAGTTCGTGACAACACGAGTCCTTCGGCTATCCTAGAAGTTCTAATTCCTAGAATAACGTTAGCAACTCCCATATCCTTCATGTCGAAGTTTCTCGTCAACATCTTCTTCGTATTCAAGATGATGTCACGAGTACTATCTATGATTAGCATGTCTTCTACATAGAGACATATTATTACATAGGCATTTGGTGTTTTCTTAATATAGACACACTTATCACACTCGTTGATTTTGAAACCATTAGCTAGCATCGGCTGATTAAATTTCAAGTGCCACTGTTTAGGCGCTTACTTCTGTTCGTACAAAACTTAACAAGTCTGCAGACTTTCCTTTCTTGTCCTGGAACCACAAACCATTCGGGTTGTTCCATACAAATATCTTCCTTCAACTCACCATTCAGAAAGGCTGTCTTCACATCCATCTGATGGATTTTCAAGTTATAGACTGCATCAATAGGAACTATGGAAGTGATTCTAGTTACTGGTGAGTATGTGTCAGAAAAGCAAAGTCTTCCTTCTGTCGATAGCCTTTAGCTACCAACCGAGCCTTGTACTTTCTGATAGACCCATCCTATTTCAATTTCGTTTTGAAAATTCACTTGCACCCGAGTGGTTTACTTCCTGGTGGAAGGTCAACCAGCTCCTAAGTATGATTCAGAAGAATAGAGTCTATCTCGCTATTTATTGCCTCTTTCCAGAAGGGAGCTTCTGGAGTTGACATTGCCTCAGAGAAAGTTCTTTTCTCGTTTTCTACCATATAAGTTATAAAATCCGGTTCAGACGAAGTTTGTATTCTGGCTCGCTTGCTTTGACGAAGTTCCTCAGTTTCTTGAGGAGTCGTCTCACGTATTCTCTTACCAATACTTGTTTCTTCATCGTTTCGCCTTTCTTTGGAAAGACCTCTTTGAAGAATACTGCATTCATTGACTCCATGACAGCAGTTTCATGTATGTTAGGAATGTTTGATTTGTGTACTAAGAATCGATATGCACTACTATTAGTCGCATATCCTATGAATATGCAATTAATCGTTTTAGGCTCAATTCTTGCATGTATCAGTTTGGGTACATCAACCTTTGCCAGACACCCCCACACTTTCAAGTATTTGTAGCGAAGCCTATGGTCCTTCCAAAGTTCGTATGGAGTTTCATCCATCTTTTTAGAGAGAATTCGATTTAAAATGACGTTGGCTGATAGAATTGCTTTCTCCCACAAGTTCTTAGGTAAACCCAAACTTATCAACATATCATTCATAATTTCTTTGAGAGTTTGGTTTTTGCGTTCAGCAATACCATTCGATTGAGGTGAATATGGTGTAGTCATTTGATGAATAACGCCATGTTCTGAAGCGGATTCATTAAACGATGTATTATATTTGCCACCTCTATCACTACGAATTGCTTTAATTCGTTTGCTAAGTTGATTCCCAACTTCATTTTTATAGTCTTTAAAAGCATCAACGGCCTCATCTTTGCTACTTAGTAAATAAATATAACAATATCTAGTGCAATCGTCGATAAAAGTGACAAAGTACTTTTTTGACACCTCTTGTTTGCACAATCTTTAAATCACACACATCTGTATGAATTAAATCCAAATGTTCAGTGTTGAAGGAAATGATGCCTTTGCCCTTTTTGCTTCAACACAAATTTGCCTTTTTCCCTTATCAAAATTTAGTTTGGATAATATGTCAAGATTAACCATTCGTTGTATTGACTTGTAATTAACATGTCACAAACGAAAATGCCATAAACAAGAAGGCTCAAGCATGTGAGCATAAGAGGAAGCATTATTATTGGCCACTTCAGGCAATTCTTTTTTGGGTACAATAGTAATGACGTTTAATTTAAACATCATATCTAACAAGTACCCTTCCCCAGATACACACCATTCTTCGAAAGAATTACTTTATTCGACTCTACACTAGTCTAAACCCATGCATGACTAGAAGAGCCCTAGAAACCAAATTCTTTCGGATGTCGGGGACATGCAGCACATTCAGCAGAATCAGATGCTTCTCTGCTGTCAGCTTTGGAACAACCTTCCCCTTGCCTTTGATCTTCGATGAGGTAGAGTTCTTCATGTAAAGTTGTTCATTGTTCGAGGGTTGGTACTTCGAGAGCATCGCCCTACAAAAGAAGACATGTCTTATGGATCTAGTATCCAGCCACCGCTCGCGCATGTTTTCTATAGCATTGCATTATGAGACCACCGCATAGAGGTTCAGATCATCCATGGTATTAACGAGGTTCGCGTTTGCCTTGGTTTCCTTCTTTATGGGCTTGCGGCATTCATTTCTGACATGCCCCTGAATGCCGCAGTTGTTGCATTTTCTTGTGAACTTCTTGGCTATTTTCTTACCTTTGTTGTTCACCCCAAGATGGCATTTCTTCTTCTTCGCCTCGGCAACATGGGCTTTGGCATGACCAGAACTGACATGTGGCTTTTCTCCGATCTTCGATTATCCTCCTCTATGCGGAGTCGGACAATCAGATCTTCTAATGTCATTTCCTTTTTCTTGTGTTTGAGATAGATTTTGAATTCCTCCACGAAAGAGGTAGCTTCTCAATCACTGCAGCCACAGCGAATGATTCACTGAGCAACATGTCCTCCTCTTCCAACTCAGATACCAACATCTATAGTTCCTCAATCTGAGAAACAACAGTTCGAGAATCTGACATTTTGAAATCCAAGAATTTGCCGACAATAAATTTCTTAGTGCCGGCATCTTCGGTGCGATATTTATTCTCCAAAGCCTGCTACAAAGACTTTGTAGTTTTGTGCGTACACTAGAATCTATATAATGAATTGTCTAAACAACTCAGTATATGACTCAAACAAACGTAATTGTTGAAGTTCCACGCTTCAACAAAAAGATTGTTTTGCATGTTCTGAATCTGGTCATCCACCGGATCCACCACAGGCGGATCCCGTCAATAAATCGGCCAGCCCTAGGGCAGTCAGGAAGAACAACATCTTCTACTGTCATCTTTTGAAGAAGCTGCCATTGTACTTCTCTGGTTTCTCTATGGGCCACCGCAAGAACCGGTGCAGGAGCAGTCATAGGCACACCGGCGTTTGGTCACACATGAACATCATTCTGTATGTCAGCGCCATGAATTGAGCTCGAACTCCATTTCAGTTTCTGTAAAGTGCAGAAACAAGCAAAGAAACCATAAGTTTCAATAAACAATACATAATCAATATGTGAATACGTCTTAAGCTTGTTGGGAAAAATTCAAAGCAAGTTAGACCAAACGATTCTATACAGTGTGCCCTTTTGAAATAAAGCAACAGCCGACCTACCTAGCTCAACGCAGGTCGAATCGATCAGTCAAGTCAGATCAGTCCGAGTAGCTCAATTGAGTTTATGTTCTGGACAGCCGACCTGCCGACCTTAGCACAGCAGTCCTGCTGATCAACAAATGCTCTAACAACCAAACGGCCAAGCTCAGCAAACAGCAGAGTTCAGCTCGGTAGCACTGCAGAACAACAGTGATGCACTATCAATCGATCAACCGAGCTTAACACATAGCAGAGCTCAGCTCGGAAATAGCTCAACACGACAGTACTGGGCTAATAGCAACTCAGCATTTCAGTCGTGCAAACAATCTGAGGTGAGTCCAGGACTCTGTCCTTAAGATGTATTGCTTCGACATACTGTGTCCAACCAGATGAAGCAACCGTCTTCCATGATACAACAGAATCAGTTCAGACGAGCGGTACTACAGTGTTTGAACTCAACGAACATTTAAAGTGTCCTGGCTTCTCGGATGACTTGGAATTGCATAGACAAGAATGTGTGCAGAGAGTAGATGAAATGCAGGTAGGGAGATTGCAGACAGAAAGGAAAAAGACTGATTTATTTCTGAATGATTTTTATGATCTTTCTTAAGTGACCAGAGAGGTTAGCTCGGCCTCTATTTATAGGGAAAAACTGAGGTCAGTTTGTTAGTGAGTTCAACCACACACGTAGGATCAGATACCTGCTCGGTCTGAACCCTTGGATCAAATAACACCATCAAGTTTGTTCATCACCGCTGGATCAAATAACTGTTCAATCTGATTCAAATTTCAATCTTATCTGATCACAACCTCCTGGAGAAATTTAGATTTAACAAACTTCTCCAACAGATCAGATGCGGCCTAAATCCCGCAACCCAAGTCTGAGCATGAGCCCATCAGACCCGCAGCCCGAGCCCATCAGGCCCGCAACCCGCACCTGAGCACGAGCCGAGCTGAGCTGATTTTCACTTATGTTCTCCTACTTTGAGTATTAATTTCTCATTCACCCGGTATCGTAACTGAGTGTTTCAAAAGCCTAAAAATATCTACTCAATACCTAGATAATTAAAGACTCATTAGTTTCTACTTATCATTATAAAAACTAATAATTACTAAGTTCAAAATACGTTGCTAACCACGGTTTGCAACTTGTCCTTTTCAATTTCTTTCAACAACAGAAACCGATGACTTTCATTGTTCAATACTGGTTCCAAATAGGGGGTATTCCTCTAGAATTGTACACGATAGAGGTCGGGCGCTGAGTTGCTGAAGGATTCCATGACTGTTCTATCATGTAGATGCGTGACGATGTTCATACTTCACAGAAATTATCGGTTCCGATCAAATATTAATATGATTCTACCAATCCGTCGTTTTGTTGCCATTCGACGCAACATATCTGGAGGATAGCAGGAAAACGTTAGGGCCTCATTCAATATGAACGACTCCCTCATTTTTGTTTTCAGTGCGAATTGATCTCCCACACTGTTTAAAAATTTCTCCCTCCTTTTTATGGAAATCAGCCGTCAAGATCAATCACGCTTCCAGTATGGCACTTGGCTACATGCAATCCGTAAATCCACCCTAGTGCAAGAGACCCGTCTGAAAGATGTGGATGTTCAGCCTTTGTCGTCGTCGGAGGTTGTAAGAAATAACTTACAGTCGTATTTCATTTTATTCAAACAGTTATATCATAGGTACAATTTATAGCTACAACCTAAGCCTGTCTATAGTATATTCGGTTATCCGGGATATGATTTGATATGATTTGGATATGGTTTTATTTGTTACTATATCTATCCTGATCCTCTTAATCAAATCAAATATTTCATCTTCTATCTACACTTTTGAATTCTGTTTTCCATCACCCCCCTCAAGTAGATCATTGAGGTCTTCAATGTTCAATTTGTCTAGCGTCAACGCAAAAAACTTTACCAGTGACTGCCTTTGTGATCTCACAAAAGGAATCTCAACTACGTCTCCTTCACGTTTCTCCTTGATGAAGTGCCTATCTACCTCGATGTGTTTGGTTCGGTCGTGTTGCACAAGATTTTTTTTGAAATACTCACCGCTGCTTTATTATTACACTTTAACTGTGCTGGTTGTGTCACCGAATAGCCCAAGTCAGACAGCCCCTTTCGAAGGCATAAAACCGCCATAACTCCTTTTGCAATTCCTCTAAACTCTGCCTCTGCACTTGATAATGCGACTACCTTTTGCTTTTTACTCCTCCACGTGACTAAATTTCCTCGAACCAGGCTAAGTATCCTGAAGTGGACCTCCTTTCATTTGAACTACCTGCCCAATCCGCATCTGTTTACACTTCTATGTTTAGGTAACCATATTTCTTGAATAATATTCCTCGCCTAGGCGTTCTTTTTAGATATCTCACGATCCACATTACAGCTTCCAAGTGTTGTTCCTGTGGCTTATGCATGAATTGACTTACAACTCCCATAACATACACAATATCTGGTCGAGTATGATACAAATAGATCAGCTTCCATACCAACCTTTGATACTGCTCTCGATCAACCATCGATGCTTCCTCTGAAAACTTCAGTTTTCGGTTGACTACTATCGGAACCTTGCTTGTTTTGCATTCCAATATCCCTACTTTGGCCAGTAAGACAAGCACATTATTATATTGAGATACGAAGATTCCTTTTTAGAGCGGTTTACTTCTATTCACAGGAAGTACTTTAGATTTGCTAGATCCTTCATCTCAAACTTAGTGAACAATCTCTGCTGGAGCTCTGCCATTTCGTCTCGATCACTTCCCGTAATAATCATGTTGTCCACATAGATGATCAGACAAGTCACGAGTTCACCCCTTCTCTTGACAAACAGGGTATGATTGGCATTACTCTGTCGGTACCCAATCCGTCTCATAACATTTGTGAATCTTCCAAACAAAGCGCGCGAAGACTGCTTTAAACCATATAGTGTCTTTCTTAACCGGCAAACTTCGTCTTCTTGGAATTCATCTAAGAAACCAGGCTGAGCTTCCATATAAATTTCCTTTTTTAATTCACTATGTAAGAACACATTTTTGACATCGTACTGAAGTAAGGGTCAATCTTTGTTTACCGCTACTGAGAACAACACCCTGATGGTATCGATTTTTGCTACAGAAGAAATAGTCTCGGCATAATCGATTCCGTAGGTCTTAGTGTATCCTTTTGTCATTAGTCGAGCCTTGTGCCTCTCCACTGGTCCATCTGGCTTATATTTGACTGTAAAGACCCATCGATACCCTACATGCTTTTTTCCTTCTGGCAAAGCACACTTCTCCCACGTCTCGTTTTTCTTCAAGGCCTCCATCTCTATATTCATTGCATCTCTCCACTTTCTGACTTGGCTAGCTTCTTTAACAGTCTGTGTTACAGGAACAGCACCAGCTACAGTACTCAGGCCCTGAGCCTCATCTCCTTGAGTAATGTTTACCGGATATCTCGTGGTTCGAGGCTTGAGTTATGGAGAGTATTTGCAAGGCGGCACTCCTCTGTTGCCCCTTGGAGGAAGAACTCGCACATGCAACTCAGAGGTACCACCAGGATTTTCTGAAATTGATAAATTCTCATCAGGTTCTCAACTTACCTCAGTAACACTTACTGTAGGAGGATCATGGATGGGTTCTGGCGCTTCTGGTTGCCCTAACGTGTAGGATCTGCAAGGCACCATTAGAAGGAGGAGGGGTTGAATAGTTGGTGCGGAAAATATGGTTTTTAAAATAGTTTTAAACCAAGAACTCAACTTCTGAAAACAGTTTCTGTTTTCAGGACCAGTTTTAAAACGTTTTGAAAACTAGGTTGCAAGTCTTCAAAAATTCTGAAATTTGGAGAGAACTTAGCCTCAGATGTTCTGAGTATCTCCTAAAGATTAAAATTCAATCTCTAACCCCTTGAAAATTTGTTAGTGGTCAGATTGCGCAAATCTGCCAGAAACGGTAGTCTAATTTGAAAAATTAATTCCTATTTGTACGTAACTCCAAATGCTCTGGAAATTTAAAGACTAACCCCTTATTAGTTGTATTTAAATTAGTTGAAATAGTTTTGAAAATTTGTTTTGGGAAGTTAGTCAAACACGATCCAAGTCTCAACCTTTACAAGTCTGAAAATCAGACTGCACTAGTCTCAGAACTTTGGATGTTTGGATGACTTATACTTGTCCAAAAGGGTTGAAACTTGCGCCAAAAGAACCTTAAGATGTGTGTCTATGCTTCTGAAATGTTTTGTAATTTTTGAAATTCGTTTACTATTTTTACGAACGTGATTAAAAACGATAAACAGTGCTGAAACTGAAAGTAAGTGCTGAAAGTAAATAACACCAGAAATTTTATACTGGTTCGGTTATAAACAACCTACTCCAGTCTTCGAGGACACTCTCCTCGGTTAGCACTAAACACACAATACAAAGAATACCTTACCACAGGATTGATGGAGTTATACACCAACTCCAACCCTTTACAAAGCTTGTATGAGAATACAATTGTCACGAACACCACTACCTTGCAAGTGCAAGATTGATCACACTTTGATCAATCTTTTACAATGATAAAGATTTTGTGGTGGACTATATGAAGCCTATTCAAGTATATGAATGTAAGTACAATAGGGTTTTAGAGAGAAGAAGGAAAGAGAGTGTAGAAGAGAAGGCTAGAACACGTTTTGATCTTTCAAATTGCAAGACTTGTTCTTGTTTTTGTTTTGTCTCTTCTTCCCTTTTTATCTTGAGTTGACCACCCCCCCTTGATGCTATTCTCCTCTTGAAAATTATCTTCTAAGTCCTTGGAAGAGTATATGGCATCATTGTGACATGTCTTTGCTTACTTGGCATCTCCTCATTGGATGATCATTAAGCTCTTGCTTACTTGGCACTCATTGATTGGTTGGATGTTGTCATCACTTGATGACTAGATAAATCTGAAATTAAATTCAAAAATCATGTGCCAATTAGCCATAAACTTTTTTCCATATGTCACATAATTATCCCATACAATTAGCAAGTCAAATAATTCCATTTTTCCAGACAAAATTCGGACATCAAGTCTCTTGCACATGCTGAAATTTCAGCATGTGTAACATTCACCTTTTATTCAAAATATTGACAATTTTACATTGATTTAATCCTTGAAATTAAACAAGAAATCAATCACCATTTAGTACAAGACATTCTTATCATTTAATGGAATAAAAATTAGACACCAATGAGGCCTAGAAATCGGCCAACATACGTCCACACATGCTGAAATTTTCAGCATGTGTGATATTTGAAAATATCACCTTATTTGTTTCCATAGAATATTCAAAACACTTCCATATTATCTCCCAATTATCCATATGATTCAAGACAACAAAATATGGCTCATTAAAGGGATAATTTCGGCCAGCCTTTAACACACATGCTGAATTTTCAGCATGTGTCACAATTGTGACAAGATTTGAAATGTTACCTTTTGTAGTTCCTTTCATTAAGTCACCAACATTGCGTGCTTCATTCTTGACCAATCAAGTTGCCAACAAGACTCCACATAAGCTCCATCATGGCTGGTATATGGCGTGTGAAATAAAGATAGTGCATGTGCTGAATTTTATTTTTGCAAACTTGTAAAATAGTGCACATTTAATTATACACACATGGTATATTCTAATCAGCCCTTAATTTAATTTTATATAACACTTTAAATTGTATGAAGTATGTAAAAAGTGTGTAGATACATGTTATATGTCATGCCAAAAACGTTCTATGTGTCGTGTACGTAGAAAACCGAATTTTCGATGTTTATTGATTACCCGATTTTTCTATAATTAAATTCCAAATTTTTGCACATGTTATATATATTATGTTACACATAATATACATAAATTAAACTTCAATATTCAGCACTTAGCTGATCTTAAAGTGGCGCCTAAACCATGTGACAAATTGAAATTGGAATCTCCACAATTTGGCCTTAATGTGGGGTGATTTGTGTGTGCTAACATGAAATAATTTTATGTCTGTACATATCATGTAAGCCACGAAATTTGTGGTCGTTTTTGAAGTGTAAGGGCTGGCCATCTATTTATGGCAAGTACGTGACACGTTGGCGAAGTTTCGGTATTCGTCCGATACGACAATTTTCGGTTTAGAACCTTTTAACGTGTCGTAATAAATTTGTCATCACCATGACTTATATCATATGATATAAGACCTGAATATACTCATAAATATGAGTTAAGTATAGTGGTGTGACGTTAACGTACGTACGTAAAATATATAACATGTCGGTAGTACGTTGGAATAAATGTGTATGTGCCTTTTTCAAAAAATCTGAATATATGTGTATATATATATATATATATATATATATATATATATATATATATATATTAGTGTGTGATAAGTGCAGAGAGGAGAGGGAGAATTTTTCTTTGTAACACGTTTAAATCATGTATTTTGAAATCACTCAAACCCCTTTTTCTCTACAATCTCCCCCTTTTGATGATTTTCAAAATAACCTACGCTCATGATTTAAATCTTATCGCTCCCCCTTCAATCATGCATAGATTCAAAATTTGAATTTCAAATTTCAAATCCGCTCCCCCTTGATTTATGCGATCAGTTTCTCTCTCCCCCTTAAATCATGCATTCTCTCCCCCTCCCTTTATTTTGGAAAGTCAATCAAAAATGCATGTAAATATGGAAAAACAATCAAATCAAATCAGCAGAAATCATGCCTAATTTAAAACGAAGAATTTCGTAGGTAGCTTGATTTAATGTCTTAGTAAAGATATCCGCTACTTGTCCCTCTGTGCGTACGTGATCTATGACAATATCATTATTATTTACATGATCACGAAGAAAGTGATAGCGTACTTCTATATGCTTGGCCTTAGAGTGTAACACGGGGTTCTTAGATAGGTTAATTGCACTCATACTATCACAATATATAGGGATTTTATTTACGGTAATTCCAAAGTTCGAAAGTTGTTGTTTTATCCATAGTAATTGTGTGCAGCAAAGACTAAGTGTCATGTACTCAGCTTCAGTAGTGGATAAAGCTACGTTTGCTTGCTTTTTGGAAAACCATGACATAAGGGAGTTTCCTATAAATTGGCAAGTGCCGCTCGTGCTTTTTCTATCTATCTTACATCCACCATAATCAGCGTCAGTGTAGGCATGCAAATTAAAGTCACAATCTTTATCCTACCAAATGTCTAAGATTGGTGTGTGCTTAATATATCGGAATATTCTTTTCACCGCATTAAAGTGAGACACCTTAGGTTGACTTTGAAAACGTGCACACATACATGCGCTGAACATGATATCAGGCCTACTAGCAGTAAGATATAGCAAAGAGCCAATCATAGATCTATATAAGGCATTATCAAAATCCTTACCATGTTCATCTTTATCTAATTTAGTAATAACACTCATAGGGGTGGGGGATGGTTTTAAATTCTCAAAATTGAACTTTTTAATCATATCATTTACATATTTAGCTTGGCTTATGTGAATACCTTTACTCGTTTGTTTAATCTGCAAGCAAAGAAAGTAGTTCAATTCGCCAACCATAGACATTTCAAATTCGGATTTCATGCAATTTTTAAAATCTTCAACAAGTTTATGAGAGGTAGAGCCGAAAATGATGTCATCAACGTAAATTTGAATAATAAGTAAATCCGATTTATATTGTTTCAAAAATAATGTACTATCTATAGTGCCTCTTTTAAAACCATTCTCTAAAAGGAAAATAGCAAAACGATCATATCATGCTCTAGGTGCTTGCTTTAGTCCGTATAGTGCTTTCTTTAGTTTGTACACGTGATCGGGATGTTTCAAATCTTCAAAACCGGGTGGTTGTTTCATGTATACCTCTTCTTGTGTAAATCCATTTAGGAATGCACTTTTCACGTCCATTTGATAAAGTTTAAAATCTTTCATGCAAGCAATGTCAAGTAAAAGTCGTATAGCTTCTCAACGTGCTACGGGTGCAAATGTTTCATCATAATCAATTCCTTCTTCTTGATTATAGCCTTGTTCTACAAGTCTAGCTTTATTTCTAACAACTTTTTCTTCTTCATTCATTTTATTTATAAACACCCACTTTGTGCCTATTATGGTCTTATCTTGTGGTCGTGGCACTAAATCCCATACGTCATTTCTAACAAATTGATTAAGTTTGTCATGCATAGCATCAATCCAAGAAGAATCACTCAAAGCATCATGCATATTTTTAGGTTCAATTTTGGATTTATTTCATCCGAATTTATTCTTCTACGTGGTCGCACACCGTGAGTGATGTCGCCTATAATGAGATCATGTGGGTGATCTCTATGCCATCTTGGTTGATTATTTTCTACGTTCTCATGCATTTCTAAGTGATCATGCATTTCTAGTGAATCATGCATATCATGCATATCATGCATATCAAACGTGTCATCATCATCATTCAACACAGGTTTTAATTCAAAATCATCATCATATTCTTTATCTTTATCAATCTCACCAAATTCACTAAATTTCATATGAATAGATTCTAGAATTTTCCTAGTGAGAGAATCATAACATCTATATGCTTTTGAATTCACAGAATACCCAACAAAAATGCATTCAATTGATTTAGATTCAAATTTATCTAAATTGTCTTTTGTATTTAAAACAAAGCATTTGCATCCAAACACACGAAAATAGTCAATTTTAGGCATGCGATCATTTAGTATCTTATAAGGCGTCTTATTTATTTTCTTTCTAATGGACAAGCGATTTATTATGTAACATGCACAGTTTACGGCTTCCGCCCACAAAAATCTAGGCAATTTGTTTTCGCATAACATAGTTCTAGCAATTTCTTGTAATGTCCTATTCTTTCTTTCTACTACTCTATTTAATTGTAGAGTTCTAGGTGGCGAAAACTCGTGCTTAATTTCTTTTTCTTCGCAAAATGAAATCATGTCCTTATTTTTAAATTCACCACCTCTATCGCTTCTTATCTTTTTCATATTAACGCCATATTGATTTTCAAGTTGTTTTATCAGTTTAGCAATTTCAATAGCACTATCATCCTTATGTGCAAGAAACAAAGTCCAAGTATAATGAGAAAAATCATCAACAATCACGCAAGCATAGTGACGTCCACCAAGACTCGTAGTGCGACTAGGACCAAACAAATCAATGTGTAGTAATTCTAAAACTCTAGTCGTGCTTATTTCATTCTTAGGTTTAAGTGACTCGCGTGTTTGTTTGCCTTTTATGCAAGATTCACACAACTGAAATTTGTCTAAATCAAGTATAGGCAATCCTCGTGTTAGGTTCTTTCGTTGGAGTTTTTCTAGTGTAGAAATACCAATATGTCCTAAACGTCTATGTCACAAATTTACGTTAGGTTCATTTGACATGAAACACTTAACCTTAGCGTCTAATGTATCATCCATAAAAAGCGTAAAGATGTTTCCTTCCCTTTTTCCTTTTAAGACTGTTTCTCCATTTTTATTTATTATATTGCAGTAATGGATGAGTAAAACACACATCAAAACCATTGTCAATGAATTGCGAAATGCTAAGAAGATTATAAGATAAGTTTCTTACCAAAAAAACGTTGGAGATTTGAAAGGTGCTTGGGTTTCCAATTGTACCTTTTCCGATGATCTTCCCTTCATTGTTGTCTCCAAAGGTCACGGATCCGCCTTTTGTGACCTTCTTCAATTTCGTGAATAGGCTCGGGTCACCAGTCATGTGCCTCGAGCAACCACTGTCAAGGAACCACTTGATAGATGTATCTTTTGATGTGTGGGTTCCCTGCAATGTGCAAAAATGATTTAGGTACCCTTTTAATTTTGGGTCCTTACGAGTTAGTTATTCACCTTTTAGTAAAAGTACCTTTCGACACCCATACTTGGATGATCCTTCTCGGTCTACCACATGGCAAGAAAGTAGATGAAGGTGCAATATAGTAGACATGTAGTGAGTGCACTTTGGGCCTTTAGCCAAGAACTCCTTTATACTCATTATTTGTGGGACGTTTTTGATATGTCCTTGAGTTAGTGTGCGTAGTGTGTGATCTAGATGGATGAAGTGAATGTCGTGTATGCATCACTTGTTTCTTCTAATATCTATATGACACAAAATTGTATTTCGTATGATATGAAGAAGAAGTATTACGAGATGAGGGGAGAGGGGGTCTTTGCGTCATCTTAGACGCCGTATGTGCTTTTGGAGTGTCTACTTTCTTAGACAATACAAACTTGGTTGGTTTAATGGATACTTCATTTGTCTCAATGTATCCTAATCCCGTTTTATCACTGTCATGCTTTTGTGATAAGATAATACGATCTAGCATGTTAGATCCCGTATCAAACTGTTTCATCATTTTCTCTAAGTCTGTATTTCTTGATTTCAAACTTGAAATCTCGGATTTCATTTCATTATTTTGCGTGGTCAATGATAATATCTCTGTCTTTAATGCAGTAATGATGCATGATGACTCTTCTTTTGAATCGTTTAATTGAGTGACAAGATTCTCGTTAGAAGATTCTAACAGCTTCTTGTCTTCAATTAATCACTTCTTTTCTTTCGCGAGAGTCTTAGTGAATTTATGCAATTCTAAGTACTGACTAAAAAGATCATCATAAGAAGGCTCAGAGTCAGAATCAGAGTCAGATGATACCTCGTTTGATGCTTTGGACACAAAGCATACTTGTGCAGTCTCATCTTCTGTTTCAGTCTCGGAATCCGATGTATCACTCCAAGTGGAGGCTTTGAGAGCTCGTTTCCTTTGCTTAGGTTCTGAGACGAGTCTATTCTTGTTCCGATCCTTGTCAGGGTATTTGTTTGTTTGCTTTATCTTATTAGGGCGGTCATATGATAGATGTCCAAGTTTACCGCATTCATAACATTTAAAATCCTTGTCGTTTGTCTTGTTCTTATTTCTTTTAGTTGAATTAGACTTAGTTTTGTTTCTAAACGACTTTCTCATAAATTTTCTTAAGCATTTAGCCAATAAAATTAAGTCATCGTTATCTGATTCAGAATCACAATCTTCTACATGATCGGAAGAAGTAGAGACGTATTCATTTGATTTAAATGCAATAGCTTTACCTTGTTTTGATGATTCCGATTTCCTTATGGTGGGTTTGTTCTCATAAAACTTAAGTGATCCAATTAATTCTTCCATCTTGATTGACTTAGTTTCTTTGCTTTCTTCTATTGCCGTTACTTTAGAGTCCCACTCAGATGGAAGGCTTCGCAAGACCTTTTGTACCTTTTCCTGCATAGTAAAGGCTTTGCTAAGAGACTCAAGAGAATTGTAAATGTTAGTCAAGCGAAGATCCATATCAACGATAGATTCATTTGTCAATAATTTAAATGACTCGAGTGTAGACATAAGCATGTTGATCTTGGACTCTTTTACTTGACTAGTCCCTTCGTGTTTCATTTCAAGAATTCTCTACATTTCTTGAGCACTAGAACAATTTGAAATATAGCTAGATTCACTTTTATTTAGTCCATTTAAAAGTAACTGCATAGCCCTAGCGTTCATACTTAGTCTCTTTTTATCCTCACTAGTGTACTCTTGCCTAGGCTTAACGACCTCTAGTGTGACTCCATCTACAGTGTATAATTTTGATGGAACAAAAGGACCATCTTCTATAATTGACCAAAGATCAATATTAATTGCCATAAGAAAAAGTTTCATTCTTAACTTCCATTAAATGAAAGACTCACCGTCAAAGAGAGGAGGCCTTTGACTGGACATACCTTCTTGTTTGGTTTTGAAGTTTGTGGTTGTCATCTCACTTAGATCGTTGGATCCTTTTGATGTGAGTGTTCCTGCTCTCGGATACCACTAGTAGGATCTGCAAGGCACCACTAGAAGGGGGGAGGGGGTTGAATAGTTGGTGCGGAAAATGTGGTTTTTAAAATAGTTTTAAACCAAGAACTCAACTTCTGAAAACAGTTTTTGTTTTCAGGACCAGTTTTAAAACGTTTTGAAAACTGGGTTGCAGGTCTTCAAAAATTCTGAACTTTGGAGAGAACTTAGCCTCAGATGTTCTAAGTATCCCCTAAAAATTTCAGATTAAAATTCAACCTCTAACCCCTTGAAAATTCGTTGGTGGTCAGATTGCGCAAATCTGCCAAAAACGGTAGTCTGATTTGAAAAATTAATTCCTATTTGTACGTAACTCCAAATACTCTGAAAAATTAAATATTAACCCCTTATTAGTTGTATTTAAATGGGTTGAAACATTTTTGAAAAATTCTTTTGGGAAGTTAGTCAAATACGATCAAAGTCTCAACCTTTGCAAGCCTGAAAATCAGACTGCACTAGTCTCAGAACTTTGGACGTTTGGATGACTTATACTTGTCCAAAAGGGTTGAAACTTGTGCCAAAAGAATCTTAAGACGTGTGGCTATGATTCTGGAAAGTTTTGTAATTTTTGAAATTTTTTTATTATTTTTACGAACGTGATTAAACACGGTAAACAGTGCTGAAACTGAAAGTAAGTGCTGAAAGTAAATAACACCAGGAATTTTATACTGGTTCGGTTATAAAAAAACCTACTCCTGTCTTTGAGGACACCTTCCTCGGTTAGCACTAAACACACAACACAAAGGACACCTTACCACAGGGTTGATGGAGTTACACACCAACTCCAACCCTTTACAAACCTTGTATGAGAATACAATTGTCACGAACACCACCACCTTGCAAGTGCAAGATTGATCACACCTTGATCAATCTTTTACAGTGATAAAGAATATGTGGTGGACTATATGAAGCCTATTCAAGTATATGAATGTAAGTACAATAGGCTTTCAGAGAGAAGAAAGAAAGAGAGTGTAGAAGAGAAGGCTAGAACACGTTTTGATCTTTCAAATTGCAAGACTTGTTCTTGTTTTTGTTTTGTCTCTTCTTCCCTTTTTATCTTGAGTTGGCCACCCCTCCTTGATGCTATTCTCCTCTTTAAAATTATCTTCTAAGTCCTTGGAAGAGTATATGGCATCATTGTGACATGTCTTTGCTTACTTGGCATCTCCTCATTAGATGATCATTAAGCTCTTGCTTACTTGGCACTCATTGATTGGTTGGATGTTGTCATCACTTGATGACTAGATAAATCTGAAATTAACCTCAAAAAGCATGTGCCAATTAGCCATAAACTTCTTACCATATGTCATATAATTATCCCATACAATTAGCAAGTCAAATAATTCAATTTTTCCATACAAAATTCGGCCATCAAGTCTCTTGCACATGCTGAAATTTCAGCATGTGTAACATTCACCTTTTATTCAAAATATTGCCAATTTTACATTGATTTAATCCTTGAAATTAAACAAGAAATCAATCACCATTTAGTACAAGACATTCTTATCATTTAATGGAATAAAAATTAGACACCAATAAGGCCTAGAGATCGGCCAACATACGTCCACACATGCTGAAATTTTCAGCATGTGTGATATTTGAAAATATCACCTTATTTGTTTCCATAGAATATTCAAAACACTTCCACATTATCTCCCAATTATCCACATGATTCAAGTCAATAAAATATGGCTCATTAAAGGGATAATTTCGGCCAGCCTTTAACACACATGCTGAATTTTCAACATGTGTCACAATTGTGACAAGATTTGAAATATTACCTTTTGTAGTTCCTTTCTTTAAGTCACCAACATTGCATGTTTCATTCTTGACCAATCAAGTTGCCAACAAGACTCCACATAAGCTCCATCATGGCTGGTATATGGCATGTGAAATGAAGATAGTGCATGTGCTGAATTTTATTTTTGCAAACTTGTAAAATAGTGCATATTTAATTATACACACATGGTATATTCCAATCAGCCCTTAATTTAATTTTCTAGAATGCTTTAAAATGTATGAAGTATGTAAAAAGTGTCTAGATACATGTTATATTCCATGCCAAAAACGTTCCGTGTGTCGTGTACGTAGAAAACCGAATTTTTGACGTTTATCGATTACCCGATTTTTCTCTAATTAAATTCCAACTTTTTGCACATGTTATATACATTATGTTACACATAATATACATAAATTAAACTTTAGTATTCGGTACTTAGCTGATCTTAAAGTGGCGCCTAAACCATGTGACAAATTGAAATTGAAATCTCCACAATTTGGCCTTAATGTTGGGTGATTTGTGTGTGCTAACATGAAATAATTTTATGTCTGTACATATCATGTAAGCCACGAAATTTTTGGTCGTTTTTGAAGTGTAAGGGCTGGCCATCTATTTATGGCAAGTACGTGACACGTTGGCGAAGTTTCGGTATTCGTCCGATACGACAATTTTTGGTTTAGAACCTTTTAACATGTCGTAATAAATTTGTCATCACCATGACTTATATCATATGATATAAGACCTGAATATACTCATAAATATGAGTTCAGTATAGTGGTGTGACGTTAACGTACGTACGTAAAATATATAACGTGTCGGTAGTACGTTGGAATAAATGTGTATGTGTCTTTTTCAAAAAATCTGAATATATATATATATATATATTAGCGTGTGATAAGTGTGGAGAGGAGAGGGAGAATTTTTCTTTCTTCAACTTGTTGCCTTTGTGCCTTTTCCAAATATTGCTTCCTTTAATGAACTACTTAGTTTAATTAACTAAGTACTTCACTTAATGAACTAGTTTAGTTCATTACTGGTGGCACCTGAAAATAGTTCAAAACACAACAAATGTTTGCCATTTGATGTAAGCTTTAAAGCTTCATGGCTCGTTAGTGCGACAACATTATATATGAACTATATAAGGCAAGTTCTATGCAAGAGCGTGTCATGTCATAAAGTATGTCATGCATTTCTTTGTAACACGTTTAAATCATGTATTTTGAAATCACTCAAACCCCTTTTTCTCTACATAACGTGCATAAGGTCTGCTCGGTGGCGCCACCTGCTTACTCTTATTGTACAGTCTCTGGCACACCTAGGTTATTTAACCAGTCGAGCGGCACATTTGATTTCGTCTCTCCCTTGGGCTTAAGACTAGGAAGGCGTTGAAGAGTAAAAATAGTCGGATTCTAGGAAGACACAATCCATAGTGATATGAATACGGCGGGTAGAATGATTGTAGCAACGGTAGCCTTTTTGATTAGTAGTGTACCCGACAAAGATATATTTTTAGACACACACGTCAAGCGGAGTACGGTCTCCTTTCGAGATGTGGTTACCTAAGTCGAGAGCATGTGAAGAGGGGTTTTTTTGTCCAGAATTTTTGTAGTAAGTCGGTTAAGAAGATACGCCGAAGTGGCAACTGCTTGTGGCCAGAAATATGAAGGGACGCCGGACTCCAGTATCATGACATGAATCATTTCAAGTAATATCCGATTTTTCTTTCAGCAACGCCATTTTGTTACTGAGTATTTGGACAAGATGTCTGATGAATAACACCATATTTCTGGAAGAACTGTTGAAGACTCGTAGCCATGTATTCACTCCTATTATCGGAGCGAAGAACAGAAATACAAGTCTGAAACTAGGTTTGGATCATGTTAAAGAAGTCATAAACACGGGCACTGACCTCTGACATATGTTATAGAAAATAGACAAAAGTCATACGCAAATAATCATCAATAAAGGTAATAAAATACCGAAAACCTTTGGGGTAGGCACAGGGGAGGGCCCCCAGACATCAGAACAAACTAAAGAGAAAACACGATCCACACGAATATTATTAGGATGAAACCTACTTTTATGTTTCTTAGCGCATATGCATGTTTCACAAGACATATCATTGTTTGATTTAGTAAATAAACTAGGAAAGAAAAATCTGAGATACCCAAAGGACGGGTGGCCTAAGCGACAGTGTCATAACCATAGTTGCCGCTGGATCGTACTGTGAGCAAGCATGGACCGACCTCTTTGAGTAACCTCGTTCAAGTAGTACAAACTGCCACGCTTAGTGCCACGCGCAATAATCTCTTTCGAATTAATTTCCTACAGCATGCAAAAATGAGGGTAGATTAGTACAACACAATCTAGCTCAATCGTCATTTGACTCCAGGAAAGAAACTTGGAAGAAAGATCTAGAACATAAAGACAATTATAGAGTGTAAGACATGGTGAGAACGAGATTGAACCAGTGCTTGGGACGTGTATGAGTTCTCCATTTGCGGTTTTGATATGTTTTTTGTGTGGAAAGGTTAGGCCGGAGAAATCTACGAGATCATAGGTCATGATGTCGGTCGCTCTACAGTCTAAGATCCAACCCAAATGTTTTACGCTAGTTTAGGCTTTTTTATGGTATTTTAGTGGTTGAGGAGTCAGTTTGGGAATTAGTTTGGGTGGATCGCACACTGGGGTAATTTGTTATGGCCGGCCGTGTATTTTGGAAAATAGTTTCAGCTGGTGAGGTATTCTAGTAATAAGTTGTGGCCAGTGGGTCATTCTGGAAATAAGTTTCGGCCACTGGGTCATTTTGGTAATTAGCGCTGGTAGGGGAGGTAATTTGGCGGACATCAAGGGGCATGCTGGTCATTTTACTGCAGGCTATTGTGGTGATTTGTGGCAAGTAGGAGGCTAAAGATGTAATTTCACGGGGGACGACTTTGGCTTTAAATAGCCAACCCTACCCCTCTCTCCCTTTTCACCCGCCTCTAATTCTTCTTCTTTGTCCGTTGTCTCTATCTTCCTCTCTATCTCTGTCTCCTTCATCGTTACCTGGCTGGCTATGGTTGCCGCTGCCTCCATTAGCGCTGCTGATTCCTTCTTGGACGCCACCAAGGGCTCCTCCAGTGCTGATGGTGGTGGCGCCCCATCCTAGCGCTGCTGGCCGCTTTTACGGCTGTTTCCTTCCTTGCGCTTTCCACCAATCTGGATAGCCAATTAGCTGAAAGCATGTCTCCTTGGTTTGCTTCTTCATTCCGCAGTAAGTACATCGAAGCTTAGACTTGTCTTCCTTGTCGCCGCCACACGATGACTCCGGAGAGCGTGATGGTGCCATCGGATTCCTGTCCAGTCGTCCTTCAATTTTTAGTCCAAGACCAATCCCTGGTGATGACTCCATATAAATGGACACCACGCAAAATCCCAATCCAGGCTTCTTTCCGTTGGATGGCTGCATACGCCATTTTCACTGTGGGTAGTGGCTCTCTTTTTAAGAGGTCTCATTTGACACTCAAATTTATCATCTACCGCAGTCAGCAATTGGAAAAGGCGTTGTTCTTTTATTTTTCGATTGTAGATAGCAATATCCGTAGGGTTTTTCATGGGATTAGGATCCCTGCCGTCTATTGCTATCCACACACATTGGAGGCAGTTCCAGCAGTCCTCCAAGAAAGCTCCATTTTGCACGTGGTTGTGAAGCCATACCAGAGAGTTTTGACAGTCGGATATTGCGAACGTTGTTCACCAGGCACGATTCAATCTTTTTACTAGCCAGGTGAACACCAAATGACCGTGTTGCTCCCACTAGACATAGTTAGGGTCTGTAACCGGTGGTTGCCGAGGGATCTCTGTAAGGTGTTGTGTTCTCCTCCGGCCGCCAATGGCTTTCTTAATAAGCATAGCCTAGAGGGGTATTAGTCCTCGTTGAATTTAAAGATCAGTGATAAATCCTCTGAATTGGTAACTGTTGTACCAAGGCTGTTTTTTAACAAGTTGACTAGCTGGTAGCCAACTCATCATTTATAGGTCCTGAGGTCCCTGCGTTCATCATGTTTTTTGTTGGTGGTCGAAGGGTCAGGAAAGGGTGTAGGAACTGTTATGAAATTTGTTTCTGAGTTTCTACTGTGAACGATGAAGAGGCTACTGACTTCTGAGTTCACAACCGGTGGGTTTATTTCTTCTGGGTATGGCTTGATCAGAGAAAGGTAAGGGAGGACGATGTCCCACGGATCAGAAAAACTGCTCTGATACTATGTAAGAATACGAATGAAAGTCGAATTTCATTGTATTCAAACAGTTCCATGTAGGTACAATTTATAGCTACAAACTAAGCCTATCTATGATACATTCGGTTACACGAGATATGATTTGATATGATTTAGATATGTTTTATTTGTTGTCATATCTATTCTGATCCCCTTAATCAAATCAAATATTTATGTTCTACCTACACTTTTGAATTCTGTTTTTCATTAATGGTAGTTGCAACAGCCCATAATCATCAACTGAATCTCAAATAATAATATATACATGATAATAATTGAATTACAAAGCATAAATAACAACAAAATGGAGTAAAAATACATAAATTACAATAGATAAACAACTCACAACAGAGAGAAAGCTCGTGCCTATATTCAAATGTGTTAAAAACAAAAAGGTCCCCTAGTGCGTTGTAGAAATACGGGGAAAAAAGTTTGAAGTGAAAAATGAGAGGGGCAACCATGGTGTGGCACATCGCGGTTCTGTCAAACCGTGATGCATATTGCGGTTTTGAAATAACTGCAAAATGCCAAAAGTCAAAGTAAGGCAGAACCGCAGTCCATTTCACACCACGGTTTTGGCATATTTTTAAGTTTTCTTACAAACCTCTCATAAAATTGGGTTTTCTTAATAAAACTAATATTTTTTCTCTTTTTCTCTAACTTGTATAGCTGGATTGTTCTGAAATATTTTTAGATTCTAGTATAAGGGGGAGTAGTATGATGTAATCATACAAGTTTGAACTTATGAAAGATTAAAGTTCATTCTCTCGCTATCTCTATTTTTCCTTCTCAAAGGTCGTCCAACCGTTTCTATGGCAGCTTAGGTTTGATCATTCTTTTTGACATTCTCAATTACTAATGTTCATTTTTGTTTTCTCGACTGTTTCATCATAAGAGAAGCCTACAATTCATGAAATTTTGTGTTGAATATTAGTTCGAACGTGGTTTGATGATTTAAATTTACGAGGGATCCTTTTTTAAGAATGTTTATGAGGGATTCGAGAGCCCTACTGTTGAAAATAAGTTATATTTGTGGTTGCTCGTTCACACAACTAGAAGGCTAGATCTGGATCTAGTAGGATATAGGGTTATTAAGCTAACCGAATAGTTCACGAATTGTTCGAGATTGATTTGTATTTGATTCGAGTTTGTTCTTCAATTTTACTTAAACGAGTCGAATTCGAAGACCTAATTAGGTTCGTTTACTAAAACGAGTCGAACTGTTCGTCAATTATTTGACTCGTTTAAATAGTTATAGTGTTATCGAGCCGAACTGGAACAAAATTTGAAGTTCGTTACAGCAAACGAACCGAGTCAAACAATTCATTTGACTAAACAAATTCGAATTCAAAAACCTGATATTCGGTTCAGCTCGGTTCATTAACACCCTTAGTGGAATAATATTTGTAATAGTAGCTCAAAGGGCATAGCCCAGTTTGTATTCAGGTTGGAAAATTACTCCAACAAAAGTCGACGGGTTGAACCAAGACGAGTGCAGCGTAGATGCAATACTACTATCTCGGCCAGTAATGGTTATGTCATTGTATTCGGCCAATTAGGTTAAAAGGTTGCTGATCCAGTTTGAAGTAGCAACCATGGTGCGTTCCTGGAAATGTCTTACCAATCTAGAAAGTTGTTGAACTCATGATTTGATTCCTCCATGTAGCTTCATAGGACAGCAATACGGGGGGCAACTGGAAGTTGTTGAACTCATGATTTGATTCTTCCATGTAGCTTCATAAGACACCAACAGTGGAGGCAACCGAAGATATGGATTTAGCTTTTTTGCTTCAAGGATATTTGTAATAATAGCTTTCCAGTGAGATAGTTTGAAATGTGAGATTTATTTGTGTGTTAATTTTTGGTAATTTCATTTTATGTGCACATTCAAAGTCCCATACTAAAATATGTAGCTAGTAATCCAAAATATTTGGAAGAAAGAATACGATCTAGAAAATTTAATTACTATCCACATCCTTCTTTGGCTAGATTTAAACAATCAGATGACAATGTTAAGTGTTAAAGCAACAATAATGTCACAAATACTTTATGTTTTAAAATTAAGCAAAAAATGTTAAAGAAACAATCATCTCACGTGACAACTTTCACTAGAGTTATTTATATAATTATAATTTACCTCTGAACAGACAACATAATTGCATATTTAGTGAAGACAGTCAACAGTTATCATTAGGTAAATCCCGAATGCGTCAACGGTAGCATGCAATAAATGATCAAATGTTATTCAGTAACAATATTATTAATGTAATATAAAAACTTTATTATGTGAAACAAATACAGTCGAGGTGTGGCGAGCTCAGCCGAGGTATGGTAACCCGATCTAAATAATAACCATGTTGGATAATAAAACTAAGTGAACAATGTCAGTCAGTGGAGCCGAGCTGAACAAAGGAAAAAAAAGAAAGACAAAGAAAAGTTGTGCTGAACTGAAGAATAGCTGAGATGAAAAGGATATGTATGGCCGTGCTGAACTATAGAGGAGCTGAGACACAGAAAAGCACGGAACTAAGACGAACTGAAGACAACAAAGAAGATGAAGCGAAAAGGTGCTGAACCGAGATGACGATGTGAAGCACAAGTCAGAAAGCAGCACCAAAGCTCAACTGCCATACTTTGTAAATATTGTAATTTAAAATTTTTTATTGTACATAAAGCTAAGCTAATCAGGTAACTAGACGTTACTTTATACATTAGGAAATACTATAGCTGCACATTAATCACTGTCCAAATAAAAAAATAAAACCGTTAGGAATAGAAGTAACCATGTAAATCTAAAACTTAAATAAATGAAAATTCTTTCAATCACCACATATTGCCATGTATATTCCATTCAAGTAGACAGAAAAATATGTAACAAGAAAATCGGTGATTACATAACATCAAGATGACTTATAACTATTTTTATTATTCAAACCAACGCTTCAACTTCAGAGTCATCGGCCGGAAAATCAAACGGCAAAGGAGTAACAAAAGACACGTTACCCAAATCCGGCCGGAAAAACCCGAAATGCCGGAGCACCTGATTATCAGCAAAATTCAAAGCCCTCTCCATTCCATTCCAGCAGGAATCCCCGTTATACTTCGAGTTATGATCGCCGGAGCACGGCTGACATCCGGCGAAATGAGTAATATAAGGCCGTCTAAACTTCATCAAATTATCACCGCTTTCCTCCGCCCCTTTTCTCAAATACTCCTCCCAAATCTCGCCGTAAGCCTCCGGGACAACCTCTGCGTGACGCCGCCGCAAAACGCTCACATTTCTCTGTATCTCCTCATATCTTTTCGTAATATTCTCAAACTTATCAACCACATCAAGCCAATACGAATTCAACGACCAAAAAGAATTCTCTATAAAAATTTTCCCCATCCATTTTTCCTTCTGAGTTAGCATAATGTAAACCAACGCCGATTGATCATCGGCGATTTCATAAACCCGTTCTTTCAGCGTTTTCGACAAGATTTTTCCCCATTGATCAAAATCTGGGCTTATTGGACCGATACTTGCCCAAACATCAAGCAAGTCCAAAGACCACTGACAATTTCTAATCAAAAAAACTCCCGCGTTTATTGAAAGCCATGTTTTCTGCTTGAAAATCTTCTCTGGAAATCCCACTACAACAAAATTATGATTCTTGTATTTCTCTAACGGAACTTTCAAATCCATGTCGGTGAACATTGAATCGGAATCCATCCACAATATCCATTCGGTTTCCGGATGGGCCAGCATTAGGGCCCGGACATTGGAATTTTCGCCCAACAAAAATCCATCTTCGGCTGCAAAACTGCTGTGTTGTAGAAAAATTCGTACCCGTGGAGCCGGCAATAGTCCACTTTGTTTTTGAAAGTTCGCATCAGCAAATAATCGCCGATCGGATTCTTGCACGGCGTCGGCTGCGTTCCGCTGAGCACGAAAACCCGGTTTTCCGATTTTCCGGCGAAGGAAGGGTGGTGATTTAACCATTGTTTCCGTTTGTGGTCCCAATTCCTGATGGGTTTTTCATCGACTTCGTAACTGATTTCGGGGTCGTCGTAGAATGTGGGGTTCGGGGATTCGTGGCTACGGTTGGACGGCGGATTGATGGTTTTGCAGTCGTCGCCGGTGAGGAGAGGGGTGGAAAGCATGGCGGAGCATGTGGAGACGCGGTCTCTGAATGACCAGAGAGCAAAAAGGAGTAAGACTGAAGCAACTCCTAGCATGATTGTTAGGAAACTCCTGTCTCTGGCGGCAGCCATGGAAAATGGTTGCAAAATTGATGAGTTTTCCGGCGGCTTTTTATTTCAGCGTCGGAATGAGTGTGAAAGTGAATTAGTATCTTTTTGATATCCAGTCAGTAGCATTGGAGATGCTGTAGATGTTAAATAAGCATGTGAAATTGGAGGTGGGGGGTTAAGGACGGATGGGATCACTTCAGCGCTCAGTGAGTCACCGTGCTCTTCACCCCGTGACACGTGGCAGCAGAGGGTGGTAAGGTGCTCTCATCCAGCCTCACCATCCCCTACTGGCACGTCTCACACGGTAACGCACATGGTGAGGGAGATGTGGTGAGAAGGATGGATATTATAGATGTATATATTTGCAGTAACCTTATCTCTATTTTTGGTTGTCATTTACTCCATAATTTGTGCACATTCATCCGGGCATAAAATTCACTTACTAGGTTAATTATTAGGCCAATGAGTCATTACTACAATGATGATGCTGAAGGTTCATGATTAAGAGGTCATGAGTTCAATTCTCGTTTAGGCAATATCTCCTCATATGAGGTAAGATTTTACAGAATATGACATGATCCAGAAAAAAGTTTCTACAGAATGGTCATGAGTTCAATTCCCGTTTAGGCAATACCTCAATTCTCATCCAGAAAAAAGTTTCTACAGAATGGTCATGAGTTCAATTCCCGTTTAGCCAATATCTCCTCATATGAGGCAAGATTTTACAGAATATGACATGATCCAGAAAAAAGTTTCTACAGAATGGTCATGAGTTCAATTCCCATTTAGGCAATATCTCCTCATATGAGGCAAGATTCTATAGAATATGACATGATCCAGAAAAAAGTTTCTACAGAATATGACATGATCCAGAAAAAAGTTGTAATTCTCACTTGGGACACTTATCCACGAAATAGACATGATAAAAAAAGGGTTAATGAATTAGCTATTTTTTATTTAACATTTCCACATTTATAATCTTTCGTATAGTGGAGAGTTTCAGGTGCACTAGGCTCATGCGTTTGCGCAGGGTCTGGAAATATATAAGATCGTTTCACGATCTGACGTACGTGGTCTTAACTTACATTTTGTGCAACAGACTGTTTTCGTGGCTCAAAATTACGAAGCAGCAAACTTGCTCCTCTTTCATATAGTTATTTGAATTAATTCAAGTGGTCAATGCCATTATATTTTCATATCAAGCAGGAGGGTTTTAAATTTTAAGCATTTAATAAATTACTTTATAAGAATGAACTGAACATGTTAGTGATGGACCCAAAACAATACATTCTTGGGGCTTTTTTCTTATATTCAGCGCCCTTATGGGAAGTCCTATTCACGACATGATTTTTATTTTTGTTTTTTTTTTTGTTTTGTTGTCGTGTCAGACTATTGCCACTATACAACAACAACATTACTCCATTGCCTTAGAGCCTCACGCCTATGACGGGGTATAGGGGGTCGGATGTACGCAACCATATCCATGTGTTAGAAACACACAGAGGTTGTTTCCCGATGACCCATAATGATGCGTCAGGTTATGCCGATCAAATGCTACTTCAAAATATAAGAAGCGCAGCCAATTTCGTGAGTCATTTTGCTTTATTCCATCATATTCCAAAGTCAAGAAAAAGTGTGTCCTTGACTCTATTGGAAATGGAAAAAAGACTATTGCCACTTTATATATATATATATATATATATATATATATATATATATATATATATATATATATATATAGAAGTGGTAAAAATGTGGTATATATATATATACACATATATGTATATGTATATATGTATATATATACATACATTTTTACCACTTCTACCGTATATAATCCATATGGATATAACACACTAGCACATTATATCTCTATTATTATATCATTTATACAGGTACATATAGAGCCGGGGGTCTCCCTGAAAGTAGACTCTCTATCCCTTGTGACAGAGGTATTGTCTGCCTACCAATTACCCTCCCCAGACCCTAGCGATAGCGTTTGCTGTCGTTGGGATATACTGGGTACTGATTATATATATATATATATATATATATATATATATATATATATATATATATATATATATATATATATATATATAGACACACACAGACACATACATTTTTACCACTTCTACCGTATATAATCCGTATGGACTATAAAGCAAAAATAGTGAAAATGTAAAAAGCGAGTGGTGGCAATACCCTCTTCGTTTTTTATTTTTATCTTTTCATTGTTTCACTGAATTTTTCGAATGTTCTCTTGAAAACTTTTTCCATGTGTTTTTTTTTTTTCATTATTCTCTATGTTCTTCTTTCAAATATTTTTACATAATAAAACACTTCAAAGAAAAGACATGAAAACAATAAAAAAGATATTGTAAGATCTGTGACAATCACTGTAGAGGGGATGAATAGAGTGTTGGAAGATTTTGTAGAATTTTCTCGTTTTTGGCTCATTCAAAGTCAAATGCTCTCCAAATCAATGAAGAAAGAGATAACAGATAATGAATGAATACACATGATATGAAGTGGTTCAAATCTTAAATGATTATACTCTAGTACCACTTTGTTTCTGAAGTGGATTTTCAACAGCAACTCTTATTATTACTCTTAATAAGAACAACAACAGCAATACTTATATTTACAACTTAGTGTAAGCAACAACAATAGCGTCTTGCACAAAACAACTTTGTGCAACAACAACACCAGCTATAAGCAAGAACAAGCCATGCATTGATTCCTCACAACTTCAACAAAGTCATATCAAAGAACTTACACACAGTGAGTCTTGGGAAGTTGTCAGGTTTACAATTTCTAGCTAGTCTAAACACAAGCAAGAGACCAAATATGTATGGTTCCTATTATGTTAGACTTATACTCTCACAATTTACAACAATGAAGAACACACAATAAGAGTTTAATAAGCTTTAAGCATTTTCGCAAAAATGAGAGCTTTTTACAACGATGCAAAATGACGTTTGAAGAGGATGAAAGTGTAAATGAACCTCATCTGAGCTTCTTCAATTTATAGCAGATGTGAGCCACGTTTTTGCAGCATCCCTCAAGTCTTCTACTCAATCATAAGTCTTGACAATGTCCAAATAGTCTTTAGCCATCCTATAGCTGGATTGGATCCTCCAAAGCCACCTTAGAAAATCTTAGACATGCATACAATAGTCAAGGTAGCATGATTGACGTCAGAGAAAAGTCCATGAGAAATTTGAGCAAAATTGGAGGGATGAATCACTTTAAATCTACCTAGGATTTTGTTCCAATGATCATAAAAATTTGAATCCTGGATGACATCGATCAATCGACGTCTCTATGTTGAGAGATCGATGTCTTCCTGTTATATCCGTGTGATAAAAAAATGAATAAATAAAATATTTAAAATAACTAAATCCTATCCTAATTAATTAGTCAACCTCCTTCCTAAATTTTCTCACTAATCACCCTTATCTTTCCCCCAAATTTCTCATTCATAACTCTCTATCTCTAATTTAGAATTTGACTAACCTTAATCCCCTCCCTCTCTCTCTTTCTAGCGGCAGCCTTCCCCTCCCCTTCTCCCCATCAAAATTTCGGCCATAAGAAGAAGAGAAAGGAAGGATCTTTGATCCAAGGTTTTCAAGAGGAGGAAATAACAACCCTAACAAGATCACCACCATCTCCCGCGTATATCAATTCTTGCTAGGATCAAGGTAGGTGCATACTATTTATTCCCTCAAAACGGTATGAGGATTTCATATGCAAAACGGTATTTTATGTGTTGTTGTTCTTTTGTTTTGACTCAACTATGACCTTGTTGATGTACTCCAATGTGTTTATTTCCTGTTCTTTGATTCTTGATTCAATCGTTGTGTATTGATGCATTCCAATATGTTTATTTTCTGTGCTCTGATTCGTGATCCAATCGTGATCTTGTAGATGTATCACAAAGTGGCTATGGTGGTTCTTTGTTCTTAATTTAATTCCTTGTTTTGATTCGGTCGTGATCTTGTTGATGCATTTTCTTCGTGATGATGCGATGTCTATATATGTGTATGGAAGTAGGTGTGAGTGGAAATTGCAGAATGGTGTTGCGGAATTGGAACTGCAGAAAACGCAGGATGAAAACCCTAGAAAACGGTGACATCGATCGATCGATGTATGTACATCGATCGATCGATGTTCAGCAGGTGAGAGATCGATGTATCCCAGATGGACATCGATCGATCGACGTCAGCTGGGTGAAGGTTCGATGTGTCTCAGTTGGACGTTGATCGATCGACGTCAGGGATGACGTCCAACTGTTCCTTTTCTTTTCTCTTGCATCCATGGCACGTGCAATTGCATGAGGTATACTGCGTCTATAGGGCGTGGGTATCGGGATGATATACTGTGTCTATAGGGCATGGGTGTCATGAGACATACTGCGTCTATAGGGCGTGGGTGTCCAAACGGCAAGTGGTGGCTAGAGACCACGACGCTGGTTTTAGGCACCGGGAGCATGCATTGCATATAGGTCTAGGAGCATAATGCATGACATATTTCTAGTTGCGTGTGACACGTTAATTGAGCATGCATCACGTACTTGCACATTTGGTGTGGAGTGTTTATTTACCTTCCCGTATAAGTCATGTTACTTTGTTTTATGTGTTACGTGTTGTTATCTTTTTGGGTATGTAAGCCTTGTATTGTTTTGAGAGGCACCTACTGGGTGATTACCATCACTCACCCCCTACTATTCCAGGTGAGATCGACGTTGGGTATGAATATATCTTCCTTGAGAATGGGGCTGATGTCGTGGAGTGGGCTGAGTGACTCGTAGATATGTTTGCAGCGAGGACGGAGACGGGCTGTTTATGATGTGCTTGGGGTGACACGGACATTTCTATTTTTTTCAGTACTACTTTGAAACATTTTTAGACTTTTAAATTCGGACATTGACTTTGACTTGTATGGCCTGGTCAGCCTAGTAATAATGTCTTTATTTTCTTGAGGTTTGTTAAATCCAAGTTAGTGGTGTTTTATCGTTTCCGCAGAAAGTTAAGAAAATTTTCTATGTCAGCACTGACATGTAACAGGTTGATGTGACGCTTTGTATTCTCCTTAGTGAGATACGGCGGGTGCACCGCTACCGAGGCAAGGGCTCGAGAGCGGGGTGCTACAGGTGGTATCAGAGCCCAGGCTTCAGATACGCCTCGGGAACGTGAAGATTAGTTAATCACACCTAGGTTTAAGTGATGATCTGTTTTCAAACGATATTTTCAACTTGAATAAAATGAAGTAGACCTAAGCTATGATTGGGTTTCGGGTGGTGTGTGCCGTCAGTGAGTATACGTTATAGATTTCCGTTTTGCCTCCAGTTTTATATCTCTTTACGGCACTCTTAAACTCAAATTTGGTATAACATGTAATTACCTGTCTACAGACAATGCCACCCCAACGTGAACCATCAGGGAATGGTGGGCATGACGGAGACGAGCGTCATGGGCAAGGGGCAATCCCCCAATACCTAGCTGATACTCTAGCCAATCTGACGGCCTTGATAGCCCATCAGCAGACGCAGATGGCGCAACAGTACACGCAGATGACACAGCAACAAGCACAGATTGCCCAGATACTTCAGCAGAATCAACAGCAACAACAACAACAACCACCACCACCTCCACCGCAGCAAGGTTTGCGATTCTACTACAGGGAGATGCAGAACTCCCGGATACCGATGTTCAGGGGTACCACTCGGCCTGAGGAAGCCGAGATCTGGCTCAAAAATGTGACCGAACAGATAAGACTGATACATGTACCTGCGAATCTGAAAGTGGAGGTGACGACCCCGTTCTTGGAAGGGGAAGCTGAAAGGTGGTGGAATAGGGTGAAGCGTAGATTGACTCCACCGATGACTGGGAGCAATTTGTGGAAGAGTATAAGAAACACTATGTTCCGGGCAGTGCCATTCAAAGAAGGATGGCAGAGTTCCAAATGCTGATGCAGGGACCCATGACAGTCGATCAATATTCTGAGAAGTTTCACGAGCTGGGTCAGTATATGTCATGCATCATGGACAATGAGGAGGCCAAGATGCTGAAGTTCCAGACCGATTTGAGTTTCCGCATCCAGCAGGCTATTGTTTGTGCGGAGCCCACGACATTTGAGGGACTGCTGGAGGTATGCAGACGCGTTGAAAGGAACTTGGATAGGGCTGCTGCACTGGAGAGACTTAAGAGACCTCGTGAGGATTTGCATACGGGCAAATCAGGAAGATGGCTGAAGGTGCCCCGACGCCCTCAGTCCGGGCAACCATTCCAACCTGAACGACAATAGAGTATAGTGGGTCAGACCCCGAGGATTGAGGGACCGGCACCGACCGATGCGCAGCCAGTGAGAGCTGTGGCACCTGCCTCACAGTGTACCCTGTGCGGACGTTCTCATCTGGGGCAGTGTTGGAAAGCTCAGAGGATTTGCTATAATTGTGGGAAGCAGGGACATATAGCTAGGGAGTGCTCTGCACCAGCTCAGACAAATCTGCAGACTCAGACACAGCAGGGAGGCCGAGGTCGGACCAATGCTCGGGTCCACGCTATGACGGATGCAAAGGTCGAGGAGTCGGGCGACGTGGTTACGGGTATGTTTATTTAAGTATTTAATTTCGAAGTTGGACCAAATTCTGTGTATTCTTATTGCATGTTGTGCACTAAACCTTGGATGTGGTAGGTGTGATTTTAATTAACAAAGTGCCAGTTAATGTTCTGTTCGATAGTGGGGCGAGTCACTCATTTATGGCAAAGAGGTTTGCCAAGAATCTGGATATTCTCCTCGAATGGCTTGAGACCCCCTACCGTATACAAGCCGCTGGCGGCCAAGTACTCGTATCCCATCATCGTTACAAGGGATGTGAATTGGAGATTAACAATCTGAAATTCTCTGCGACCTTGATACCGATCCAAATGCATGACTTTGACGTTATTCTGGGCATGGACTTCATGGCAAGGTATCATGCCAATATTGATTGCCGACAACTTCAGGTCAGCATGAAGACACCTGAGTTGTGGGAAACTACATTTCAAGAGAACCCTAAATTGAAGAAGGCACCCCAGAAGCTTTATCTGACTGCGGCTCAGGCTTTTCGAGCACTAAAGAAAGGGAGAGAAGGGTTTTTGGTTTTCACCATGGGTGCCGAGCAGGAGGTTCCGCAGATTGACCAAATTCCCGTAGTAAAAGAATTTACAGACGTCTTCCCTGAGGAGCTACCCGGACTACCCCCAGAAAGAGAGGTAGAGTTCGAGATCAATCTAGTACCTGGTGCTGAACCCATTTCTAGGGCGCCCTATCGGATGGCTCCAGCAGAGCTCAAGGAGTTGAAGGAGCAGTTACATGAACTGTTGGATCGTAAATTTATTCGACCCAGTGTATCACCTTGGGGTGCTCCAGTCCTGTTCGTGAAGAAGAAGGATGGGAGCATGAGATTATGTATAGATTATTGGGAGCTCAACAAGATCACCATCAAGAACAAGTATCCATTACCTCGGATCGAGGATCTCTTTGATCAGCTACGGGTAATGATAAGTTGGAGTTATAATTTAAACTTTACGGTTACTCGTTAAATTGCACCACTAACGAATTTCTTTCAGGGGGCTAGGGTATTTTCCAAAATTGATTTGCGATCTGGGTACCATCAGTTGAGGATCAAATCAGGGGATACAGCCAAGACTGTTTTCCGAACACGTTACGACCACTATGAATTTCCGGTTATGCCTTTTGGGTTAACCAACGCCCCAGCCGCCTTTATGGACCTAATGAACACAGTATTTCGGAAACAATTGGATAAGTTCGTTGTAGTGTTCATTGATGATATTCTGGTATACTTCCCTAACGAAGAGATTCACGCTGAGCACTTGAGGGAAGTTCTAGAGACCCTTCGGAGGAGAAATTGTACGCCAAGTTCAGTAAATGTGAGTTCTGGTTGAAGAGCGTAGCCTTTTTGGGTCATGTGGTCTCTAAAGAAGGGATTTCTGTGGATCCAAAGAAAGTAGAAGCGATCACCGAGTGGCCTAGACCCACTAATGTGACTGAAGTAAGGAGCTTTCTCGGTCTGGCTGGGTACTATAGGAAGTTTGTCGAGGGCTTCTCATCTATTGCAGTACCCCTGAGCCGATTGACGTAGAAGAAGTCGAAGTTTGAATGGACCGCCGAGTGCGAGCAGAGCTTCGCTGAATTAAAAAGGAGACTGACCACAGTCCCTGTTCTTGCTCAGCCCTTCGCGTCAGAAGGGTTTGTCATTTATAGTGACGCTTCTAAGAACGGGCTAGGTAAATGTATATAATTTCAAGTTGACTTTGTATACAATTAAAGGTGTGGTCTAACTTTTGTATTCAGGATGCGTGTCGATGCAAAACGGCAAGTTCATTGCGTATGCTTCAAGACAGCTAAAGCCCTATGAGCAGAACTATCCCACACATGATCTGGAGTTAGCAGCGGTGGTGTTCGCACTGAAAATCTGGCGCCACTATTTATATGGAGTGAAGTGCGAGGTGTTCATTGATCATAAAAGCCTTAAGTATCTGTTTACACAAAAGGAGTTAAACATGCGCCAAAGGAGATGGTTAGAGTTATTGAAAGATTATGATTTGACCATCAGTTATCATCCATGGAAGGCCAATCGAGTTGCTGATGCCTTAAGTAGGAAATCGATCCATGCTCGGCAGGCGACTCTAGAAAAGGAAATGGCAGAGTTTGACTTGGATCTTGTGGATTCAACTGCAGATGTTCTAGCGGCACTAATTATCACTCCAACTTTGGCAGATCAGATTAAGGAAGCACAGAAAGATGACGCCGCAATTAGGGATATCCGAGAAAGAATGCTAACCAGCCAGGTGGATGGATTTCAGGTTCATGATGACGGCAGTATGTGGTACCAAGGAAGGTTGTGCGTGCCGAATGTTGAGAACCTCAGGAGGGAGTTGTTGAAAGAGGCGCATAATTCGAACCTGTCTATCCACCCTGGTGCTACGAAAATGTACAATGATCTGAAGAGACATTATTGGTAGAATGGCATGAAGAGGCACATTGCTGAGTTTGTGGAAAGGTGTCTTGTTTGCCAGCAGGTTAAGGCAGAACATCAAAGACAGGGTGGACTGATGCAACCACTAGAGATACCCGAATGGAAGTGGGAGCATGTAACAATGGACTTTGTGGTTGGACTCCTGAAGACAAGAAATAGGAATGATGTGATATGGGTAATCGTGGATCGATTGACTAAGTCTGCTCATTTCCTACCTATCCCTACCGGACTTACTATGGAGAGGTTAGTAACTATGTACATCAACAATATTGTTTGCCTTCATGGAGTGCCAGTCAGCATAGTATCTGATCGTGATCCGAAGTTTACGTCTCAGTTCTGGGCAGCCTGTCAGAAGAAAATGGGGACTGAGTTACGATTGAGCACTGCTTTCCATCCTCAGACCGATGGTCAGTCTGAGAGGACCATTCAGACCTTGGAGGACATGCTGAGGGCATGCGCGTTGGATTTCAAAGGGAATTGGGATAGCATGCTTAAGTTGATTGAGTTCTCCTATAATAACAGCAATCACAGCGCCATAGGCATGGCACCATTCGAGGCCTTGTATGGACGTAAGTGTAGGTCACCTGTTCACTGGGACGAGGTTGGCGAACGTGTGTTGACGGCTCCTGAGGTAATTGAGCAAACTAAAGAAAAGATGAAACTGATTCACGAACGTCTTAAGACGGCTCAGGATAGAAGCAAGAGTTCGAGGAAGGAGAAAAGGTCTACCTTAAAGTATCACCCATGAAAAGTGTGACACGTATTGGAGTTAAGGGGAAGTTGAAGCCTCGTTATATTGGACCTTATGAGATACTCGAGAGGGTTGGAGACTTGGCCTACAGACTGGCGCTACCCCCGATGCTGGCTCAGGTGCATAACGTATTTCACGTCTCGCAGTTAAGAAGGTACGTATCCGACCCAAGTCATGTGTTAGATGCTCAGCCACTTAAGATCCGGCCTGATGCTTCCTATGAAGAGGTACCGATCAGAATTCTGGACCAGAAGGATCAGGAGCTGAGAAGAAGGATTATTCCCTATGTCAAAGTTCAATGGAGCAACCACCGGGCAAATGAAGCGACATAGGAACTAGAAGAGCAAATGCGCGACCGCTAACTCCACCTTTTTGAGAAAGGCACGGCAAGTTTCGGGGTCGAAACTTTTTGTAAGGGGTAGGATGTTATATCCGTGTGATAAAAAAATGAATAAATAAAATATTTAAAATAACTAAATCCTATCCTAATTAATTAGTCAACCTCCTTCCTAAATTTTCTCACTCATCACACTTATCTTTCCCCCAAATTTCTCATTCATAACTCTCTATCTCTCATTTAGAATTTGACTAACCCTAATCCCCTCCCCCTCTCTCTATCTAGCGGCAGCCTTCCCCTCCCCTTCTCCCCATCAAAATTTCGGCCATAAGAAGAAGAGAAAGGATGGATCTTTGATCCAAGGTTTTCAAGAGGAGGAAATAACAACCCTAACAAGATCACCACCATCTCCCGCGTATATCAATTCTTGCTAGGATCGAGGCAGGCGCATACTATTTATTCCCTCAAAACGGTATGAGGATTTCATACGCAAAACGGTATTTTATGTGTTGTTGTTCTTTTGTTTTGACTCAACTATGACCTTGTTGATGTACTCCAATGTGTTTATTTCATGTTCTTTGATTCTTGATTCAATCGTTGTGTATTGATGCATTCCAATGTGTTTATTTTCTGTGCTCTGATTTGTGATCCAATCGTGATCTTGTAGATGTATCACAAAGAGGTTATGGTGGTTCTTTGTTCTTAATTTAATTCCTTGTTTTGATTCGGTCGTGATCTTGTTGATGCATTTTCTTCGTGATGATGCGATGTCTATATATGTATATGGAAGTATGTGTGAGTGGGAATTGCAGAATGGTGTTGCGGAATTGGAACTGCAGAAAACGCAGGATGAAAACCCTAGAAAACGGTGACATCGATCGATCGATGTTCAGCAGGTGAGAGATCGATGTATCCCAGATGGACATCGATCGATCGACGTCAGCTGGGTGAGGGTTCGATGTGTCTCAGTTGGACGTCGATCGATCGACGTCAGGGGATGACGTCCAACTATTCCTTTTCTTTTCTCTTGCATCCATGGCACGTGCATTTGCATAAGGTATAATGATATACTGTGTCTATAGAGCATGGGTGTCATGAGACATACTGCGTCTATAGGACGTGGGTGTCCAAACGGTAAGTGGTGGCTAGAGACCACGACGCTGGATTTAGGCCCCCGGAGCATGCATTTCATATAGATCTAGGAGCATAATGCATGACATATTTCTAGTTGCGTGTGACACGTTAATTGAGCATGCATCACGTACTTGCGCATTTGGTGTGGAGTGTTTATTTACCTTCCCGTATAAGTCATGTTACTTTGTTTTATGTGTTACGTGTTGTTATCTTTTTGGGTATGTAAGTCTTGTATTGTTTTGAGAGGCACCTACTGGGTGATTACCATCACTCACCCCCTACTATTCCAGGTGAGATCGACGCTGGGTATGATTATATCTTCCTTGAGGATGGGGCTGATGTCGTGGAGTGGGCTGAGTGACTCATAGATATGTTTGCAGCGAGGACGAAGACGGGCTGTTTATGATGTGCTTGGGGTGACACGGACATTTCTATTTTTTTTCAGTACTACTTTGAAACATTTTCAGACTTTTAAATTCAGACATTGACTTTGACTTGTATGTCCTGGTCAGCCTAGTAATAGTGTCTTTATTTTATTGAGGTTCGTTAAATCCAAGTTAGTGTGGTGTTTTATCGTTTCCGCAGAAAGTTAAGAAAATTTTCTATGTCAGCACTGACGTGTAACAGGTTGATGTGACGCTTTGTATTCTCTTTAGTGAGATACGGCGGGTGCACCACTACCGAGGCAAGGGCTCGAGAGCGGGGCGCTACACTTCCAGTCCAGTTTTTGCACATTTCATACATCGATCGATCGATGTCTCTTCTTTGAGAGACTGATGTACATCCATCGATGTCTCATTATTGAAAGATTGATGTCTCACAGTAAGGTTTCAGCTTTGAACCTTCATTACATCCATGGATCGATGTCTCTAACCTTAGAGACTGATGTCACATCAAACGATCGATGTGTCTCAAACTTAGATATCGATGTCTCACATTAAGGTTCAAACCTTTGTGTATCCCAACATAGATCGATCGATGTCTCTTCTTGAGAGACTGATGTATACATCGATTGATCTATGTGAGATATCCATGTTTCACAGTGTGTTTTTCTCATTTTGTTTTAATTTCAAAGTATGAAATATCTTTTTAACTCTTTTAAAACATCTTTTAACTTCATCAAAACAATTCATACTCCGACAGATATAAAACACGCAAAGAGTTACAATAAAACAAATAAAAGATACATGTCAAATGTCTTGAAATGCACCTCTGTTTCATGATCAAGTATGAAAAAAATATTCCCGTGCAAAAAATATTGTTATAGTTCATTTTTTACTTATATGGTTTAAATGACTAATGTAAAAAAAGTAACTGGCAATATTTTTGTGAATGATAGATTATACTCTTTATAAGAATATTTTATTAGTTTAAAGTTAGTAACATACTAAATAATTTATCAAAAATATATTACGTATATATTCCTTATGCTATGTGTTTTAATCTTTCAATATAAAATAATCAGTTTGTATAAATAATCTCACTATTTTACTAAAATTTTTAATTTTTCTTGTAATGTAAGAGTGTAAAAACAGTCGAAACCAAAAACGTGCAAAAGTTATTCGTCTTCGCAAAAGCCAAACTAAAGCCTTTCTTTGTCTATGCAAAAGCCGAATACGTGGTGCTCGTCGACTATTGTAGTGAACAATAAGTTTTATTCGGTGTTTTTAAAACCGGAAAGCACACATGTGGTTTTAGAAATGCATGGTACATATATGTATGTACGTATGTGTATATATATATATGTGTGCGCATGCATGTGTGTGTCTATATATATTTATACATAAATGTATGTACGTGTGTGTCCATATATATATATATATATATATATATATATATATATATAGTTTTTTTCTGTGTGAATCGCTAGATGAAAGAATTTTTTTTTTTTGAGAACACTGCTGTCGATGTTAAATAATCATTTGCACGAGGGGTGGGGTTTCAGGATGGTTTGAGTATGTAGCGTCCCGCTCCCGAACCCTAGCATCGGGAACAGTGCATCCGCCGTATCCCACTAAGGAGGATACAAAGCGTCGAATCAATTTCCAACATGTCCGAAGAGGCGTAGAAATTTTTTCGCGGAAACGTAATACCATAACATTAATTCACATGAATAAAAGTTAATCCTCCATGGAAACAATAAATATATCACTACAATAAAGTCAACACGCTAGCGTCTAGAGCCTATCACACTAAACAAGGTAATGACTGATGAAAGCCCAATAAAATAATAATCAATGACCGCACGGTCTCCTCATGTCCTAGATGCGGCCATCGTCCACCCACTCCACTGTGTCAGCCCCGTCCTCAACAAAGACATAATCGAACGCTTCCTCTAGCTCACCTGGTGGGGGGGGGGAAGTAGGGGTGAGTGACTGGGAAATCACTCAGTAGGCACCTGCCTCCAAGTAGTACAAGACAAGCATCCAATAATGATATAACACATAGCACATAAAGCATGATATCACATAAGCATATGAAAGAATACGGAAAGGTAAAGCACTCCAGGTATAGTATGCGCAACAACGTGATGCATGTCCCACTACGCATGTCATACGCAACAAAGTCATGTCACACAGCGTGCCGATATCCCTACCGTGCTATGCATGAACCCGGGTCCTACTGAGTGGCTGCAGGTCGTACACCCCACAATCACCATACTGAGTGTGCGTGGCCGCGCCTCCGCACACCATCCTGAGTGTCGTGGCCCCGCCACCGTACACCATCCTGAGCGTCCGTGACCCGTACGTCACGACCCGCCATCAATGCAATGCACGTGCCATGAATGCAAAAATACAATCGCCTGAGGCCCCTGGCCCATCCTCACCATCCTCCGGCACTCAAATCTAGGTTTAGTTATTGCTCGTATGCTATCTCGACATTGTTCGGCATCAAATCCACTTTTCCACGGCTTGTATACCTTTATCGTGCAATTCCTGTATTTTTCCTTATTTTTCCCTTATTTATTTCTATTTATCTCCTAATTATCCAAATTAGATAAATTAATATAATCACTGAAATTAATTGAAAATAATTTAATTTCATCATCTTATAATTACCGGAATTAATTTATAATTTTCCTGATATTTATTTATATTTTTCCTATATTTATTACTATTTTAAATTAATTATTTAATAACTATGAAAAACTTTGAAATTTCAGAAATAATGAAATGGAATTAAAAACCTTAGGATTGGGCTGGCCCCTTTTACCTACAGCCGGCCTGCCCATTCGCGCGTACGTAGGTCCAGTCCGCTGGGAGCTGGCCTGCGATCCCGGTTACCTATTTTTTTTGTTTATCCAGTTAATTGGGCCGACAGCAGCTGGCCCGGTCCGTTGACCATTCGGCCCGGTCCGCTAAGCTGCCCACCCATTTTTTTATATATATAGCGAAATGGGCTGGCTGCAGCTGCCAGCCAGCGGCCCATTAGTGAGCGGCCTGGTCTGCGCAAGCTGCAGGCCGGCCCTAACCACCTTTTTTTTATAAAAAAAATCAATCCATTAACGCTGAATATGCAGGAGGCGCGTGAGCCACCCTGCGTGCGCGTGGAGCCACGCACGGCTCCTCTAGGCGGCGCGTGAGGCGCTCTGGCCGCCTCTGGCGGCCGTTTTTCGATCCCGATCTATATTTTCGCCTAATTCCAGTCTATGGGAACCTAATGTAAGGCCAAAACACAATGAAAATCTCCGATCTTGCTATCAGATTAACCATTTTGATTATCAAATTTTTCCCTAAATCAAATCCTTACTATTTTGATTATCAAATTTTTCCCCCTAAAATCAAATTCAATCCACACAAGCAGTATACGCATACCACAATCGTCAAATGCGTTCTACAGAAATCAACACTCATGCTTTTCACAGATTAAAGCAATATGCTATGAAATTCAACAATTACAGCAAAAAAACACATAGTATATCACCAAAACATGCTCGAATTTGTACCAACTGGAGAGGGAAAAGGGAACCTACATGGTCTTCCTCCTTCTCTTTTCTCTCTTCCCTTCCTCAGCGCTGTCCGTTGCCCCCCTGCGTCTTCTTCTCTCTTTTTTTTTGTACGGTTTCTTCTCTCTTTTTTTTCCTTCCGTTATGCGTTGCCCCCTTTATCTCTATTTAACCGACCCCCTTTGTGTGCTAAATAGGGGGAGTCGGTTACTCCCCCATTATCACCACATTTCTTTTTTTTAATCATTATCCCTTTATTTCATTTAAACCCTTTTTATTAATACTCTCTTTTCAATTTTGTTTATTCTTTAATTATATATATGCATTTAGGAACTATATATAAAAATATTCACTGTTCTCGAGAAATTTGCACTAGGAGATTAATCATTTTTTTACGATCATATAATTTCTGTTTCGAAATTTCATACAAATACATCTAAATATTTATATTAGGTCTTATACTTATATTTAAATAGTTGTATTCAGAATTTCGCATATGTAAATGATAAACGATAGAAATTATTATACTCTGGTTTTGGAAATATATATATGTATTTATTAACTAATTTATTTATTTATTTTTGGCTGCAAGTATATTTAGATACCTTTGATGTGAGTATTGTATATTTACATATACTAAACTGTTTGAAGTTGTTATGTTCATATACACATGCCTCTGATTCGGTTTACAAATATATTTCTTTTCCTTTTATTCCATATTCTTGTTATTATTTCTTATATATTATTATTATTATTATTATTATTATTATTATTATTATTTGTTTCTTTTCTTACCCTATACATATATAACAACTTCATACAATCATACCATTACTTTGGCATGATTAACACGCTACAGTTAATTTAATTTCGAAATGGTCGTTACATCCAACAACTACATAATTTCTAAATTATCGCCTAACGGCTAGTTCAAAAATTCTCGGATGTAACATCCTACCCACCTTACAAGAAGTTTCGTCCTCGAAACTTGTGGTACTTTATTAGAAAGGATAGGGGTAACGCTCCGTATCTGATCTTCCAGCTCTCGTGCCGCTTAATTTTCCTTATGATTGCCCCATTGCACCCATGACATACGGAATGATTTTTTTTTCCTTCTCAGTCTTTGGTCTTTGCGGTCCATGATTCCGAGTAGGAGCCTCTTCATATGACGCATTCGCTCTGATCCCCAAAGGTTGGGCGTCTAATGTATGACTCGGATCAGAAACATACCTTCTCAGCTGAGAGACATGGAATACATTGTATACTTGGGCTAGTACTGGAGGTAACACTAAACGATAAGCTAACCAACCAATCCTTCTGAGCCCTTCGTAAGGCCAATGTAACGAGGACTTATCTTACCCTTCAGACCATATCTCGCAACATCCTTCATAGGTGGTACTTTTAGATAAACATTTTCTCCAACATCAAACTCCAACGGACGCCTCTTCGAGTCAACCCATCTCTTACTTCTGCCTTGAGCAACCTTAAGCCTTTCTCGAATCAACTTAACATTTTCCTTGGTTTGCTCAATCAGTTATGTATCGGTTACAGTACGCTCTCCAACTTCGTTCCACTGGACTGCCTTACACCCGTAGAGCGCCTCAAATGACGTCATACCGACGGCGTTATGGTAACTGCTGCTGTTAACAAACTTGATCGACTTGATCGCACCATCACAGTTTCTTCTGAAATCCAGTGCGCAAGCTCTCAACATGTCCTCAATAGTCTGCATCGTCCTCTTCGACTACTCCTCGGGTTGCGGATGAAATGCAATACTCAACGTGGCTCCGTCTACTATATATCAACATACACGAGTTTTAACGTGTGTTGTCGTTTTAATGGTTAAGTTGTTTGAACATGTTTGGTATAGACATATAGTATGTTGTGTATCCGCATGTATGACTAATGTATCATATGTAGTTCATGAACTCACAATCGTTATCTGCAGTTTGTCACATGTATTATGTTTATGTTGTTTATTAGTTGAGTTTTAAGCGGTACACCCGTTGTGCGCGTTTATTTTAGTCTTGGTTTATCGTGATCTCTTTTTTTTTTCTTTTTTTTTGTATTTACGTTAGTCGCTAATGATATTTGTTACGTATACTCTATATTTTTTGCACTAGCTTATCTTATTGTTGTATAATGTCGTTATGTAAATTATGCTGAAGGGAATGCATAATGCATAGATTTTATTGTAGCGTAAATATATATGATTTATTTGGGTGTTCAAGTATGATAATTAATTTTTTTTAACTTATTTACAATTTAATCTATTACTATGTTGTCATGCAATATTATGTTGTCCAAACTCGTAATGAGTCTACTATACTGTAGTTGTGTATGTTAATGATTTTGTTTTAAAGTTTGTAAATGTATGCCTACATCGTATCCATATCTTGTACAAATGTATTTGTGTTACTATGTTCCTTGTACTTGTGTTATGCTCCTTTCTGTAGTTTTGTGGGATTTTGTGTGGTTGGTGTTCTAGTGCATGTTTGATATATGGATATATATCGTTAAGAAATGTTGTATTAGTCAGTGTGTGCATATATAATTAATGAGCAGAATTTGTGTATTATAGTATTGTGTTTAATATATATATATATATATATATATATATATATATATATATTATTTTTTTTGCTCGGCGAACTTTGCTGATATTGACGGTCCACTCGAACTTCGTATTCTTCTGCTTCCGTCTATTCAGGGCACCTGTATCGACGAGCATTTTTCAGTAAAATTTACTGTGGCAGCTGGCCAACCAAGAAAACTCCTTGTTTCGGTCACCTTGGTCGGTCAGTGCTACTCAGCGATAACCTTAATCTTCTTCGGATCCATGAAGGTTCATTCTTCTGAACTTACATGACTTAAGAAGGCTCCGTTTTCGCTGCGCAACTCTGATCATTTATCTTCAACTGGTATTCTCTGTACTGATGATGAGTCATTGATACCTGGTCGCCAGCGGTTGACTCTGGTATGACATTGCAAGCCTCCTTGACGTCTGCATCAGTCATCATGTGGATTTGAGTGACCCTTTCTTCCTTTTATGTTGCTCTTGATTCTATTGTGATAGTGGCGTCTGCCTCTGCTCAGCGTCCTATCTCGTACAATGTCCCGAGCAGTGCACTCATACTTGCATAATTTCTTCCACACTGACCCGAGTGTGGCATCTACAATGAGCACATGGTGGCGGCAGTGGCACTGCCCTACTACGTGGTTGTACTTTCATCACGAGCGGTCTTGTGATTGTTAGCGGCCATGTCGCATATTTATGCCTCCCCGGTGAAAGTTTCTTCTAAACATTGGATTCCGGATGTCCTGTATTTCCATGTGATAGAACCTCAGATTCGGTGGCGCCAGCAGCGGAAAACGCTAGTTCAACTGCTACTGGCGCTGTGCAGTGTACAATTGCTGTTGCGCCGAAGTGGTGGCCATGGTGTCGGTCAATGCTTGGAGGATGACACCCTGATCCTGATGGTCGTCACCATAACCATCGTTGCCTCATTTGCCCGATTTTCTTCTTTTCTTTTATATATATATATATATATATATATATATATATATATATATATATATATATATATATATATATTTTAACGACGCGACGGCCTTTTATTGGGTTCCGCACGAACCTCGACGAGAATCTAGATGGACGAGAGTAATAGAGGGATTTGAGTTTTTAGGGTGCTCACGTGATAGCTCGGAATACAAAGGTAATGAAATAAAGAAAGCTCACCAACGGCACACACCTCCCATAACCCAATCATAGCTTAGGTCTACTTCGTTTATTATGGGTATAATTGTCATTTCTAGGAAGAGATCATAGCTTACGTCTAAGTGATCTAGTTAATCATGCGTTTCCGAGGCGGATCTGAAGCCTCGGCTCTGATACCACCTGTAGAGCCCGGCTCCCGAACCCTAGCATCGGGAACAGTGCACCCGCTGTATCTCACTAAAGAGGATACAAAGCGTCGAATCAATTTCCAACATGTCCGAAGAGGCGTAGAAATTTTTTCGCGGAAACGTAATACTATAACATTAATTCACATGAATAAAAGTTAATCCTCCATGGAAACAATAAATATATCACTACAATAAAGTCAACACGCTAGCGTCTAGAGCCTATCACACTAAACAAGGTAATGACTGATGAAATCCCAATAAAATAATAATCAATGACCGCACGGTCTCCTTATGTCCTAGATGCGGCCATCGTCCACCCACTCCACTGTGTCAGCCCCGTCCTCAACAAAGACATAATCGAACGCTTCCTCTTGCTCACCTGGTGGGGGGGGGGGGGGGGAAGTAGGGGTGAGTGACTGGAAAATCACTCAGTAGGCACCTGCCTCCAAGTAGTACAAGACAAGCATCCAATAATAATATAACACATAGCACATAAAGCATGATATCACATAAGCATATGAAAGAATACGGAAAGGTAAAGCACTCCAGGTATAGTATGCGCAACAACGTGATGCATGTCATACGCAACAAAGTCATGTCACACAGCGTGCCGATATCCCTACCGTGCTATGCATGAACCCGGGTCCTACTGAGTGGCTGTAGGTCGTACACCCCACAGTCACCATACTGAGTGTGCGTGGTCGCGCCTCCGCACACCATCCTGAGTGTCGTGGCCCCGCCACCGTACACCATCCTGAGCGCCCGTGACCCGTACGTCACGACCCGCCATCAATGCAATGCACGTGCCATGAATGCAAAAACACAATCGCCTGAGGCCCCTGACCCATCCTCACCATCCTCCGGCACTCAAATCTAGGTTTAGTTATTGCTCGTATGCTATCTCGACATTGTTCGGCATCAAATCCACTTTTCCACGGCTTGTATACCTTTATCGTGCAATTCCTGTATTTTTCCTTATTTTTCCCTTATTTATTTCTATTTATCTCCTAATTATCTAAATTACATAAATTAATATAATCACTGAAATTAATTGAAAATAATTTAATTTCATCATCTTATAATTACCGGAATTGATTTATAATTTTCCTGATATTTATTTATATTTTTCCTATATTTATTACTATTTTAAATTAATTATTTAATAACTATGAAAAACTTTGAAATTTCAGAAATAATGAAATGGAATTAAAAACCTTAGGATTGGGCTGGCCCCTTTTACCTACAGCCGGCCCGCCCATTCGCGCGTACGCAGGTCCAGTCCGCTGGGAGCTGGCCTGCGATCCCGGTTACCTTTTTTTTGTTTATCCAGTTAATTGGGCCGACAGCAGCTGGCCCGGTCCGCTAAGCTGCCCACCCTTTTTTTTATATATATATAGCGAAATGGGCTGGCTGCAGCTGCCAGCCAGCGGCCCAATAGCGAGCGGCCTGGTCTGCGCAAGCTGCAGGCTGGCCCTAACCACCTTTTTTTTTTTAAAAATCAATCCATTAACGCTGAATATGCAGGAGGCGCGTGAGCCACCCTGCGTGCGCGTGGAGCCACGCACGGCTCCTCTAGGAGAGGCGGCCGTTTTTCGATCCCGATCTACATTTTCGCCTAATTCTAGTCTATGGGAACCTAATCTAAGGCCAAAACACTATGAAAATCTCCGATCTTGCTATCAGATTGACCATTTTGATTATCAAATTTTTCCCTAAATCAAATCCTTACTATTTTGATTATCAAATTTTTCCCCCTAAAATCAAATTCAATCCACACAAGCAGTATACGCATACCACAATCGTCAAATGCGTTCTACAGAAATCAACACTCATGCTTTTCACAGATTAAAGCAATATGCTATGAAATTCAACAATTACAGCAACAAAAACACATAGTATATCACCAAAACATGCTCGAATTTGTACCAACTGGAGGGGGAAAAGGGAACCTACCTGGTCTTCCTCCTTCTCTTTTCTCTCTTCCCTTCCTCAGCGCTGTCCGTTGCACTTCTTCTCTCTTTTTTTTGTATGGTTTCTTCTCTTGTCCCCTTTATCTCTATTTAACCGACCCCCTTTGTGTGCTAAATAAGGGGAGTCGGTTACTCCCCCATTATCACCACATTTCTTTTTTT
>AP025054.1:27997062-28245545 GCA_036186865.1 Eustoma russellianum | reverse complement strand
GGTTACTCCCCCATTATCACCACATTTCTTTTTTTTAATCATTATCCCTTTATTTCATTTAAACCCTTTTTATTAATACTCTCTTTTCAATTTTGTTTATTCTTTAATTATATATATGCATTTAGGAACTATATATAAAAACATTCACTGTTCTCGAGAAATTTGCACTAGGAGATTAATCATTTTTTTTACGATCATATAATTTCTGTTTCGAAATTTCATACAAATACATCTACATAATTATATTAGGTCTTATACTTATATTTAAATAGTTGTATTCAGAATTTCGCATATGTAAATGATAAACGATGGAAATTATTATACTCTGGTTTTGGAAATATATATATGTATTAATTAATTTATTTATTTATTTATTTTTGGCTGCAAGTATATTTAGATACCTTTGATGTGAGTATTGTATATTTACATATACTAAACTGTTTGAAGTTGTTATGTTCATATACACATGCCTCTGATTCGGTTTACAAATATATTTCTTTTCCTTTTATTCCATAGTCTTGTTATTATTATTTATTATTATTATTATTATTATTATTATTATTATTATTATTATTATTATTTGTTTCTTTTCTTACCCTATACATATATAACAACTTCATACAATCATACCATTACTTTGACATGATTAACACGCTACAGTTAATTTAATTTCGAAATGGTCGTTACATCCAACAACTACATAATTTCTAAATTATCGCCTAACGGCTAGTTCAAAAATTCTCGGATGTAACAGAGTATTTCATCAATCGTTTTATTACCATTTGGTTTATCGATGCATTAACTGGAGTTCATGCACATTTATTCAGTAAAACATTGTCAAAGCTCAATGGTTAACTGTTTACCTTTTTATATTATTTTTTGACTTTAAAATATGATGAATAAAGCAAAATGACTTACTAAATTGGCTCCGTTCCTTATATTGTGAAGTAGCAGTTGACCGATACAGCTTGACGCAATTTTTATTATAAGTCATCGGATAACAACCTCTGTATCTTTCTAACACATATGTTGCATATATCTGACCCCCCATATTCTGCCATAGGCTGAAGCATTTAAAACAATAGGGTAACGTTGTTGTTGTTTTTAACTCTCTTATCTTTGAAAATCATTGTGTTACAAGATCAGTAATACTTTCAAACCTTCTAGTATTTCAAGTTAATTCGCAGCTATATATTTATTTCGTATATTAAAATTATATTAATGAATTAGCAATTTATCCAGTGTTTTAAAAGTGATTGACGAAGGATATGAACATTGTCAGACAAGAATGTCAATAGGGTAAAGTCGACATGATTAAATAATACCCTAAAACTTTAATATCGTGTTTTTACTTAAAAAATTACATTTACCGCTTATGATAGTCGATGAATCTCCCTATGTCAGAGTGACAAACGTTTCACTAGTAAAAGTAATGATCACTATCTCAAAAATATGGTCACCCTTCGTCAAACATGCAATTGATGAAACACCATTTAAAATTAAATTATCAAAGTATTTCATATACGTTATTTATTGGAATTTTGTATTATATGGTGTGAAAACTATCTTGACAAAGTATCTTTGAAGTAATAACAGCCGCTCTGATACCAATTGAAGTAAACAACAGCTACTCTGATACCAATTGAAGTTAAAAACGGATTCAAAGAACACAACACGTATAAAGCACAACTCACTTTATTATTATTCAGAAAATAACTCAAAACCGAACAAGACTTGCCGCCACTTGTCAATGACCCTACACGGCATTGACTCACCAATTACCCTACCCGGGATTGGTATTTGGCACTCTTGGCGCTGGCACTCTTGGCGCACCATCTACTATGGCCGGCTGACCCTATATATAGACACAACTTGTCTAAACAAAACCAAAACCTAATAGGATTAGATAAGCATCAATAAGAAAATATACTAAAACTTAAACTCCTATAATTTAGGAGATTCATAATCCTAGTACATTAAGGAAATTATCCAACATTCTCCTCCTTAATTTTAGAATGTAAACTAGGGATCTCTTCAACGCCTATCAACTTCCACGCCCGCGCCAATGGGTTTGTTAATATGTCCATGTTATCAACTCTTCCAAGGATTTGTTTATTACAATTTTCTGTTGTAAACTTTCGGCCGCCTACCTTTCGGCCCTGAGCGATTTTTATTTTTATTATTTTTTGTTGTGTTAAAGACTCACAAGTCTTCAATGAACACGCGATGAATCAGACCCCTGTTGATACGAAGAACATGGTAGCCTCCTCCCGGGATCAACCCTAACACGGCAACCCTACCATGGTGGCTCCTCCCTCTTCAAACAACCTCGGCTCTAATACCAATTGAAGTAACAACACCTGTTCTGATACCAATTGAAGTAATAACACCCGCTTTGATACCAATTGAAGTAAACAACAGCTGCTCTGATACCAATTGAAGTTAAAAACGGATTCAAAGAACACAACACGTATAAAGCACAACTCACTTTATTATTATTCGGAAAATAACTCAAAACCGAACAAGACTTGCCGCCACTTGTCAATGACCCTACCCGGCATTGACTCACCAATCACCCTACCCGGGATTGGTATTTGGCACTTTTGGTGTAGCGCCCCGACCCGGACAACGGAATCCGAACCGATGCACCCGTCGTAGCTTACAGAGAAGACTACAAGACGTCTCATCTCTCGAATACACATCATCACTGACGTAAGAGAAATAAGTGCAGAAACATGTATCTAATAAATCTCCACCATCAATTCAATACATCAAATGATAATAACATCTCTAAGGGTAGTCACAGTAATAACGAACTAATCCTCAAGTGTATGAAAGAACTGAAATAAATAACAACTGTGTCATCTAGATCCCAACATGTCTCTATATATCCCATTCAGCCCACTCGCCATCGTCTTCTATGAATATCATATCGTAGCTAGGCTCATCTGCAATCACAAAGGTAGTACCCTTAGCGAAAAACGCTAGCAAGTAACCCCCTTATAAGACATACGGGATCAACACATGGCAAGACATGAGTAGTATATAATTCAAGGGAAATGGGGCACATGTCTTGTATACTTTCAAAAATTTATATATAACAATACAAGAACATAAAACAGAAATTCTCAACCATTAACAATTGAACATCATTCAAGTCACATGGCAATCATCCCAGCTGACTCACGTGATGCATGACAAAATATGCACTACACTACACAGTCACAAATGCATGGGCGATTTCTTTTCAAAACAGTGCAATGCATGTCACAATGTCCGGTCACATAACTTTATACCCTGTAACGTGCCCCGGCTTATATTTCCATCCCGGTTAACGTTACAGATAACTTTATACCCTGTAATGCACCTCGGCTTATATTTCCATCCCGATTAGCATTACAGACAACTTTATACCCTGTAACGCGCCTCGGCTTATATTTCCATCCCGGTTAACGTTACAGACCTTTGTGCCCTGCAATGCACCTCGGCTTATATTTCCATCCCGATTAACATTGCAGGTCACCTTCGCAAATCTGTGCCGAGGCACAGCTCTTTTCAAATCAATATGAAAATGCAAGTGTCATGCTGTAGGCCTCCTCATCTCATTCACATTCTTGTTCACATAGATGCAATTCACAATCACATATTCAATTCGCATTCAATAACACTCAAACACACAAGAATCCCCTCACTTACACATCAACGCTTATACTTCGTGCTAGGTCGTCAACACTTAACCTTGATTGTAAAATTCACCAACCAATGGGATAACCCCTACCTTCCTTCATTGAACTCTATAAGACCTCGTACGTTCATTTCCTAACCCTTCTAAGTCATCCACGTTGAAACCAGATTCGAATACCCTTCAAATTCTCCAAATTTGGTTCACCATCTTAAGTCATGTTCCCAAGACTTAGACTAACCTCAATCATGTCCTATGAAGTCTCTAAGGTCACCCAAAAGGTTCCATAGCTTCCTTCTTTCTTCCCTTATTTTCCAACAAAACAGCAGGACGTCATACCCTAACGTCGATCGATCGACGTACGTCACATCCTGACGTCGATCGATCGACGTCCATCTGAGGGACGTCGAACTCTCACTCAATACACGTCGATCAATCGATGTCCATCTGAGGCACATCGATCTCTCACTCTACCTACGTCGATCGATCGATGTCCATCTGGGATACGTCATCCCCTCACCTGTTATACGTCGATCGATCGACGTCACAATTTTTCAGAATCTTCATCCTGCGAATTCTGCAGAAACTGCAGACCTATATCCCAATCGTTTTCCTACTTTCTTCCCACCATTCCAAGCCTAATCTTCCCTATCAATCCATTCTTAACCCTCTCAAACAAGATCCTTCATACGCACGCCAAAGATTCAATCCTAAAACTCGAGTCTTTCATCAAATCAACCCAAAAACCTAATCTTTCCACTCTTCCCTCCCTCCAACCGCCATTATCAACAACGTAGGATTCAAGAGAATGGGGATTTACATGATCACACATAAACAACGAACAACGAACAAGATTTCAACATATAATGGCCAAATCTCAAACCAAAACACATAGATCACACAAATAGATTCACATAAAGAAAGTACTGCATGGTGATCCAAATTGATATCAAAATAGGCCCTTTTCTTTCACAAAAACGTAAGAACTTATAAGTAGATTACTTGCCTTTGATTACTCGAAGAAGAAATGAAAGAAGGATGAAGATTGGATGAAGATTTGAGGCCTTCTTCTCTAGGGTTGATGGAATCGCCTATGGGGAGAGACTTGGCGTCGGTTTCTTTCTGCTAATGGGGAGAAACTGACGTCCAGTCAGTTTTTTATATGGAAGGGGGAAAATTTGGAGTTTCTAAATTATATCCTATTTTCCTATTTATCTTAAAGGATAATTCCTAATATTTAATTCTAAAATTAAATACAACTTAATTCTAATATTTAACCCTTCATTAAATGCCAATTAATCCTAATACTTAATTCGCAATTCATTACGGTTGACCGTCATTAATCCCATTTAATTCCTTATTTATCTCTTGATTATTCTACGGAGGGTGCGGGGCATGACATTCCACCCTCCTTACAAAAAGTTTCGTCCTCGAAACTGACGTACCTTATTGGAAGAGGTGTGGATATAGCTCCTTCATTTGCTCCTCAAGCACCCACGTGGCTTCACGCTCCGTATGGTTACTCCACTGAAATTTGACATACGGAATGATGCGTCTGCGTAGGACTTGGTCTTTTCTATCCACAATCTTTATTGGATGATCTTTGTATGAGACATCTTCTTTAACATCCAATGGTTGGGCTTTAAGGACATGGCTCGGGTCCGATACGTATTTTCTTAGTTGAGACACATGAAATACGTTATGGACTTGGGACAAGCTCGGAGGCAAGGCTAATCTGTACGCTCTTTCACCAACTTTACCAAGCACTTCGTAAGGGCCAATATATCTAGGGCTTAACTTGCCCTTCATCCCAAACCTTGCAACTCCCTTGGTGGGTGAAACTCGTAGATAAACCTTTTCACCTTCCTCAAACTCCAATGGTCGTCTCTTAGAATCGGCCCAACTCTTATTACGATCTTGAGCCACCTTCAGTTTCTCTCTTATCACTTTGACCTTTTCAACAGTTTGTTCAAACAACTCGGGTGCAGTGATTGTCCTTTCTCCAACTTCGTCCCAACAAACTGGGGACCTTCACTTACGTCCATATAAAGCTTCAAATGGTGCCATACTAATTGCACTGTGATAGCTATTATTGTATGAAAACTCCATCAACTTCAGCATGCTATCCCAGTTTCCTTTGAAGTCCAAGGCGCATGCTCTCAAAATATCCTCCAAGGTTTGGATGGTTCTCTCGGATTGTCCATCCGTTTGAGGGTGGTATGCGGTACTCATTCTTAACTCCGTACCCATAGCTTTCTGGAATGCCCTCCAAAATTTAGAAGTAAACTTGGGATCACGGTCCGACACAATGCTGACTGGAACTCCGTGTAAGCTCACAATGTTGTCCACATAGATATTGGATAGCTTCTCATACGAAGTACCATGTGACATGGCTATGAAATGGGCTGTCTTTGTCAAACGGTCTACAATCACCCAGATCATCTCATTTCCATTTCTGGTCTTGGGTAGTCCCATCACGAAGTCCATAGTCACGTGCTACCATTTCCATTCTGGAATCTCTAGTGGCTTCATCAAACCACCAGGTCGTTGATGTTCAGCTTTGACTTGTTGACAAACCAAACACCTTTCAACAAACTCTGCTATAGATATTTTCATCCCTATCCACCAATAGTTTCTTTTGGGTCCTTGTACATCTTTGTGCTGCCGGGATGGATAGATAACCTTGAGTTATGAGCTTCGTTTAGCAACTCCTTACGAAGCTCATCATTGTTAGGTACGCACAACCTATTTTGGAACCATAAACTTCCATCTCCTCGCAACTGGAAGTCTTTTACTGGTCCCGCAGCTGGTTGATCACGAATTTCTCTTAGCGCTGCGTCTCCATACTCGCCTCTTTGATCCTGTCCACCAAGTCTGGACTGATGGATAAAGCCGTTAAAACATTCGCCACTGAGTCCACCACTTCGAGATCAAACTCCTCAATCTCCCTTTCCAATGGAGACTGTCTTGCGTGGCTAGACTTCCTGTTCAATGCGTCCGCCACTCTGTTGGCCTTACCCGGATGATAGTTGATGGTTAGATCATAATCCTTAAGTAGCTCCAACCATCTTCTCTGTCGCATATTTAACTCCTTCTGCGAGAATAAGTACTTTAAGCTCTTGTGATCGGTGAACACAGCACATTTCTCTCCATATAAATAGTGCCTCCAGATCTTAAGAGCAAATACCACAGCTGCGAGCTCCAAGTCATGCGTCGGGTAATTCTGCTCATATGGTTTCAATTGTCTTGACGCGTACGAAATAACTCGTTCATTTTGCATCAAGACACAACCTATAAACAGAAAGTTAATTCAAGACTAGCATAAGTATATACAATGCATTACTTGTAATGATGTACATACCTAGTCCTTTCTTGGACGCGTCACTATAGATCACAAAACCGTCGGTGCCGGAGGGTTGTACCAACACCGGGGCTGTGGCCAATCTCTTCTTGAGCTCAGGAAAGCTATGCTCGCATTCAGCAGTCCATTCGAACTTAGTCTTCTTCTGCGTAAGTCGACTCAATGGTACTGCTATCATTAAGAAACCCTCAGCAAACTTCCTATAGTAGCCTGCCAAGCCTAGGAAGCTTCTTACTTCAGTCACGTTTGTAGGCCTTGGCCATTCCGTGATGGCTTCTATCTTCTTAGGATCCACCGATATCCCGTCTTCTGAAATCACGTGACCGAGAAAGGCTACACTTCTTAGCCAAAATTCACACTTGCTGAATTTAGCATAAAGCTGCTGTTGCCTCAGAATTTGCAACACCACTCTTAGATGTTCAGCGTGTGCTTGCTCGTCGGGAGAATGTACCAAAATGTCATCGATGAATACTACTACAAATCGGTTCAACTGTTCTCGGAATACAGTGTTCATCAAATCCATGAAAGCTGCTGGGGCATTAGTTAATCCAAAAGGCATCACTAAAAATTCGTAATGCCCGTATCGAGTCCGAAAAGCCGTTTTAGGTACGTCTCCGGCTTTCACAAGTAGCTGATGATACCCTTGACGAAGGTCAATCTTTGAAAACCAGCGAGCTCCATTTAACTGATCAAACAAATCCTCAATTCTTGGCAAGGGGTATTTGTTCTTGATGGTAATCTTATTCAGTTCTCGGTAGTCAATGCACAATCTCATACTGCCATCCTTCTTCTTTACAAATAGAACTGGAGCTCCCCAAGGTGATACACTGGGGCGAATCAATTTCTTGTCTAACAACTCTTGAAGTTGTCCCTTAAGCTCCTTAAGTTCGGCTGGAGCCATTCTATAGGGTGCCTTAGATATAGGCTCGGCTCCAGGGATCAAGTTGATTTCGAACTCCACTTCTCTCGATGGCGGAACTCCTGGCAAATCATCCGGAAATACGTCTTTGAACTCATTGATTACCGGAATCTGATCTATGGAGAATCTGATCTATGGAGAGAACTTCTTGCGTAGCATCTATAGCGTACACCATGTAACCCTCTGCTCCTTTCTGTAAGGCTTTAAAGGCCTTAATCGCTGTCAAGTATAACTTCTTTGGGGCTTTTGTAAACTTGACGTTTCCCTGGACCGTTATTTCATTCATCTTAGGGTCCTTAACGGTCATTCTTTTAAGCTTGCAGTCAATATTGGCATGATTCTTGGTCAGCCAATCCATGCCCAATATCATGTCGAAATCCTTCATCGGAATTGGAACTAGTGTCACTGAAAACAATTTTCCATCCAATTCCAACTCACAATCTTTGTACTGGTGATGGGATACCAGCACTTGTTCGCCAGCTGCTTGCACTCTAAATGGGTTCTCAAGCCATTCGGGTAAACAGTCGAGTCCTTTGGCGAATCGCTTAGAGATGAAGGAGTGACTAGCTCCGCTATCAAACAATGCGTTTGCAGGTACTTTATTAACTAGGATCACACCTAAGCACAAAAGTGTAGCATATGAAGGTTTCACAACACGCATTTAATCATCAACTTGGAAGACTAAAAATTCAACTTAAGTAACTATTATTTAACCTTAAGTCGTACCTGTCACCACGTTGGCGTCCTCCTGGACTTCGGCGTCCGTCATTAGGTGGACTCTCGCATTGGGCCTGCCTCTCTGCTGCTGAGCTGGCCCTGCTGCTGCCTGAGGCTTAGGGTTCCATTCAGGGCAGTCCTTGATCCTATGGCCCGCCTTTTCACATTTGAAACATGCTCCGGTTATTTTCCAACATTCACCCACGTGTCTTTTATGGCAGTGTGGGCATATTGTAGGTGCCTGTCGATCAGGCTGATTCTGTTGCGGTGCCCTCTGAACTGGTCCCGCTTGCCCCTTTCTAGGAATCTTGACCCAACGTCCGGGTCTACCACCACTTTGCTCTTCCCTCGGCCTCTTGCTCGACTCTTCACGAGCCTCCTTAGGCTGTGACCTGCGCATGTCACTCTCCACACGGTAACATGCATCCAACATCTCCTCAAAAGTCTTCAAACTGGACCCCGTTATTGCCGTCCGTATGCGAGGGTTCAAACCTTCTTCAAACTTCAACATCTTCATCCGATTGTTTTCCAATACCATGGGCGTGAATTTGCCCAAGGCATGGAACCTATCTGCATAATCAGAGACAGACATCCTTCCTTGCTCAAACTTGTCAAACTGCCTCATCTTTTCCAAAATGGCAGTCTCAGGCACATAGTAATCTTTGTAGGCCTGCACGAATTGTCTCCACTGAATAGGGGGAGTCATCTTTGGCAGCATGCCATTCCACCAGGCATTAGCTCTGCCGATCAGCAATGGTGTGGCTACATCCACCTTGAGTTCTTCAGGCACTTGCACAAGCCTGAAGCACTTCTCCACTTCGTCAAGCCAGAACCCAGCCACCTCTGGGTCAGTGGTCCCTTCAAAGTTTGGGGCATGCATCTTGCGCATCTCCCCAATATAGTACCTGATGCCTTGCTGGGGAGGTGGTGGAGGAGGTTGCTGTGGTTGTTGCTGCTGCTGAGCAACCCCTTGAGCTATCACTGTGATAGCATCAATCAACGCTTGTGGGACTAGGACTGGTGGTGGTGGTGGTGGTGGTGGAGGGTTCTCGTTCCCATTTCCACCGTTTCCTTGGTTGTCTCTTCTGGGAGGCATTTTCTGCAAAATCAACGCTTATTAGCATTCAGCAATTCCAAAAAGTAAGTACTGAAGGCCCATATGCGTTGTACAAGGTGGAATTCGTACGCTAAATAAAGTAATGTTTATTGATTACTTCTATCGCGCTCGCACACACCCAGCCCAATCAAACTTACATATAGAATCACATACTTAGACCTAAAGATCAACTTAGGGTAAGAATCATAACTTAGGACTCTAAATGAAATAACCTAGGTCTCCGAGGTAGATCTGAAGCCTGGCTCTGATAACACCTGTAGCGCCCCGACCCGGACAACAGAATCCGAACCGGTACACCCGTCGTAGCTTACAGAGAAGACTACAAGACGTCTCATCTCTCGAATACACATCATCACTGACGTAAGAGAAATAAGTGCAGAAACATGTATCTAATAAATCTCCACCATCAATTCAATACATCAAATGATAATAACATCTCTAAGGGTAGTCACAGTAATAACGAACTAATCCTCAAGTGTATGAAAGAACTGAAATAAATAACAACTGTGTCATCTAGCTCCCAACATGTCTCTATATATCCCATTCAGCCTACTCGCCATCGTCTTCTATGAATATCATGTCGTAGCTAGGCTCATCTGCAATCATAAAGGTAGTACCCTTAGCGAAAAACGCTAGCAAGTAACCCGCTTATAAGACATACGGGATCAACACATGGCAAGACATGAGTAGTATATAATTCAAGGGAAATGGGGCACATGTCTTGTATACTTTCAAAAATTTATATATAACAATACAAGAACATAAAACAGAAATTCTTAACCATTAACAATTGAACATCATTCAAGTCACATAGCAATCATCCCAGCTGACTCACGTGATGCATGACAAAATATGCACTACACTACACAGTCACAAATGCATGGGCGATTTCTTTTCAAAACAGTGCAATGCATGTCACAATGTCCGGTCACATAACTTTATACCCTGTAACGCGCCCCGGCTTATATTTCCATCCCGGTTAATGTTACAGACAACTTTATACCCTGTAATGCACCTCGGCTTATATTTCCATCCCGATTAGCATTACAGACAACTTTATACCCTGTAGCGCGCCCCGGCTTATATTTCCATCCCGGTTAGCGTTACAGACCTTTGTGCCCTGCAATGCACCTCGGCTTATATTTCCATCTTGATTAACATTGCAGGTCACCTTCGCAAATCTGTGCCGAGGCATAGCTCTTTTCAAATCAATATGCAAATGCAAGTGTCATGATGCAGGACTTCTCATCTCATTCACATTTTTGTTCACATAGATGCAATTCACAATCACATATTCAATTCGTATTCAATAACCCTCAAACACACAAGAATCCCCTCACTTACACATCAATGCTTATACTTCGTGCTAGGTCGTCAACACTTAACCTTGATTCTAAAATTCACCAACCAATGGGATAACCCCTACCTTCCTTCATTGAACTCTATAAGACCTCGTACGTTCATTTCCTAACCCTTCTAAGTCATCCACGTTGAAACCAGATTCGAATACCCTTCAAATTCTCCAAATTTGGTTCACCATCTTAAGTCATGTTCCCAAGACTTAGACTAACCTCAATCATGTCCTATGAAGTCTCTAAGGTCACCCAAAAGGTTCCCTAGCTTCCTTCTTTCTTCCCTTATTTTCCAACAAAACAGCAGGACGTCATACCCTAACGTCGATCGATCGACGTACGTCACATCCTGACGTCGATCGATTGACGTCCATCTGAGGGACGTCGAACTCTCACTCAATATACGTCGATCGATCGATGTCCATCTGAGGCACATCGATCTCTCACTCTACCTACGTCGATCGATCGATGTCCATCTGGGATACGTCATCCCCTCACCTGTTATACGTCGATCGATCGACGTCACAATTTTTCAGAATCTTCATCCTGCGATTTCTACAGAAACTGCAGACCTATATCCCAATCGTTTTCCTACTTTCTTCCCACCATTCCATGCCTAATCTTCCCTATCAATCCATTCTTAACCCTCTCAAACAAGATCCTTCATACGCACGCCAACGATTCAATCCTAAAACTCGAGTCTTTCATCAAATCAACCCAAAAACCTAATCTTTCCACTCTTCCCTCCCTCCAACTGCCATTATCAACAACGTAGAATTCAAGAGAATGGGGATTTACATGATCACACGTAAACAACGAACAACGAACAAGATTTCAACATATAATGGCCAAATCTCAAACCAAAACACATAGATCACACAAATAGATTCACATAAAGAAATTACTGCATGGTGATCCAAATTGATATCAAAATAGGCCCTTTTCTTTCACAAAAACGTAAGAACTTATAAGTAGATTACTTGCCTTTGATTACTCGAAGAAGAAATGAAAGACGGATGAAGATTGGATGAAGATTTGAGGCCTTCTTCTCTAGGGTTGATGGAATCGCCTATGGGGAGAGACTTGGCGTCGGTTTCTTTCTGCTAATGGGGAGAAACTGACGTCCAGTCAGTTTTTTATATGGAAAGGGAAAAATTTGGAGTTTCTAAATTATATCCTATTTTCCTATTTATCTTAAAGGATAATTTCTAATATTTAATTCTAAAATTAAATACAACTTAATTCTAATATTTAACCCTTCATTAAATGCCAATTAATCCTAATACTTAATTCGCAATTCATTACGGTTTACCGTCATTAATCCCATTTAATTCCTTCTTTATCTCTTGATTATTCTACGGAGGGTGCGGGACATGACATTTGGCCTTGGCACTCTTGGCGCTGGCACTCTTGGCGCACCATCTACTATAGCCGGCTGACCCTATATATAGACACAACTTGTCTAAACAAAACCAAAACCTAATAGGATTAGATAAACATCAATAAGGAAATATACTAAAACTTAAACTCCTACAATTTAGGAGATTCATAATCCTAGTACATTAAGGAAATTATCCAACAATCTTGTTATATATTTTGTTAATTTAATGCTTGACAAGATACGACAATATTTTTGAAACGAAAGGAGTATTATACAGTTAAAAGGCACGGTGATGTTTTGACCGAATATTTTTCCCGTTATGAGTAAATGGTGTTAATATTAAACAATTGGTTATAGTATTCTACATGCCTTGCAATATGCCATAAATTAATTAACAATAGAGGGGCAAAAAAAAGAGAAATTCTCCAGTTGAGATATTATATTCTGGATATATTTGGAAAAACAAAAGGGTAAAGAGTAAACTGAAAATTTTATTTTTTTTTCCTCCCCCGGTCGTGCGAAGGATAGGTATAAGTTGACCAAGAACAGCAGGATACCCAAGATCCTTTGGGTTAAGATATCTTTTGATCCGTGAATCAGAACATAGATCCGTTTAGAGTTTCAATCACAACGAAGAGTCGGTAGGTATAACCTAACAACTTTGTTATTTGGATGGGTTGATTTAGAGAGTGAAAATATGATATAAAAAAAAGAGGAGAATATTTATTGTCCTTAATATTTAGGAGGTTTTGAATGGGAAGAGGGTGAAATTTCTTGTCGTTTAAGGCTTGTGAGGAAGGGTTCGATAATTTGAGGTAAGAGATGTCGATTTCTTTAAGTATTTACTGTTTCTACTTTGATGTTAGAGGAATGGATGAATTGGTGTTGATTATGATAAATTTGGCAAGCTTTAATGGTGAAGTTTGGTTCTCATGATTGTTTTGTCTTTGGTTGGGAAAGAGTTGGGTTGATTATACTCATAGAAATAAGATTAGGAAAGATACATATCATGCTACACTACAAGAAATGCATCAACAGAAAAACTGCTATTGTCACATGCGAGACCAAACACTAAAATGTGAGACTAGCCTTTTTGTCTAAATGTTCCGTTTCCGGAACATAAGCTTGGGAGCTTTCTGACTATGCAATACTTGTAGGGGAGAAGCAACAATTAGGATACAACACCTATAAGGATCGACTTCAAGACAACCAACCAAAATGCTCTACCAATTCACCACAATTGATTCACCAAGCAAATATCAATCACACACCAAAACTTCAAGCAAATTATCCAAGATAAAGCTTCAAACAACACAAGAGATTTATACGTGGAAAAATCCCTTCAATGTGAAGGACAAAAAACCACGGGACTTGTAAGGAGTCCACCCTTCTTTTTCTCTTATTATGAAATTGAGGGTAAAAACACCCAAATCAGTTTACAAGGATGTTACAGCCCACCAACAACAATATATATAAGAGACAACAATTGAGGAGAACAAAATTGCAGAAATTTCACCAAAATCCCGTCTGACACCAGCAGCGATTAAAACCGATCCAAGGCTCGGATTGAAATTCTGAACGGTCAGAATGTATCCATGTGTGTTCTAAAGATGCTGTCCAAATTTCAGCAAAATCCAACGGTTGGATCTCCGGCGATCGTCAACGAAACAGAGGCTGCCCAGAAAATCTGCACCTGCGCGAAAACTCTCTCCTCTCTCTGTTTTTCTTTACCTCCAGATATTCTACAGTGCAGTCGAATTCTGCCTCTAAAAACAGCCTTTCAGGGCTTCTAAAAAAGACTCTCAAATGCCCAAACCATTTGGGCCTCACAAAATAAGTGATTGGACTATCACTTACAAAATGTCCAATAACAAATGGACTGGACTAATGCCCCAACAATCTCCCCCTCCAGTCCAATTTGGGGAAGACCATACGTAAAGCTCATCAAAAGGACATACCTGCAAGCTTGGAACAAAATTCAAGCTTGCTTCCAGGAACTACCTTTGTCAACATATCAGCACCATTCTTATTGGTGTGAATCTTCTTCAACTTCATTAGTTGCTCTTCAATGACATCACGCAACCAATGATATCTTACATCAATATGCTTCGTACGGGCATGATACATGCTATTTTTACTCAAGTCCATAGCACTTTGACTATCATAAAACACAACATACTCCGTTTGCTTCAAACCCAACTCTTGAAAGAAACGTTTCAACCAAAGCATTTCTTTACATGCTTCCACAGCTGCTATATACTCTGCCTCGGTTGTAGAAAATGCTACACACTTCTGTAGCTTGGATTGCCATGAAATGGCTCCCCCTGCAAATTTGAACAAGTAACCTAAGGTAGACCTTCTGTTATCAAGATCACCAGCCATGTCAGCATCTGCAAATCCCTCAAGAATAGGCTCACCACCTCCAAAGCACAAACTCAATTTTGAGGTGCCATGCAAATATCTCAAGATCCACTTTACAGCTTCCCAGTGAACCTTGCCAGGATTAGCCAAGAATCTGCTAACCAATCCAACAGCATGTGCTATATCCGGTCTTGTACATACCATAGCATACATCAATGAACCAACAGCAGAGGAGTAAGGAATATGTGACATAATTTCCTTCTCTTTCTCGGTAGTAGGACAACACTGCTTGCTCAACTTAAAATGACCTGCAAGTGGTGTATTAACTGGCTTGACATTCTTCATATTGAACCTTTTAAGCACTCGTTCAATATACTTCTCTTGTGACAACCACCAGCTTTTCTATCACGAACAATTTCAATGCCAAGAATTTGCTTTGCATGACCCAAATCTTTCATATCAAAGGACTTTGACAAATCCTCTTTCAACCTGCGAATCATCTCAACATCTTGTCCCACTATCAGCATATCATCAACATACAAGCAAAGGATAATGAAGTTACCTTTAGAGAACTTTCTAAAATAAACACAAGGATCTGCAGAAGTCCGCTTGTATCCATTAGTACTCATAAAGAAATCAAACTTGCGGTACCACTGCCTTGGTACCTGCTTGAGTCCATAGAGACTCTTTTTCAACTTGCAAACAAAATTCTCCTTACCTTTAACTTCAAATCCTTCCGGCTGCTCCATGTAAATCTCCTCATTCAAATCACCATGTAAAAAAGCAGTTTTTACATCAAGTTGTTCAATTTCAAGATCCAAACTGGCAGCTAGTCCCAAAATTATACGAATGGAAGTCATCTTCACCACTGGTGCAAAAATCTCATCAAAGTCGATGCCTTTCTTCTGATGTCATCCCTTCACCACTAGTCTTTCCTTCCGTCTCAATAGCTTATGCCCATCTTTCTTGTTCTTAAACAACCACTTGTTCTTCAAGACTTTCTTCCCTGTTGGACGCTTCACCAAGTCATAGGTTTCATTCTTCTTTAAAGAATCCATCTCTTCTTGCATAGCCTTGAGCCAATGGTCTTTGTCTGGATGTGACAACACATCTTGAAGGCTCTCAGGCTCCCCCTCATCTGTGATCAGGATATACTCTGAACTGGGATAAAGTCTTAAAGGTTGTCGAACTCGGGTTGACTTTCTAACTGTTGGCTCTTCCACCTGTGGACTGAATTGCCCCCCTGATTAGAAGACTCTTCATGTTCAACATCTACATCTTCATTTTCAGGTTGTGGTACAACAACTTCTGGTTGTACCTCTTCAATATGGTCATGTTCAAGAATGGTGTCATGACCATCCTCGGGAGCATCACCTGTTTGTTGATCATCTGGAACAGAAATAGGAGACATATCAATAGCATCATGAGAGAAATCAGTAGAATAAGTCTTACCAACACCTACGAGATGAAAACCCATCTCGTGCTCATAAAAGAAAACATCTCTACTCCTCACAACTTTTTGCTTTGCTGGATCATAAAGTCTGTAACCAAACTCTTCATCACCATATCCAACAAACACACAAGGAGAAGTCTTGAAATCAAGCTTCAATCTTTGTTCCTTCGGTACATGCATGAAAGCCTTGCATCCAAACACCCTTAAATGAGAATAAGAGGGATCTTTCTCGAACCAAACCCTCTCAGGAATCTCAAACTCCAAAGGAGCTGATGGTGCTCTATTTATCAAGTACACAGCGGTTCCAACCGCTTCTCCCCAAAATGACTTAGGAAGATTGGACATCCTAAGCATACATCTCACTTTTTCAACAATAGTTCTGTTCATCCTCTCGGCAACACCATTGTGTTGTGGAGTACCAGGTTCTGTTCTTTCATGCCGAATATCATATCTTGAGCAATATGCTTTAAACTCATTTGAAGTGTACTCACCTCCATTATCAGTTCGGAGACGCTTCAATTTGCAATTTGACTCCCTTTCCACCATGGCATGAAACTTCTGAAAGATACCAGACACCTCGCTTTTGTTCTTCATATATAAACCCAAGTTCTCCGAGTAGCATCATCAATAAAAGTAACAAAGTATTTGTTACCACCAAGTGATTCCACCTCTATGGGACCACACACATCAGAGTAAACCAACTCTAGCTTCACTTTCTTTCTTGTGGATCTCCTCAGAAAAGAAACTCTATGTTGCTTTCCTGCTAAACAATGATCACAAGGGTCAAGAGAGATGGTAACATCAACAGGAATAAGAGAGTTACCAGCCAACAACTTTATACCCTTCTCACTGACATGTCCTAATCTTCGGTGCCATAAGTTAGGTGAAGTTTTCTCCTCAACAGCATTCAACTCACTAGTACACACTTTCAAGTGTGTCTTATACAAGGTACAACAGAGCTTGCCATGAGCAATAATCAAGGAACCCTTAGACAATTTCCATTTACCCTCACCAAAAGTGTGCTTGTAACCTTCTTGATCAAGTACATTAGCAGACAATAAATTGAGGCGTAAATCTGGAATGTGGCGAACATCTCTCAATGTCAAATAGCACCCAATACTGGTTTGTACTCGAATATCTCCAATTCCAACAATACTAGCTGAACTCTGGTTTCCCATCTTCACACTACCAAAATCTCCAGCTCGGTAGTCAATAAAGTACTCCTTAACAGGAACACAATGATAAGAAGCCCCAGTATCAACAAGCCATTCAGAACTGGAATTGTCAACATGACAACAATCCCCAGTAGTACAAATCAAAGAAACAGAATCATCTGAAATAGAAGCTGTCGCAGCTGTATTCTTGTCCTCACCCTCTTTGTGATGATCATTTTTCTTCTGTCGCTGATCTCTTTTCAACTTATAGCAAAATTTTTGAATATGTCCGGGCTTGCTACAATAGTGACATATCGTGGGTTCTCTCCCATCTTTGGACTTGGACCTGTACTTTGACTTGCCACGCCCCTTGGGACATCTACTCTTGCTTCTTCCTCTATTCTCTACCACAAGTGCCTGAGAAATATCAACACCCATCTCCTTTCTTCTAAGCTCTTCGTTGAACATGCTCTCTTTAATGACATCCAATGAAAGCGTACCATCTGGAGCTGAGTTGCTGATGGACACAACCAAGGTTTCCCAACTGTCCGGCAGAGAACTCAATAGGAATAGAGCCTGCAACTCATCATCAAGAACAATCTTCATCACAGTCAACTTGTTAATGATATCTTGAAAGTCACTTAGATGCTCAGAAACTGACTTCCCTGGCTTCAGCTTGAGATTAACAAGTCTCTTAATCAATGAGGCCTTGTTGTGAGCAGTCTTTCTTTCATAAAGACCCTCCAATTTTCTTCACAACTCAAGTGGCTCATTCTCTTGGGACATATGATTGAATATGCTAATGTCAATCCACTGTCTAATTGTTCCCAAGGTCTTCCTCTTTAGCTTTTCCCATTCTTTATCCGACATCTTCTCGTGTTTAGTGGGCGTGTCATCTTTCTTGGTTTTATCCACATCAATTGGGTCAAACAAATCTTTACAGTATAACAAATCTTCCATCATCAGACGCCAAATGGAATAATTGGTTGATGTCAATTTAACCATAGAATGATTTCCAGATTCCATATCTACAGTTTAACCAAATGCTCTGATACCAGTTGTAGAGGAGAAGCAACAAGTAGGATACAACACCTACAAGGATCGACTTCAAGACAACCAACCAAAATGCTCTACCAATTCACCACAATTGATTCACCAAGCAAATATCAATCACACACCAAAACTTCAAGCAAATTATCCAAGATAAAGCTTCAAACAACACAAGAGATTTATACGTGGAAAAACCCCTTCAATGTGAAGGATAAAAAACCACGGGACTTGTAAAGAGTCCACCCTTCTTCTTCTCTTATTATGAAATTGAGGGTAAAAACACCCAAATCAGTTTACAAGGATGTTACAGCCCACCAACAACAATATATATAAGAGACAACAATTGAGGAGAACAAAATTGCAGAAATTTCACCAAAATCCCGTCTGACACCAGCAGCGATTAAAACCGATCCAAGGCTCGGATTGAAATTCTGAACGGTCAGAATGTAGCCCTATGTGTTCCGAAGATGCTGTCCAAATTTCAGCAAAATCCAACGGTTGGATCTCCGGCGATCGTCAATGAAGCAGAGGCTACCCAGAAAATCTGCACCTGCGTGAAAACTCTCTCCTCTCTCTATTTTTCTTTACCCCCAGATATTCTACAGTGCAGTCGAATTCTGCCTCTAAAAACAGCCTTTCATGGCTTCTAAAAAAGACTCCCAAATACCCAAACCATTTGGGTCTCACAAAATAAGTGATTGGACTATCACTTACAAAATGTCCAATAACAAATGGACTGGACTAATGCTCCAACAATACTGAACTCTAAAATTGCAGCACCGACTGTTTGGTGTCAAAAACAGATTCTGATTTAAGAAATGGTCTAGTTAAGTCGTCAGGACCAGACTCTGATTTAAGGGATGGTCTATTCAGGTCATCAAAATCAGCCTCAGATTTAAAGAATAGTCTAACCATGTGAAAATTCAAGCTACTGCAGCTTGAATTCTTGATCAATCGATTTGATAAAAAACAAAGAACAATCAAACAGAATGCACAATAGACATCAATCAAAAGGAATGATTGAAATAGAGAAGAATAGAGAACGAAAGCTTGAGAGCAAATCTTGTTACAAGGAGAGGAATCAAAAACTGAATTGATGCAGCGGTTGCATCGCTACTTGAGAAGAAGAAAACAGAGCAATAAATGCTTAAAGTGTCCTTCAGTAACAACATCCTACAACAAAGCTCATAAGGCTAAAATAGTCATTTTCCTCATTAAAACTAATACGCGCGCATTCCCTTCTTCTTCCTCCACAGGCTTCCTCCCCGCTACATTGCCACTCCCTTCAATTTCTGCGGGTCCACCTAGTAACGATTGCTCCTGCACAGCACCAGCTCACCCACGTGACATCTAAACCTCTTAATTTCTGATTGGTCCTTAGCAATCAACAAATTACGCTTGTCCTGCTCCTGATCACTGCATTGTGCATCAGCGCAAGCTTTTAACACCCCCCTCAAACTCAACATGCTGAGCTTGCACTAATGTACAGATTATGAACTCCCAGGGCTTCAATTAACTGCATTGACCTTCTACAATCCAAAGCCTTGGTGAATAGATCAGCAAGCTGTATCTCAATCCGTATGGGCATAAGTTTCAACGTGCCATCTTGCACCTTATCTCTCACCACATGTCAATCTATCTCTATGTGTTTGTTCTCTCATGAAAAACTGAGTTCTCTTCAATGTAAATTGCACTCTTGCAGTCACAGAAAACCTCTACGGGTTTCTGATCTCCTAGACTTAAGTCCCTCATCAGATACAAGAGCCATTGTATCTCGCAAGCCACCATTGCCATGGCTCTATATTCAGCTTCTGCAGATGACCTGGACACCGTGGTTTGTTTCTTGGCTTTCTAAGAAATCAGTGCCCCTCCAAGAAAGACACAGTAGCCAATGATTGACCTCCTAGTCTCATGGCATCCTCCCTAGTCAGCATCAACAAATGCCTTCAGCTTCACCTCACCAGTCCTGGGAAACAAGAGCCCCTGTCCAACTGTTCCTTTCAAGTATCTAAGCACTCTGTGTGCTGCCTTCAAGTGATTCTCAGTATCCATGAACTGACTAAGCTGCTGCACTGAGAATGCAATGTCAGGTCTGGTGATTGTGAGATAAATCAATTTGCCCACCAGCCTTCTGTACTGAGTAGTGTCCTTTTAGTGGTGATCAGTCTTGATGCGTAAGACTCATGTGGCTTTCCATTGGCGTCTTAGCAGGCTTTGCATCCATGAAACCAGCCTGATCCAACAGCTCTAGGGTGTACTTTCTTTGGTTGATATGAATGCCTCTCCTTGCTTGTGCTACCTCTATGCCCAAGAAAAACTTCAATTGTCCTAGATCCTTGATCTTGAATTCATTGTGTAGCGCTTGTTTAATATCAGTGATGGCCCTCTTATTGTCACAAGTGAAAATGATGTCATCTACATAAACTAAAAAGGACCAATAGGGAATTACCAACGAACTTGGTGAACATGGTGTAATCGCATTTGGATGCTGAACTCCATGAGAAATCAGAAATTTAGTCAAAGTGGAATTCCATTCTCTACTTGCTTGTTTGAGCCCATATATTGACTTATGCAGCTTGCACACCATCTTGGAACCCACAATATTTAGCCCTGGAGGGGGCAACATATAAATGTCCTCGTGGAGGTCCTCATGCAGGAACGTGTTATGAACATTGAGCTGATGAATTGGCCACTGAAATCTTGCTGCCATGGCCAGAATTACCCTTACTATGGTCATCTTGGCAACGGGTGAAAGTGTATCTTGATAATCAATGCCATACTGTTGCGTGTAGCCTTTTGCCACAAGCCTTGCCTTGTGCCTTTCTACCGTGCCATCAGCCTTCAACTTCACTTTATACAACCACCTGCAGCTTACAGGGTGCTTGCCCCCAGGCAAAGGCACCAGGCTCCATGTATTATTGGCCTCCAGCGCTGCTAACTCACCAGCGGCTTCTGCATAGCTATTAGGCTCTGTATGTACATTTAAACTTGATATATATGCTTTATACTTTGGAGCCAATGATGCATAAGACATATATTTATGAATAGAGTGAGGTGAGGTATGGACAGGATTTGGAATGTCTTGGTAAGATGTTAAGTTGTTGCAATGATAATCTTGAAGGTATGTCGGAGGTTGTCTGGCACTTGGGACATTTTGTTAGGCAGATCACCTTGGGCAATGGGCAATTCAATGACAATGTTTCAAGGTTGCAAAGGAGGAGATGATGGTATTTGATTGACATTGTGTCCATCTGAGGAATTAGGAAGGTATGTACCTGGCTCATGAGAGATAGGATGTGACTGAGATGAATTTTGAGTGGGAAGGTATGTACTTGGCTCGTGAGAGATAGGATATGACTGAGATGGGTTTTGAGAAGAGTCATCTGAATTTGAATTGTTTGGGGGCAGATTAGGAGACTCTGTACGAGAGAATGGTTGGAGAGTAGGTTGTATGTCAGTGTGGTGGAATGAATAATGGTCTGGTGCATTGTGCAGTGACTAAGCATTTGTGGTGGAATTGGTTTGTTCTTGAGGGCTAAAGGGAAAGATTGATTCAAAGAATGAGACATCTCTTGAGATATATATTGCCTTAGTAGGTAGGTTCTGCAATATATATCCCTTTGTGGTATATGAGAGTCCCAAGAACACACTTCTATATGCCCTGGCAGCAAACTTTTCTTTGTGATTCTGAGTATTGCTGCCAAAGGCCAGACATCCAAAGACTCTGAGATTAGAATAGACAGGTAAGGATTTTTACAGCAACTCATGAGGTGTTCTCTGATGAAGGATGGGTGAATGAGTGATATTTATGAGATATACTGAGTGATGTACACAGAAGCCCCATGAAGAAGGTAAGTGAGACTGAAATCTGAGGGCCCTTGCTACATTGAGAACATGTTGGTGTTTTCTCTCAACAACCCCATTTTGCTGTGGTGTATTAATGCAGCTAGTTTGACGCAAAATGCCATGAGTGGCAAAGAATTTAGTCATTCTAAACTCTGGTCCATTATCAGTCCGGATGGTTTTTACATTAGCATCAAAGTGAACAGAAGCAAACTGACAAAAGCTTTTAACAATGGACCTGGTTTCTCCTTTATTTTTCATCAAATACACCCAGGAATATCTACTGTAGTCATCAATCACAGTAAGAAAGTAATATTATTTGTACAATGTTGGGTACTTATATGGACCCCAAATGTCAATGTGTACAAGAGAAAAAGGACTGCAGGAAACTGAACTAGAAATAGGAAAGGGTGTTCTTCTTTGTTTGGCTAAAGGGCATATTGTACACGTGTGTGGGGATTCAGGAACAATCACAAGTGGTTCAACCTTCTGAATTTCTTTTAATCTTGGTGTAGAAGGATGCCCAAGCTTGAGTGCCATAGCAATGTATCTGATGATTTAACAGCATGTGCCAGAGGTTTGGTGTGACAGGGAGGAAATTTTGGCGTGCCATGAAGATAATACAAGCCTTGATCTACCTCAGCTGAACTAATCATCCTCTTGGTTCTGAGGTACTGAATCAGGAAAACATTAGAACAAAATGCAACGGCAAACATATCTGACTAGGTAAGTTTACTGAGTGACAACAAATTGAAGGCAAAGGATGGTACATGGAAGACATTGGTGAGGGTATGTAGCGCCCCGACCCAGACAGCAGAATCCGAACCGGTGCACCCGTCGTAGCTTACTGAGAAGACTACAAGACGTCTCATCTCTCGATTACACATCATCCATGACGTAAGAGAAATAAGTGCGGAAACATATCTCGACAATCTAAACCAGCAAAGCAGTACGTCAACAGACAATGTGAATACCAAAAGAACTGCATATGGTCGCAGCCATCTAGAACCTCAAATGAATCTAGAAACAGAAATAACAGAAACTATCTAATCAATTCTCTCCATCAGGTCTAGGCATCCCATTCTGCCCACTCGCCGTTGTCCTCAATGAAAATCATATCGTACTCAGGTTCTCCTGTATCACAAAGGCAGTACCCTTAGCGAAAAACGCTAGCAAGTAACCCGCTTATAAGACATACGGGATCAACACATGGCAAGACATGAGTAATATATAATTCAAGGGAATTGTGGGGCACATGTCTTGTAAAACTTCCAAATATATAGGCGAATAACGTAATAAACAAGTACAACAATCCGAACGCAATTAACAATTCAATGGCTATCGAATATCACGCACATCCATACCACAACGACACATGTGATGCATGTCAAAATATGCACTATACTACACAATCACAATGCATGAGCCATTTCTTTTCAAATCAGTGCAATGCATGTCACAATGTCCGGTCTCGTAACTCGTTACCCTGTAACGCGCCCGGCTTATATTTCTATCCCGGTTTACGTTACAGGCTCGTATGCTCTGTGATGCGTCTCGGCTTATATTTCTATCCCGATTTACATCACAGATCTCGTAAAACTCTGCAATGCACCTCGGCTTATATTTCCATCCCGATTAACATTGCAGAGGACTTTATACCCTGTAACGCGCCCCGACTTATATTTGCATCCCGGTTTACGTTACAGCCTTTTGTGCCCTGCAATGCGCCCTGGCTTATATTTCCATCCCGGTTTACATTACAGGTCACCTTCACAAATATGTACCGAAGCACATCTCATTTTCAAAACCATATGCAATGCACGTGCTATGATGCAAGACTCCTCGTTTCAATCACATTTCTCGTTCACATATGCAGTTCATATTCACATGCGCAAGCACAAGTAACACACAAGATTTCCCTAACTTACACCTCAAAGCTTAGGCCTCAACTAGATCGTCAACACTTAACCTTGATTCCAAAAGTCACAAACCAATGCGAGTACCCCTATCTTTCCTTCATTGAACCTTAAGACACCTTGTACGTTCATTTCCTAGCCCTCCTAGGTCATCCTCGTTGAAACCCGATTTGAAAACCCTTTGAAATTACCAATTTGATTCACCATCCTAAGTCATGTTCCCAAGACTTAGACTACCTTTAATCAGGTCCTAAGAAGTCTCTAAAGTCACCCAAAGATTCCCCGAGCTTCCCTCTTTCTTCCTCTATTTTGCCACAAAACTGATGGACATCATCCCCTCACATCGATCGATCGATGTGACATCATACCCTCACGTCGATCGATCGATGTCCATCAGAGAACATCGATCTCTCAGCCCTTCCTACATCGATCGATCGAAGTACTTCATCCCCTCACATCGATCGATCGATGTCCACGATTCCAGAACAGAAACTTTGCGATTTCTGTAGAAACTGCAGAACCATAACTCCAATTGATCCCAAACTTCATCTCAATCAATCCAAGCCTAATCCCTGCTATAATCTCATGCTTAAACTACGAATCAAACACTGCACACATATCAATTACCGATTCAAGCCTAACACTCAAACCATCCACCAACACAACCCAAAATCCTACCTTTCTCTCCATTCTTCTCACAATCTAAAATAGCAGCAAAAAAAAGAGGGTTCAAGGGATTGGGATTTTCAAGAATTCAACTAATCCACAACATCAACGAAGGATTTCAATATACAGTGGACAAATCTCGAAATCAAAACACATAATGTGCACATATAGATTCACATAAAGAAACTACTGCATGGTGATCCAATTTGATATCAAAATAGGCCATTTTCTTTCGCAAAACGTAAGAACTTATAAGTAGATTACTTGTCTTTGATTACTCGAGAACGGATTGAAGAACAAAGGAAGATTGGATGGCTTTCTGGAGAGATTCTTCTTCTAGGGTTGAAGAGAGCCTCAAAATCGCCTAGGGGAGGGATGAGAATTACGTCGTTCTCTGTGAGAGGAGAGGAAAAACTGATGTTGTCAGTTTAATAAGGAATAGGGTAAAATTTGGAGTTTCTAAATTATATCTATTATCTTATTTATCTTAAAGGATAAATCTTTATGATTTAATTATAAAATTAAATACAATTAATTCTAATATTTAATCCTCTCATTAATTTCTAATTAATCCCATACTTAATTCCTAATTCATTACCGTTGACCGTCATTAATCTCCTTCAATTCCTTCTTTGTCTTTTAAATTATTTTACAGAGGGTGCGGGGCATAACATTCTACCCCCCTTACAAAAAGTTTCGTCCTCGAAACTGACGTACCTTATTGGAAGAGGTGTGGATATAGCTCTTCCATTTGTTCCTCAAGCTCCCACGTGGCTTCGCGCTCCGTATGATTACTCCACTGAACTTTGACATACGGAATGACGCGTCGGTGTAGGACTTGATCTTTTCTATCCACAATCTTTATTGGATGTTCTTCATAAGTGATATCTTCTTTCACCTCCAACAGTTGAGCTTCAAGGATATGGCTCGGGTCCGATACATATTTTCTTAGTTGAGATACATGAAATACGTTATGGACTTGGGACAAGCTCGGAGGCAAGGCTAATCTGTATGCTCTCTCCCCAACCTTGCCAAGCACTTCATAAGGGCCAATATATCTGGGGCTTAACTTGCCCTTCATTCCGAATCTTGCAACTCCCTTGGTGGGTGAAACTCGTAAATAGACCTTTTCACCTTCCTCAAACTCCAAGGGTCGCCTCTTTGTGTCAGCCCAACTCTTACTGCGATCCTGAGCCACTCTTAGTTTCTCTCTTATCACTTTCACCTTTTCAACTGTTTGTTCAACCAACTCAAGTGCGGTGATTGTCCTTTCCCCCACTTCATCCCAACATACTGGGGACCTACACTTACGTCCATGTAGGGCTTCAAATGGCGCCATGCCAATTGCACTGTGATAGCTATTATTGTATGAAAACTCCATCAACTTTAACATGCTATCCCAGTTTCCTTTAAAATCTAAGGCGCATGCTCTCAGCATATCTTCCAAGGTTTGGATGGTTCTCTCGGATTGTCCATCCGTTTGTGGGTGGTACGCGGTACTCATTCTCAATTCGGTACCCATTGCCTTCTAGAATGCTCTCCAAAACTTAGAGGTAAACTTGGGGTCACGGTCCGATACAATGCTAACTGGGACTCCATGTAGACTTACAATGTTATCCACATATATATTGGAGAGCTTCTCATAAGACGTACCATGTGGCATAGCTATGAAATGGGCTATCTTTGTCAGCCGGTCTACAATCACCCAAATCATTTTATTTCCATTTCGGGTCTTGGGTAGTCCCATTACGAAGTCCATCGTCACGTGCTCCCACTTCCATTCTGGAATCTCCAGTGGTTTCATCAGGCCACCAGGTCGTTGATGTTCGGCCTTGACTTGTTGGCATACCAAACACCTTTCAACATACTCCGCTATAGATCTCTTCATCCCTATCCACCATTAGTTTCTTTTGAGATCTTTGTACATCTTGGTGCTCCCGGGGTGGATAGACATCCTTGAGTTATGCGCATCCTGGAGCAATTCCGTGCGGAGTTTGTCTTTAACTGGTACGCATAACCGATTCTGAAACCATAGACTTCTATCCTCTCGCAACTGGAAGCCCTTTACTGGCCCCGTGGATACTTTATCGCGGATTTCTTTCAGTGATGGGTCCTCGTACTGCGCTTCTTTGATTCTGTCTACCAAGTCTGGGCTGATAGACAAAGCTGTAAGGACATTTGCCACTGAATTCACCAATTCAAGATCAAACTCTTCTATCTCTCTTTCTAACGGAGATTGTCTCGCGTGGCTAGACTTTCTGCTTAATGCGTCCGCCACTCTGTTGGCCTTACCCGGATGGTAGTTGATGGTCAAGTCATAGTCCTTGAGTAACTCCAACCATCTTCTCTGTCTCATATTTAACTCCTTCTGCGAGAACAAGTACTTTAAGCTCTTATGATCCGTGAACACGGCACATTTCTCTCCATATAGGTAGTGTCTCCAGATCTTAAGAGCAAATACCACAGCTGCGAGTTCCAAGTCATGCGTCGGGTAGTTATGCTCATATGGTTTCAATTGTCTTGACGCGTATGATATGACTCGCTCATTTTGCATCAAAACACAACCTATAAACAGAACGTTAGTTTAAGACTAGCATATGTATATACACTGCATTAATTGTAATGATGTACATACCTAGTCCTTTCTTGGACGCGTCACTATAGATCACGAAACCGTCGGTGCCGGAAGGTTGTGCCAACACCGGGGTTGTGGTCAATCTCTTCTTGAGCTCGGTAAAGCTCTGTTCGCATTCAGTAGTCCATTCGAACTTAGTCTTCTTCTGTGTAAGTCGGCTCAATGGAACTGCTATCGTTGAGAATCCCTCAACAAACTTCCTATAGTAGCCTGCCAAGCCTAGGAAGCTTCTGACTTCGGTCACATTTGTGGGTCTTGGCCATTCAGTGATGGCTTCTATCTTCTTAGGATCCACAGAGATCCCATCTTCTGAAATCACGTGACCAACGAAGGCTACACTTCTTAGCCAAAATTCACACTTGCTGAATTTGGCGTAGAGCTTTTGTTGTCTCAGGATTTGCAACACCTCTCTTAAGTGTTCAGCGTGTGCTTGCTCGTCGGGAGAGTAGACTAGGATGTCATCGATGAACACCACTACAAATTGGTCCAACTGTTCTCGAAACACGGTGTTCATCAACTCCATGAAGGCCGCTGGGGCATTAGTTAATTCAAAAGGCATCACTAAAAATTCATAATGCCCGTATCTAGTCCGAAAAGCGGTCTTAGGGACGTCTCCCGCTTTCACAAGCAACTGATGGTACCCTTGACGAAGGTCAATCTTTGAAAACCATCGAGCTCCTTTTAATTGGTCAAATAAGTCCTCTATCCTTGGCAGAGGATATTTATTCTTAATGGTGATTTTGTTCAACTCCCGGTAATCGATGCATAACCTCATGCTGCCATCTTTCTTCTTTACGAATAAAACTGGAGCTCCCCAGGGAGATACGCTGGGGCGAATTAACTTTTTGCCCAACAACTCCTGAAGTTGCCCCTTTAGCTCCTTAAGTTCTGCTGGAGCCATTCTGTAGGGTGTCTTAGATATAGGTTCAGCTCCGGGTATCAAATTGATCTCAAACTCCACTTCCCTCGATGGCGGCACTCCTGGCAAATCATCCGGAAATACATCCTTGAACTCATTGATCATCGGAATTTGATCTATAGAGGGAACCTCCTGCTTCGCATCCAATGCATACACCATAAATCCCTCTGCTCCTTTCTGTAAGGCTTTAAAGGCCTTAATCGCCGTCAAATATATCTTCTTTGGAGCTTTGGTTATCTTGACGTTTCCTTGGACCTTTATGTCATTCATCTCGGAGTCCTTAACGGTCACTTGTTTGAGTTTGCAGTCAATATTTGCATTATTCTTGGTCAGCCAATCCATGCCCAATATTACATCAAAATCCTTCATCGGAATTGGGACTAAAGTCACTGAAAATAATTTTCCATCCAACTCCAACTCACAATCTTTGTACTGGTGGTGAGAAGCCAGTACTTGCTCACCTGCTGCCTGCACCCTAAATGGGTTCTCAAGCCAGTCGGGTAAACAGTCGAGCCCTTTGGCGAATCGCTTATAGATGAAGGAGTGGCTAGCTCCACAATCAAATAACACGTTGGCAGGTACTTTATTAACTAGGATCACACCTAGCCACAAGAGGGTAACACATGTAGGTTTTCACATAACACATATTCAATTATCAACCTAGGATTAAAATTCAGCTTAAGCAACTATGATTTAACTTAGTCCATACCTGTCACAACATTAGCGTCCTCCTGGACTTCAGCGTCTGTCATGGCATGGACTCTCGCATTGGGCCTGCCTTTCTGCTGATGGGCCAGCCCTGCTCCTGCTTATGGCTTAGGGTTCCATTCAGGGCAATCCTTAATCCTATGGCCCGCCTTTCCACATTTGAAGCACGCTCCGCTTATTTTCCAACATTCACCCACGTGTCTTTTACGGCAGTGTGGGCATTCTGCAGGTGCTTGGCGATTGGGTTGATTTGGCTGCGGTGTTCTCTGAACTGGCCCCGCTTGTCCTTTTCTAGGGATCTTGACCCAACGTCCGGGCCTACCTCCACTTTGCTCCATTCTTGGCCTCTTGCTCGATTCTTCCCGAGCCTCTCTTGGTTGTGACCTACGCATGTCACTCTCCACTCGATAACATGCGTTCAGCATCTCCTCAAAAGTTTTCAAACTCGACCCCGCTATTGCAGTCCGTATGCGGGGGTTCAACCCTTCTTCGAATTTCAGCATTTTCATTTTGTTGTTTTCCAAAACCATGGGCGTGAACTTACCCAAGGCATGGCCCCTATCCGCATAATCTGAAACAGACATTCTCCCTTGCTCAAATTTGTCGAACTGCCTCATCTTCTCCAGAATGGCAGTCTCAAGCACATAATAATCTTTGTAGGCCTGCACGAATTGTCTCCACTAAATAGGAGAAGTCATCTTGGGCAGAATGCCATTCCACCAGGCATTAGCTCTGCCAATCAGTAGGGGTGTGGCTACATCCACCTCGAGTTCTTCAGGCACTTGTACAAGCCTGAAGCATTTCTCTACTTCATTGAGCCAGAACCCAACCACCTCTGGGTCAGTGGTCCCTTCAAAGTTTGGGGCATGCATCTTGTGCATCTCCCCAATATAATACCTGATGCCTTGCTGGGGAGGTGGTGGAGGAGGTTGTTGTGGTTGTTGCTGCTGCTGAGCAACCCCTTGAGCTATCACTGTGATAGCGTCTATCAGCGCCTGGGGTACTAAGACTGAAGGCGGTGGTGGGGGAGGGTTATTGTTCCCATTGCCACCGTTTCCTTGATTGTCACGTCTAGGAGGCATTTTCTGCAAGATTACGCTTATTAGTATCTGGCAGTTCCAAAAATAAGTACTTGGAGTCCATAATGTTGTACAAGGCGGAATTCGTGAACTAAAATAAATAGCATTGATTGCTTACACTTAATCGCGCACGTACACACACCCATCCCAATCAAGCTTAAATCTAAATTTCTTACTTAGACTTAAAGATCAACTTAGAGTCAAGATCATAGCTTAAGACTCTACATGTCATAACCTAGGTCTCCGAGGTAGATCTGAAGCCTAGGCTCTGATACCACCTGTAGCGCCTCGACCCGGACAGCAGAATCCGAACCGGTGCACCCGTCGTAGCTTACTGAGAAGACTACAAGATGTCTCATCTCTTGATTACACATCATCCATGACGTAAGAGAAAAAAATGCGAAAAACATATCTCGACAATCTAAACCAGCAAAGCAGTACGTCAACAGACAATGTGAATACCAAAAGAACTGTATATGGTCGCAGCCATCTAGAACCTCAAATGAATCAAGAAACAGAAATAACAAAAACTATCTAATCGATTCTCTCCATCAGGTCTAGGCATCCCATTTTGCCCACTCGCTGTCGTCCTCAATGAAAATCATATCGTACTCAGGTTCTCCTGTATCACAAAGGCAGTACCCTTAGCGAAAAACGCTAGCAAGTAACCCGCTTATAAGACATACGGGATCAACACATGGCAAGACATGAGTAATATATAATTCAAGGGAATTGTGGGGCACATGTCTTGTAAAACTTCCAAATATATAGGCGAATAACGTAATAAACAAGTACAACAATCCGAACGCAATTAACAATTCAATGGCTATCGAATATCACGCACATCCATACCACAACGACACATGTGATGCATGTCAAAATATGCACTATACTACACAGTCACAATGAATGAGCCATTTCTTTTCAAATCAGTGCAATACATGTCACAATGTCAGGTCTCGTAACTCGTTACCCTGTAACGCGCCCAGGCTTATATTTCCATCCCGTTTTACGTTACAGGCTCGTATGCTCTGTGATGTGCCTCGGCTTATATTTCCATCCCGATTTACATCACAGATCTCGTAAAACTCTGCAATGCACCTCGGCTTATATTTCCATCACGATTAACATTGCAGAGGACTTTATACCCTGTAACGCGCCCCGACTTATATTTCCATCCCGGTTTACGTTACAGCCTTTTGTGCCCTGCAATGCGCCCTGGCTTATATTTCCATCCCGGTTTACATTACAGGTCACCTTCGCAAATATGTACCGAAGCACATCTCATTTTCAAAACCATATGCAATGCACGTGCTATGATGCAAGACTCCTCGTTTCAATCACATTTCTCGTTCATATATGCAGTTCATATTCACATGCGCAAGTACAAGTAACACACAAGATTTCCCTAACTTACACCTCAAAGCTTAGGCTTCAACTAGATCGTCAACACTTAACCTTGATTCCAAAAGTCACAAACCAATGCGAGTACCCCTATCTTTCCTTCATTGAACCTTAAGACACCTTGTACGTTCATTTCCTAGCTCTCCTAGGTCATCCTCGTTGAAACCCGATTCGAAAACCCTTTGAAATCACCAATTTGATTCACCATCCTAAGTCATGTTCCCCAGACTTAGACTACCTTTAATCAGGTCCTAAGAAGTCTCTAAGGTCACCCAAAGATTCCCCGAGCTTTCCTCTTTCTTCCTCTATTTTCCCACAAAACTGATGGACATCATCCCCTCACATCGATCGATCGATGTGACTTCATACCCTCACATCGATCGATCGATGTCCATCAGAGAACATCGATCTCTCAGCCCTTCCTACATCGATCGATCGAAGTACTTCATCCCCTCACATCGATCGGTCGATGTCCATCAGATGACATCATACCCTCACATCGATCGATCGAAGTACTTCATCCCCTCTCATCGATCGATCGATGTCCACGATTCCAGAACAGAAACTTTGCGATTTCTGCAGAAACTGTAGAACCATAACTCCAATTGATCCCAAACTTCATCCCAATCAATCCAAGCCTAATCCCTGCTATAATCTTATGCTTAAACTACGAATCAAACACTGCACACATATCAATTACCGATTCAAGCCTAACACTCAAACCATCCACCAGCACAACCCAAAATCCTACCTTTCTCTCCATTCTTCTCACAATCTAAAATAGCAGCAAAAAAAGAGGGTTCAAGGGATTGGGATTTGCAAGAATTCAACTAATCCACAACATCAACGAAGGATTTCAATATACAGTGGACAAATCTCGAAATCAAAACACATAATGTGCACACATAGATTCACATAAAGAAACTACTGCATGGTGATCCAATTTGATATCAAAATAGGCCATTTTCTTTCGCAAAACGTAAGAACTTATAAGTAGATTACTTGCCTTTGATTACTCGAGAACGGATTGAAGAACGAAGGAAGATTGGATGGTTTTCTGGAGAGATTCTTCTCCTAGGGTTGAAGAGAGCCTCAAAATCGCCAAGGGGAGGGATGAGAATTACGTCGTTCTCTGTGAGAGGAGAGGAAAAACTGACGTTGTCAGTTTAATAAGGAATAGGGTAAAATTTGGAGTTTCTAAATTATATCTATTATCTTATTTATCTTAAAGGATAAACCTTTATGATTTAATTCTAAAATTAAATACAATTAATTCTAATATTTAATTCTCTCATTAATTTCTAATTAATCCCATACTTAATTCCTAATTCATTACCGTTGACCGTCATTAATCTCCTTTAATTCCTTCTTTGTCTTTTAAATTATTCTACGGAGGGTGCGGGGCATAACAGGTTAAGGCTGGGGTTTACATGAACTGTCCTAATATGAGTGACTTTGGCTAGGGATTGATCAGGCATTTTTACTGATATGGTGTCAGCATGATAATAAGAAGCAAATAGATGAATGCTAGAACAAATATGATCACTAGCTCCAGAGTCTAAACTCCATATATTCAAGTTTTGATGCAATGCATAGTCTAAGAACTTACCAGAAGGCATGGTCTGTTGTGCTGACATAGCAACATGGTGTGCGTTCACAGCACTTGCAAAATCAGTAACTCCCTTTCTTCCTCCATATTGATGTTCTTGCAACAGGTTCATCAACTGAGCATACTTCTCCTGTGTCAAGATAGGTGCCATTTGAGGCATATAATTTTGAGAGTTACTCCCCGCTGTGTTCAAGACTTCATACGCACCATATTCTTCCCCTTCATCCTGGTTCAGACTATCCTCAAGAACTATATTATTTCCATCATTGCTCACCATGTTAATCTGACTCTTAGGCTTATAGCCTGGGGGATACTCGTGTTTCTTATAGCACTTCTCAACTGTATGTCCATTCATATTGCAATAACTACAAACTGGTATTCTAGAACCACCTTACTGGGATCTTGGCATGTCTCGCCTAACTCCTCTGCCACGCTGCTTCTGCCAAGATACACTTCCTCTCCTTGCACTGTTAACATTCATCACAACTGATGGATTATTGTTAAACTGTCCTTGTCCTCCCGTATAATTCAACTTCCTCTCCAACTTTACTGCCATAGCGAAGGCAGTTTTCAAATCTGGCAATGGAGTGGACAACATGACTTGAGATTTCACTGCCTCAAACTCATCATTTAATCCTTTCAGAAACTTTATCACACAATCATTTTCCACAAATTTGTTGATCTCAGTTGTCAGATTACATGTACATCTTCGACACACACATGTGGGGACAGATCTTAAGACCATCAATTCTTCCCACACACTTTTCAACTTGGTATAATATTCAGTCACATTACTACCTTCTTGCCTAATAGAATAGAACTCTTCTTGAAGATCTGATAATCTAAAAGAATCAGCATTCCTATACCTGGACTTCAGATCACTCCAGATGTCAACTGCAGAGTCCAGCTAGATGACGCTTTGTCCAATGGTAGGAATCAGTGAGTTAACCAGCCAAGCAGGTACCATATTGTTGGCCTTCATCCAAGAATTATATCGCCTGGATCCTTCTGCAGGCTTCTCAATAGAACCATCAATAAAACATATCTTATTCTTGGACTCCAACGCCCTCCTTACAGACCTACTCCATCCATGATAATTGTTTCCATCCAATAACAGTTGCACTAGTACCATGGACGGATTATGTATGTAAAACGGATCATCAGAAGGATCATAGGGAATAGAAGGAGAAGCTGATGAGAAAGAACCAGGATTGTTATTTGACGCCATGAATGTTCCAAAATTCATGAAATTAGCTCTGATACCATGTGAAAATTCAAGCTACTGCAGCTTGAATTATTGATCAATCGATTTGTTCAAAAACAACGAACAATCAAACAATCAAATAGAATGCACAATAGACATCAATCAAAAGGAATGATTGAAATAGAGAAGAAGAGAGAACGAAAGCTTGAGAGCAAATCTTGTTACAAGGAGAGGAATCAAAAACTGAATTGATGCAGCGGTTGCATCGCTACTTAAGAAGAAGAAAATAGAGCAGTAAATGACTAAAGTTTCCTTCAGTAACAGCATCCTACAACAAAGCTCATAAGGCTAAAATAGTCATTTCTCTCATTCAAACTAATATGCGCGCATTCCCTTCTTCTTCCTCCGCAGGCTTCCTCCCCGCTATATTAATACTCCCTTCAATTTCTGCGGGTCCACCTAGTAACCGTCGCTCCTGCACAACACCTGCTCACCCACGTGACATCTAAACCTCTTAGTCTCTGATTGGTCCTCAGCAATCAACAAATTACGCTTGTTCTGCTCCTGATCAATGCATTGTGCATCAACGCAAGCTTTAACAAACCAGATTGTCAAGATCGACCTTTGCTTAAAGGATGGCCTAGCCTGGTCCATCTAAAGATTAAGTGAAGTCCTTTACCCTTCTGCTTTTGAATCTTACATGGTACTAAGTTGCATATAACAATGCATGTGAAGTGAAATGGTATACTTAAGTTATTGTATTTATGTGAATGAAAGCATGTTAAACCAATGTTTTAAATCTTTAGTATTACGTCTATATATGTGTCTGCATGTTTGCATATGTGTGCATATATGTATGATTACGCTCCTTTGCATAGTAAACATAATGCCTAACTAGAAACCCCTCAAAAGAGAATGATCTCTCTTTTGGCACAAAGATAAACGAAGAAATAGGATTAGACCAACCTCTTGTGAAATGCGAGAGTAGCCACTTGCGATGAAGTTAATAACATAGCAAAGTGTACCAATATATTCTTTCAAATGCAAGGTGTCTCCTTGTGGTGGTATATGTGGACATAAACTCATATAGCACTCATGCATGCATGTATGTATGTATGAGCCGTTGGTCTCTTTATGGTACGAAAGTCTTAAAGCTTATGAATAATGAATGTGTCCATGTAAAAGCGAACGAATGTATGAAAGAAAAGATGAAAATATGACATGAATGACATAAATGAAAGAAAATACAAGAATGTGCTGTATGCAATAGATGATTGATATTCCTAACTGCGCATGTAGGAGCTTACCCATTTAATTTTTTTTACCATTTTTCAGGTGATGACGTCAAGGATTCATGTTAGCTGGAAGCTCCTATGACATTTGTTTCTTTATGGCATATTCGAGATATCGGTGCATTTCATAATGTGCTTGTGACGATTATGTTTTATTAGGAATAATGTTGAAGATGTTGATGTTTTTACGAATTGAAGTTTATTAAAGGTTTTAAATGTCTAATGCTTTCACTATGTTATTGCAGACACTACGAGGCTGGATGCGCTTTAGCTTGCGTAGCCTTACGGTATTGCCTATCATGTTCCTGAAAAGTGACTGTAGACGTTAAAAAGGTGGTAACAAAGTCAGGTTTGCTCAGCGTATATGTCCACTTGCACACTGAACTAGGTTGTAATATGTAGACGGTCTAAGCATGAAACGTGTTCGCAAGATAAGCATGAAAGTTAATCTACAAAGTTCATTCCTAAATGATTATGTGTATGTTTTCTATGAACGATACTGACTGGTTTACTTCCGGAAAATGGTGACAAAGTATAGGCTCTGATGTGTAGGCTTGAATACACGTTAGACTCTAAGCTTTTGATAGTAAGGAGAAGTAGTGTACTAGGATTTAGATCATTTGACATGTGTAAGCATAAGCGATGATGAAGCTAGTTGTGATATACCTTCCAGAAATAACCTGAATACAAAGGACCATTTTTAAAATTGCGGATGATACAATCTTAGAAGGATGAAAGCGATAATCAGAATGTGCAGTGGAAGCAAAGCTGCTAACCTAGCATTTAGTCAAAGAATAGTGACTTTCGAACAAGTTTAGAGGGTAACCGTATTAACTAGATGCGGAGAACAAAATTTTTTATAATGGTGAAGGGGTGTAATATCCTAGTGATAGACCAGAATCGCTCACCGGGTAGATCAGAGATGACCCGAGTTGTGTGCCGTTAATCTTCCGTCCAAATCTTTCAACGGAACCTGAGGATGATGAAAAACGTTAGAGGTCCCAGAACGCTGCTCCGGGAAAACTCTCCGACGCTTAAATCAGTTATGAGTGTTTTGAGTAGGTAATTTATGCTTGAATAGAAGGTTTAAACAAAACCTGTAAAAGATCTCATTGAGTTCATGAGTTTCTGTGCTTTGGCCGAGATGGAGTTATGGAAGAATGCTCCAGAAGTTCTCCAAAATTCGGATCCCCTTCCCCGTCTGGATAGAGGAGTATTTATATTTGAGATTGTGGAGGTCTGACCCCCTGCCTGATTGACGAGACAGTGATGTGGCTGAGATGGCGGTCTAGTCCATTGCAGAGCTGCAATGTGATGGGATTAAAGCCTGAAACCGTAACTGTTGTGTAGGTCGGCTTGTAATGATGACCTTGTCCTAAACCAATCATCGCTTGACATCTGGAAAGTATTCTGCATAGTTACTTGATGGGTCCCAGACTGTAGCAAATAATATCTTCTTTTGACCTTATCTGATACTGCTTTTAGGTGGCCGAGCCAACGTGAAGCCGATGACGAAATCAATCCGAGGCTGAGATAAATAAGTTCCCTTCATTCACCGAGGTTGACTATCAAAGGGCTGCTTTGATTACTGCATTACTTAGCCGTTTTAACAAGCTCGTTTTAGACAGGCATGAGATGGCTGAACAGAAGTGCATTCCTGCCGAACTGAAGCTTGCTTCCGAAGCGAAAACCTTAGCATATTCTTTGCTAAGAAGGCGAATAATGTGGGGTAGTATAGCCGAAGTGCAGCATGGCTGAGCAACGATGTATTTGTGCTGAACTGCAAGAGTTGAGCCCTTTGTGTGCAAGTTTTGCCATTGAACGTCGTTGACTAACAGATGTTTATTTTTGGCTCATCATTTGCCCCTAGATTAGTTTGACCGAGCTGACCCGAGAGGGCAGGCTAATCGATTCAGTGCCTTTAATGAGTTGTCCTCTCAATTATGACGTGTCGGCCTCTGATTGGGCTGCTCTGTACATTTATTGTTTACGCAGAGCACGAGGCGTCAGTTACGCACCTTTTCGTACTCGGCGGTTACAGAGGTCGAGGACAATAATATCAAAGCGACCCTTGGGCTGCCGAGATGAAATCCTATAAATAGGGCCTTCCACGGTCATTTGAAACCTTTATTCACTCCTACCCTCCTTCTAGCGCCAAATGATGAGACCAGAATCGCTCACCAGGTGGATCAGAGATGATCCGAGTTGTGTGCCATTAATCTTCCTTCCAAATCCTTCAACGGAACCTGAGGAGGAAGAAAAACGTTAGAGGTCCCAGGACGTTGCCCCGGGAAAACCCTCCGACGCTTAAGTAAGTTATGGGTGTTGAGTAGGCAATTTATGCTGGAATAGAAGGTTTAAACAAAACCTGTAAAAGATCTCATTGAGTTCATGAGTTTCTGTGCTTTGGCCGAGATGGAGTTATGGAAGAATGCTCTAGAAGTTCTCCAAAATTCAGATTCCCTTCCCCGTCTGGATAGAGGAGTATTTATACTTGAGATTGTGGAGGTCTGACCCCCTGCCTGATTGACGAGACAGTGATGTGGCTGAGATGGCGGTCTAGTCCATTGCAGAGCTGCAATGTGATAGGATTAAAGCTGAAACCGTAGCTGTTGTGTAGGTCGGCTTGTAATGATGACCTTGTCCAAAACCAATCATCCTTTGACATCTGGAAAGTATTTTGCAGAGTTACTTGATGGGTCCCAGACTGTAGCAAATAATATCTTCTTTTGGCCTTATCTGATACTGCTTTTAGGTGTCCGAGCCAACATGAAGCCGAGGCCGAAATCAATCTGAGGCCGAGATAAATAAGTTCCCTTCATTCGCCGAGGTTGACTATCAAAGGGCTGCTTTGATTACTGCATTACTTAGTCGTTTTAACAAACTTGTTTTATGCAGGCATGAGATGACTGAACAAAAGTGCATTCCTGCCGAACTGAAGCTTGCTTCCGAAGTGAAACGATAGCATATTCTTTGCTAAGAAGGCGAATAATGTGGGGTAGTATAGCCGAAGTGCAGCATGGCTGAGCAGCGATGTATTTGTGCCGAACTGCAACAGTTGAGCCCTTTGTGCGCAAGTTTTGCCATTGACCGTCGTTGACTAACAAATGTTTATTTTTTGGCTCATCACCTAGAAAATTATTTTTAAAGAGAGGGGCAAAAAGGAGAAATCATCCCAATTGACATATTATTTTCTAAATACATTTGGGAAAAGAAAAGAGAAAAAGTAAATTGAAAATTTGATATCCTTTCTCCCCCGGTTGTGCGAAGTTGATATATAAGTCGACCAAAAACTGCAAGAATCAAGAATTTTTCGGGTTTAGATATCTTTTGATCCTAGAGGCCGATGAGAGATCCATTTTGGTGTTTCAAAATCACAATGAAGAGCTGGTGAGTATAATATAAAAATTTTGTCATTTTGGTGGGTAGATTAGAGATTAAAAGTGTGACCTAAAAGAGGAAAATATTTATTGTTCTTGATAATCATTGGCATTTGAACGGGAAGAAGGTGAAATTTCTTATTGTTGAAGGCCAGTGAGAAAGAGTTCATTAGTTTAAGGTAAGGGATTCGATGGGGAAGTTTGGAGGACGAAAAATTAATATATTTAGAGACAAAGTCATCTTGGCAACATGAGATCCACTAGTTGAGGATACAAACCAGATGTGGGAGGCTATGGCGACTAACATTATGCATGCGGCAAGAGAAACTCTTGGGTAACAACATGAAAGAGAACCATACATAAAGGGTCGTGGTGGTGTAACGAGGATGTGTAATGAAAAATAAAGAATAAGCAAAAAAGTTTTAGAGAGATGTTAAGCTGCACAGACGGGGAGGAGAATGTCAGAGTGAGGGAGAACTACAAAATCGCTAGGAAGGAGGCGAAGAAGGCAGTGACGGAGGCAAAGAACGCAGCCTATAAAAAGATGTACGAAAGATTAGAAACGAAAGACGGAGAGCGAGATATGGTCAAGATTACCAAAGGTAGAGATCGAAAGAGGCAAGACCTAGGAAGCGTGAAGTTATAAAGAGAGAAGATGGATATGTTTTAGTCAAAGAACAAGACATCAAGGGGTAATGATAAACATACTTTCACAACCTTTTTAACAGCGTAAGGGTCGACCACGAAGAAGGAGAAAGTATCACTACCCAAAAACAACAACATAATACCTGTGATTGTCGTAGCATCACACAAGGAGAGATGAAGATAGCACTTAAGAAGATGGGAAGAGTTAAGGCAGTTGGCCTGGATAATATACCCATTAAGGCATGGAAGTGTTTGGGAGAGGAAGGGGTTCAATGACAAACTACTCTGTTCAACCTTATTTTCAAAACACGAAAAATGCCAGATGATTGGAGAAGAAGTGTAGTGGTCCCTCTATATAAGAAAAAAGGAGACGCACAGTAATATACCCATTAAGGCATGGAAGTGTTTGGGAGAGGAAGGGGTTCAATGACAAACTACTCTGTTCAACCTTATTTTCAAAACACGAAAAATGCCAGATGATTAGAGAAGAAGTGTAGTGGTCCCTCTATATAAGAAAAAAGGAGACGCATAGTATTGTGGGAATCACAGGGGAATTAAATTGCTAAGTCATACTATGAAGTTATGAGAGAGAGTAATCGACACTAGAATTAAGAGAGAAACTAAAGTTACGGTAAACCAATTTGGTTTTATGTCAGGACGGTCAACTACGGAAGCAATACATATTTTAAGGAGGTTGATGGAGAAGTGTAGGGAGAAGAAGCGCGCTCTACATATGGTTTTCATCGATCTTGAAAAAACGTATGATAGTGTGCCACGTAGACTGATATGGGATAGTCTGGATGCAAGAGGGGTTCCTATGAAGTATATAGATATAATTAGGGATATGTATGATAGGACGAAAACAGCCGTTCATACGCCTGTACGGAATACGGACTTCTTCCTGGTGGAGGTAGGCCTCCATCAAGGGTCTACTTTGGGCCCATTTCTTTTTTGTAGTTGTCCTAAACGAGTTGTCAAAGCCGATCCAAGAGACAGTCCCATGATGTATGCTTTTTGCTGAAGATATTGTATTAGTCGCGGAAAGTAGACATAACCTGAGTATAAGACTATAAGAGTGGCGAGGAGCTTTAAAGAGAAAAGACCTAAGGACTAGTCATTCTAAGACTAAGTATCTGCACTGTGACTTCAGCGGTACAGCCGACGATGAAAATAGCCAACTCACCATCAAGGGTCAAGTGATCCAAGAGGTAATTAAATTCAAGTACCTAGGATCATTCGTACAGCAAGATGGGGACATAGAGAGCGACGTAGGACACCGAGTTTAGGCAGGTCAGTGTAGGTGAAGGGCGGCCTTAGGGGTGCTGTGTGACAAGAATTTTCCAACTAAATTAAAGAGAAAATTTTATAGGGTGGTAGTGTGGCCGGTAATGTTATATGGAACAGACTGCTGGGCCATCAAGAGGACACAGTCGCAGAAGATGGAAGTGACAAATATGAGGATGCTGAGGTGGATGTGACGACATACAAGGCTAGACATGATACGGAATGAGGCATACAGAGAAAGGTTAGGGATGCTAGTATAGCAGATAAGATAAGAGAGGAAAAAAGAGATGGCTTGGGCATGTCAAGAGTAGACAGACAACGGCGTCTGTCAGAGCAATTAAAGCCTCACTGTAGAAGAGAAGAGGAGTAAAGGCAGGTTCAAACTGACGTGGAATGAGCAGATTAGGCATGACTTACTAAAGATGCACCTCTCCGAGGATATAGTCCAGGATATGAGTTCATGGAGACAGACGATTAAGGTTAAGGAGGGGTTGACAGGATATAGGAGCACATTAAAGATAACTAGAGGATTAGATAGTCTCTGCACTTTAGGTTGAATTGCACGTTTTTATTTTGGTCTTTGTCTTTCAACTATTTGTGCATATCCATAACTATTTTAATATCGGAAGCTTTTGATTTTTTTTAATAAAATCCATTTGCTAGTACATATTCCTATTATTGTACTATCTATGCAGGTACATATAGAGTCGGGGGTCTCAATGGAAGCAAACTCTCTATTCCTTGGGATGGAGGTATTATTTGTCTGCCTCTTACCTTCCCAGACCCTAGCGATAGCTTTTGCTGTCATTGAGATATACATGGTAATGATTGTTGTTGTACTATTTTTATTTTGACGTTGAAAGAAAGGTCGAATTATTATTGGTTAGGATGAATTTGGCATGTTCTGATGGTGAAGTTTAGTCTTATGATTGTTTGCGTTTGATTGGAGAAGAGTTGTGATGGGTTCAGTCATGTAAATGGATTGGAAAATGTGTAGATCATAGTGCACTCAAAGAAACGCAACAGCAAAAAAAACTGTCATTGTCGTATGTGAGGCCGAACTTCAAAATGTGAGATTAAACCATAAAATACACGATCAATCGTTCCATTTCTAGAATATAAGATTGGAACCTCTGCTTTAGGGGTCGGTCTAGCCTTTTAAAGCAGATGGTCTAGCCTTTTCCATCCTATAGTTGAGTATTTTCCCGTTAAGGTTATGAATCTAGCATGATACTAAGTTGATGTAGCAATATAGGTAAAGTTAGATGGCATGCTTTGTTATTGTATTTATGTGAACAAGAGCATGTTAAATCCAATGTTTTATGCCTTTAATATTATGGTTGTGTGTGTGTGTTTTTGTGTATGATTGTGTCCCTTTCTCAAGTAAACATGAACCCACCCACAAATCTCCTAAAAGATAATGGTCTCTCTTATAGCATGAAGATAAACGTAGTAAAAAGTTTAGACCAACCTTTTTCGAAAAACGAGAGTATCACTCATAATAAAGTTAATACATAGAAAAAGCATATCAATGTGTTCTTTAAGTTATAACATAGCTCTTTGTGGTGGAATATAGAGACCTGATCTCGTAAACCACTCATGTATGTGTACATGAGCTGTTGGTCTCTTTTGGTATGAAGATTTAAAAACTTATGTATAATGAATGTGTCTATGTAAATGTGAATGAATGTATAAAAGAAAAGATAAAAGTATGATATGAATGACATGAATGAATGAAAATGCAAGAACGTGCTACATGAAATATATGTATGCATAAGCATGTGAATTCGCACGGACGTGACTATGCATGCTTAGGATTTGGAATAAGAAGAAATAGAGAGAGTGAAGGTGTTTAGATTATTAATGTTCTTACTGAGCATGTAGAAACCTATCATTTTCATCGTGATGATAGTGGTGATGATGTCCATGAGTAATGTTAATGGCAAGCTTTTATGATATTTGTTTCTTTATGGTGTATTCGAGAGATGGATGTATTTCATAATATATTTATCAAGATTATGTTTAATTGAGAATGATGCTGATGAGACACGAAGATATTGACGTTTATATGAGTTGAAGTTTATTAAGTTTTTTGAATTTGTTCGCTATGCTACTGCGTATATGTGCCTTTGGAGCATTGCCTATCATGTTTTTGGAAAGTAATCATGAACATGACATGCCAAACCTTTATTTAAATTTTAATTGGTTAATTTGAGGCTAAATTCCTTCATTGGGTATATGGAAGAAATATTCCAAGTTTCGACAAGTGTGCAGTTATTAAGGATGTGAACTGGATGGACGGATGATTGTAGCATCTCGTCTCAGACAACATCAACGGAACGGTGCGCCTGGCGTACTTAGCTACGTGAAGTACCAGGCGTCATAACAATCATACGCACGTCAACCAATGACTTGTCGTGATGATGCAGAAAACAACATGAATTTTAAGTTTTTATATTTACATCCCAAAATACCTGAGCATACTCCTGAAATATTGCATATTGACTTTACATTATTGCCGAAATATAATCTCGAATCAGAGGATGATTGGATGTGGACCATCCGCTTCCGCTGCGCACTCGAATCTCGGATGAATAATTTCACTGAAGGATTAATATACACAACGGTCAAACGATAATCAAATCGTCTGGCAAGTAATCTACTGGGACCCTCCACGCGGATCAATCAGGCGAAGACATATTGGTAAATCATAATAATTACATAAGTGCATAAAGTAAGTCTCAAGTCTTCTTTCGCAAGTACTTCACATCCCATGCACATTAGGGCATAAATAGAACAATAATGATAAGGCACATAACGACCATCGGTCGAGACAGAATAAAGTGTCTATCTAGTTCTCTTGGAACTGTTTTGTTCAACTTATCTTAGAGATCACATCATAACTTATTCGTAACTTCCTGAAGGCATTACCAAAAACCATATCATAACTTAGACACATTCAACTTGATACTATGCACCGATAATGGCATCTATTCTGGAGTTAGTAATAATGCATAAAATATGATCATAAAATGTTCATGTTTCATCAAACATGTGAAATATGGCATGAATCGTTAACTCCATAAACATGGCATAAAATGTAACGTAAATCATAAGATCTTTTCTGTAAACATCTCTTTTCTGTAATATGTGATGGTCATCTTATGTAAGAAACAGTATCAAACGACGTTTGGAATGATTCCCATAAAAGCACATATACAATGATCCGTACATCAATCCGAATATGTCACTCAAACGATGACTCGTAGGCCGGTGAATCCATGCTCTTCACAAGGTATTCAGGGCGCGTACAACGTCGGTGAACCCAAGCTCTTCACAAGGTATTCACGACAATAAAAGGGGTCGGGAACCCAGGTCCGTACACCAGGTACTCGAGCAAATCATAACATAAGGGGTCGTGGGAGCCCAAGTTCTTCACAAGGTGCTCACGCGACTCATAACATAACTTTGTCGTTTGGAATCATCCGTCTCGTGATATGATTCATTACGTCATAACTTTTCTTTCACAACATCTCGTAAAGTCGTGCTATAAAAATCATAGTTCCCATCTTTGAAACTTATTTCACTTTATGATATTTCAAATGTTTATTCTTCATCATAAAATCCTTGTTTTCTCTTTTTAAAACATGAAGATCGTGAAGCACTTGCATTGACGTAAAAAAAATCAATGTTTTCTCGTTTATAAAATATTTGAAGCATCATGCTATGCATATGAAACGTGAACATGCCAAATCGTAACGTCACTGCTGGAGCGTGTTAGAAATTCTCAACTTATGAATTCTCAACCCAAAGCCCAACCATACCATAAACATCATATCTAGTAGAATTTTTCGTTTTGCCCCTCATATGAACCGCGGTTTTGGGTCGTCCCAAAACAGCCCCGTATCATTCTAAATCCATACAGTATAATCATATCTCTTCTCTACATAACCATCCTCCAACAATAACATAAAAGCTAGCTAAACAAATTACATAGCTTTTGAATAATATATATCTTGAACATGAAACATAAAGCATAAATAAAGGCAACATAATACATCTCTTATGAACATAATATAGGCATAAAAATAATAATGTTGGGAGGGTTAGGGGCTGCCCAAAGGCTGCCTAAAACCCATGGGATAAAATGCCCACAAACATGGACATTTTCATCCTTTAACAACATACACACAACATAGTTCATAATGTAACTCCTCTTCTCTTGCAACCACATTCATAAATTCATTATACATGATATGTGACATGATATGAAGTTGAATAACACTTCATCATGGCTCTACTTGACATACTTGAGCATAAATATGATGAAAACATCATAAAAATCATATAAAACGAAAATGAATTAATTCCAACATATGAAGACACTTTTGAGCCATGACTTTTATGATTCTTTAATCATCAATATGAGATGATTCAAGATAATTTTGGGGTAATATAGCAGCCCCAAAATCTATTTTCATCAAAATACAAAATATGGTGATGATCATCCAAAAATCCTTTCAAAGAATCATTCTTTGATGGCTATAATATACCTTGATGCACCAAGACGTATAACCATAAAGAATCGTCAAAATCATAATAAAAATGTATCAAATACATAAAGATGATCATCCAAAGCCAACACAAGAAAATCATGAGACTTTATTTTTAAAGAATGATGAAAATCATGATTTTCACTACTTTAACATCATAACTTAAACTTTCTTCACCCAACATACTTGAGTTAACATATGAGACATATTTTCATCCTTTGTTTAGTGTCACAACACTAATTTCATCATTAACATGCTTCATTCATCACTAATTACATATTTACATACAAAGATGCTGACTTTTCTACTTGAACATGAAAATAGTTTGAAGAGTCCATGTTTGACCCATTTGAATATGTGAGCATTATATATATATATATATATATATATATATATATATATATATATATATATCATTTCACAAATAGAACATAGTTGATCTAACATAGATTACTTGCCTTTTGGGTCTTGAACTTGAAGATTAAATATAGAAATCCATAGAAGCTTGATTCTTGGTCCAAAGCTTGAAGAAATCACCATCACCATTGCCTTAGGGGGACGATTTTTCAAGAGGGGAAGAGAGGGGTGAAAACAAGCTCATGCATGGTGTTTTAGAAAAAAATCTAAGAGAAATCCATAAGATCTTACCTTTAAGCTTGTTGAAAGCTTAGATGTTTTGGGACTTGAATCTTGGACTTTGAAGTTGAAGAATCTGCCCCACCACTCTCATAAGAGTGTACCATTTTGACAGTCAAATAGGGAGAATGGATTTCATTAATAAGAGATGACATAGAGAAAATCTTGAAGAAACTTTAAAGGATTTCTTACCTTAAACACTTGTTTTTTTTAGTTAAGGATGTTCTTGAGCTTGATTCACCATAAGAGCTTGAAGAATCTCCACCATCACCACCTTAGGGAGGGGACGTTTTTTTCCAAATGGAGAAGGAAAGAGACTTTGTTTCTTGAATGGCTTGAAAGGAGAGAGGGGTAGAAGATGAAGTCTCTCTCTCCTTTATTCTTCCTCCCAAAAACGTAAATAAGGAGTAGAGAGAAAATGATGATGGCTTGTTTGTCTTGGATAGAGAAATGAAAAAAAAAGTATAACACAAAAAGGAGAAGTGATGGTGATTTAACACAAAGCCTCTTACATGTTCATCTTCTCAAGAAAGGTTGGAAGACTTGTGGGACTCAAAGTGGAGATAGGATCCTCTCACTCTAAAATGAGTGCGGTGACGCGTGATCGCGCGACACGTGGCAGCAATGAGGATGGTGAGGCTAGATGAGGGTCACCCGCATCTAGTCTCACCACCCCCTTTGCTGCCACGTGTCGCGTGGTCACAAAAGGGGTGAGGAAAGTGGGGTTAAGAGATTCCAACTCCCTCAAAGTGGGGAGGGGCGGCCAAGGGTAGGGGTTGGGGTTAAGTTATATATATATATATATATATATATATATAAATATATATATATATATATATATATATATATATATATATATTGAGAAATACACATTTATTTTATGTGTTACAATTGTATGTTGATATATGAACATTTCTTACATGCCTATTATTTTTTTACTTATTATAAGAGGCATATGATATTTGGTAACATTATCTATTATGCCAACGTATACATGTTTACCATAGACAAGATACAACAACAACAACAACAAAAATAACATTACCCTATCGCCTTAGAAGCTCCCGCCTATGGCGGGTTATGAGGGGGTCGGATGTTTGCAACCATGCCCATGTGTTAGAAATACACAGATGTTGTTTTCCGATGACCCATGATGAAGTCAAGTTGTATTGATCAACTTCTATTTCACAATAAAAGAATCGCATCCAATTTAGTGAGTCGTTTTGCTTTATTCCATCATATTCCAAAGTCAAGGAAGAATTTGTCCTTGACTCCATTTTACGATAGACAAGATACATTTCCTATAACAAAAGGCACCGGAACGAACGGATCGACGTACGAATATATACATGTGTGTGTGTGTATATATATATATATATATAGTAATTAAAAAAACCGACTCACTACCTAGATTGTATACGTATAAATGTAGTAGAAGACCACTTTATGTTTGAAAATACGTAATAGATGAACTTGGCGTACTTAACGTACAATATATATATTACATAGTTTTAAAGCTCTCGTCAAGCAAGGTTTACTTTATACTTCTACATGGGTACCAAATATAGGATTTGTAAGATAGTTGTAAGGTCGTTACGTTTTCCCATCATACTTATAAAGTTCACAAAATAGTAAACTTGGTAAACTAAAGTACCTTATAAATGAAACCATATAATATCAAAACCCTTTTCACAATTAACTTTATACATATAAACGTAGACTTGCAACATGCTTTACAATAGTTTATAAATATATGTTTTATTGAAATATTCAAAACCTCATACTTGAAAACATTCTATGAAAAATAGATTTATATATTCACATAACCCTATGAGTTTGCAAGACCATAAGATTATACGAGAAATACGTATTACCATATATATGTATACATACATATATTCATCACGGAATAATTATGAGTGAACGACACGTTTCACTCCTACTAGGTAGAAAAGGGGTCAGATGGACGGGTTGATATGATTTGGCATAAAAAAAAAGTTAGGACGAACCATTTACTTTTATATGTTTTAAGGTTATTTACTTAATATAAATCACTTTCCAATACAATGATTTCCATCACAACGACGATCAAAACGCGGTTCCTGATAAACTATCAGGCCCAGGACGGGCTGTAACAATTAATGACAACTAGATTTCAGAGATTCTCCACATTTTTGCATATGTAACCGTTCTTTTTCACATTCGATTTTGCTTTTGTTTCCGTAATAAATTTGAAAATTGTACGTAACTTCTTAAAGGAATACGACACTTCGAGAGGAAGACGTGCTATCTATCCTTTCCATCAGGAATGGTAGTGGTAGTTGTTGAAACTTCATAAAGGAATTCAACAATTGGTTAGTTCGTGCAATCCTTTGGAAAACACAGTGTCCATGCGTAACAGAACTACTACAGCGTAAACCAATAGAGCAAGGTACACTTCTGCATTTATACACTTTGCTTTTGTGTTCTCTTAAACGATCCTCGGGTAACACATCTACCATGTAAATCTAACAGGATGTATTTCATAATATAGTTGTGAGAATTATGTTTAATTGAGAATGATGTTGATGAGACATGGAGATATTGACGTTTATATGAGTTGAAGCTTATTAAGTTTTTTCAATTTGTAATGTTTTCGATATGCTAGTGCATATACGATAAGGCTGAATGTCCACTGGTATATGTGCCATTGGAGAATTGCCTATCATGTTTCTAGAAAGTAACAAGTATATCCCGACGACAACAAAAGATATCGTTAGGGTTTGAAAATGATGAAAGACAAATCAATAATATCTCTATCTCAAGAGATATAAAATTTGATTCTAGTGAGATGTATATCAAAATCGATCATAAAATCTAAATCTAGTAGGTGAAATTGAGATGTTCCTCTCAAAAGAAATATTCTAGACAACGAAATAGAAGACTTTGGAACATGATAAGGAATCTGTACAAAACTGACAACATCGTCATCAATTATCATCACTACTTAATATATTCTAACAGCAGTAAAAATTATTGTTAGGGTTTGGAAAGGTTGAGCGTCAGACAAACATTATCTTTATTCTAAAGGATAAAGAGTTTGTTTCTAGTGAGATACTATGTTCTATATGTATTTGCATGAATAACACAATAATAGAAATATGATGCGATAGTTTGTTAGTGAGAGAATTCGGTAAAGACAAATAGAAAGACAAAACCGACAACATCATTATACGCAAACGTGACTAAAAGTTGAACATGATAATTTGAATTAAATTAAAATAACTTATAGACCTTGGCTGAAAAAAAAATGTAAAGATTAAATAAATGTCACAAAGCTGCAAAAATCGATTAAATTAAAACAGTTTTCAAGAAACCACGTCTAATAACATATGACCGCAACAATCATTTTATAAAATAAAAAAAAAACACTCAGGTTGGTTTAGATGTTAATAGTCACACTAGTTACCATCTTAAAATACATCAAAGGCTTTAGATATTCTTATTATTGGTTTTAATTTCGTATTAATACTGATGTGATTAGACACATTATTCAAGAAAAGCTCTAGGCAGTGACTTAATTCACTTTATGGTACAACTTTAGTTTCTTGTCATGTTCCTATGTATAGTTCGCTTACATATATATTTATATCCTCCACATTTGTGTAAATATTTATATCCTCCACATTTGGTCATTAGTGCAGGCAAATAATTGATCCATCTCGTCTTGCTAATCGATCTATAATTTCGTATATAGTTAATTATAGGCCAAAATCTCAACTCAGGGAATACACGAATAATTCAATCGAGTTATAACTTATAACTTGTATTGAAATATCAATTTCTACATAAAATTAACAGTTCTTAAACCATGGGAGTCAACCAAGGATAAGGACGTTCCTGATGCAGTAGGCTTCCGCTTTTGCGCAGAGTCTGGAGAAGTGCCGGATCGCTTCGCGATCTGTTGTACGCAGGCTTACCCTACACTTTGTAAAAGAGGCTATTTCTGTGACTCGAGCCCCTAATATCAAGGTCACAAAGCACCAACCTTACCAGTTCAATCAAGAAAAGTAAAATAGATAAATACAGTAGTAATTAAACTGTTCGAGCAGCAAACGATCACTTAGAAAATGGCAACTTAGTAAAATGCTCGCGGAACATATACTCATGTTGCATAAATATTTTTCTAGTTTAATTTAAACAAAATTAATTTTGTTCAGACCCAACTAATACATTATTGATACGAAGATACTATAATAATAGAAAGTATCGTTTCACGAGATAAGAGACCTTGCGTGATCCTTCGCGTTTAATGCTGCTTTTTAATATACAGAGGAGTAGTTTCGTTAAAAGAAATGTACACATCATACCTTTACTAAATGATATTTTAATGAAAAATATCTTGGAGGTGTCTTCCTCTCGTATTAAAAACTTCAAATAGACAACTTTAATCTTTTTCTAGTAAATCAAACAAAAAGAAGAAGATGTTATATCGTGGGAGGTGTTTTTCGCATAGACTACATTCTTTAATGGTGGAGTCAATTTCGCTTTAATGACAGTAACATTTGTTATATCTCGGCTATTTATCGCTTCTTTGTTACATACTCTTTATGTTTGTTTATCATACCTTTGTGATTCTCTCCTATAATCTTGAGTATTTCCAAGAAAAAATTAAGAATTACTTCTTTGATGTTTACTTTTATTTTTCTTGTATTTTTATTTTGTGCATCTTCCATGCCTCCAAGAATAAATTTCTAACTTGTAATTCTGATTTACAAATCTATCTCTTTATATTGCTCACTGTCATTTTAGTCCTATTCTTTTTTTCCACTTTGTTACTCAAAAGAAAGGAGGAAATTCAGTACCAAATACTTAGAAATCCTTGGTAGAATTTATTTATGGCTTCATGTTAAACCCGAGAAACGATCAAATAACTAGTTTTCCCAGAAATGTTTACTCGCTGTAATATATAAATGCCTTCGCAAATCTTTTCCCTTGCACCACCATCCCCCTGCCCCCGGGCATAATTCTCGCGTCATAAGGAAAACGAACAGGGTTTAGATGGTAGGAGACCAACAGTGAGGCAAAATATACGGCATCCAGTCACGCGCCGCCATATATACTGCTAATCATAGTTGTTAAACATTGGCACAGAGATCGTTTGAAGAAAAATATTGTTTCTTGCCTTTGTCATTCATTATATGGTTTGGATAAATAGTTAGAACATGGACTTAAACTAGGAAACAAAATTAATTCTATATCAATCACAATTACTGCATATCAATCACAATTACTCCGAGTAATTCTGTTACCTTCTATTGTTTTAGCCACGTGATGCATATTCTGACACTCCTTCTCAAGTTAAGTCACGGGTCTTCGATGCTTAACTTGCCCAGAATATCGTGAGACCGTCCAGTTGTCACCGCCTTTGTAAGTATGTCCGCCAGTTGGTCTTCCGAACGTATAAACTGTAGACACACTTCTTGACTTTCGAGCTTCTCCTTGATGAAATACCGGTCCACCTCCGCGTGTTTTGTTCAGTCATGCTGAACGTGATTTTCGGAAATTCTTATCGCTGCTTTAGTGTCACATGTCAGCCTCGGGACTGTTGTTGGAGGAAATCCTATTTCCTTCAATATTTTCTTAACCCATCGTACCTCAGCTAGTCCTTTCTCGATCCCTCGGAACTCTGCTTTTGCACTTGACAGCGCTACCACCTTTTGCTTCTTGATCTTCCAAGTAACTAAATTAACCCAACTAAGGCAAAATATCCAGACGTTGACCTCATGTCATTTGGATTTCCGGCCCAATCAGCATCTGTGTATACCTGTACTTCAAGGTGACCATGTTGTCTGAAGACAATTCCCCTTCCTGGGGTCCCCTTTAGATACCTTACAATCCTCAGTGCTGCTTCCATATGTTGTTTTTGCGGCTAATGCATAAACTGACTTACTACTCCAACCCCGTATGCATTGTCGGGTCTTGTGTGAAAGATAAATTAGTTTTTCCACCAGCTGTTGATAACGTGGTTTGTCTGCTCTTTCCCTTGAACTATCCTTAACCCATGATTCTTCATCATTGGCGTCTCAGCGGGCTTGGAATCTACCAGCCCCGTTTCCACTAGAAGATCCAGAACATACTTTCTTTGTGAAATAAAAATTCCGACTTTTGATCGGAGTACTTCAATACCTAGAAAATACTTCAGTATTCCCAGATCCTTCATTTCGAATTCCTGGAATAGTCGCTGCTTCAAGGCTGTAATTTCTTGATCATCGTTTCCGGTGATAATCATGTCATCGACATATATAACCAGACAAGTCACCAGCTCTTGTTTTCTTTTTAAGAATAGTGTGTGGTCTCCATTGCTCTGTTGATAACCAATTTTTTCATGGCCATGGTGAAACGACCGAACCAGGTTCTTGGTGACTGCTTTAATCTATATAACACTTTTCGCAATCTGCAAAGTTCTCCTGGCTTGAACTCAGCAAGAAAACCTGGTGGTGGCTCCATGTGCACTTCTTCCTTCAGATCTCCATGTAAGAAGGCGTTCTTAACATCCAGTTGATACAGAGGCCAACCAAGATTTGCTACAACTGAGAATAGTACCCAGATTGTGTCTATTTTTGCCACTGGGAAAAAGGTTTCTGAATAATCTACTCTATATGTCCGTGTGTATCATTTGGCAACCAGTCTTGTTTTGTACCTTTCTATGGTCCTGTATGCTCGGTGTTTGATTGTAAACACCCAGTGGCAACCCATCGGCCTCTTGCATTTACCTAATATGCACTTCTCCCATGTCCCGTTTCGCGTAAGAGCATCCATCTCAGTCTGCATAGCCTCCCGCCATTTCAGACACTTCTTCGCCTCCTCCACTGTTCTGGGATTGGTGTAGTATAAAGTGTAGTCTGGAAACACATGGAAGTTTCAAATAGGCGATTGTAACTCCCCTTGACCAGATACCTTGAGGTCATGGCTGTGTATTCAGGCTCGTATTTGGCTGGCAGTACTCCTCTGTTTTTTCTCAGAGGTAATATATACCGTGGTTCTGCAAGCTCAATAAGCTGGTTGGAAGTATCAAAAGGGTTTTCTGGAGAGTCAGACTCTAGGGAAGCAGAGTGGTTTATTTGGAGAACATATCTAGGGATATTCGTCCGGAGTTGATAGCTGGTCGTGATTCAGTGTAATGAGATCCACTTTGTCAGCAGAGGCTTGCCCGATGGTTTGGCCTAACCCCTCTGTTGGGTCAGCAGGTTCTGGCAGTATATTCTTATGTAACCAGTATAGTGAGTTGATTTGAGGGTCCTTCCCCTGAGAGCAAGGCGGGGTTTGGAAATAATACTATGTCTCCAGGAAATCGCAGTTAAGAGTAGTGTATAGACGTCGGGATTTGGGATCGTAGCACCTGTACCCTTTCTGGTTTACCCCATACCCTACAAATACACACTTGACAGCACATGGATCCAGCTTAGACCGTTGAGGCTTTGGAATATGAACATAGACAGTACTCTCAAAGACTCGAGGAGGAAGAATTAGGTGAAGCAGAACTGTGTGGTACTTCGCAAGTGTGGCCAAAGGAGTTTGGTGGTTCAGTATTTTTGTAGGTAAACTATTAACCATATAAATTGCAGTGGCTATGGCTTCAGGCCAGTAAGAGGATGGAACATGAGACTCAAGCAAAAGGGATCTGGTTATCTCGAGAAGAATCCGATTTTTACGCTCAGCTATTTCATTTTGCTGAGGAGTGTCTGGACATGTGGTCTGGTGTACAAGTCCATGGTTACAGCAAAACTCTTGTAAATGTTTATTGACATATTCTCTGCCATTATCAGTGTGGAGGATTTGAATTTTTGTTTTGTAATGTGTAGAGACCATATGATAAAACGTAACAAATTCATTGAATACTTCAGACTTATGTTTAAGAAAGTAGACTCAGGTCTTGCGGGTACAATCATCAACAAACAATAAAAAGTAGGTAAACCAAGTAGGACTTGAAACCGAGGATGAAAACAGGCTATTAGTTCTGGTATTATTTAGTGGGTACGAATGTTATGACTTTTTGACAGAATACAAATGTCAAAAGGTAAATTTGAATACCGTTTAAAAATATGTGGAAGTAGGATATGAAGATATCCCAAACAGGTGACCAAGTCTGCGGTGTCAAAACCATGCCTGCCAGTCTACCGTCCCTTGAGTGAGCGCTGTCGTGCCCGTGGTGGGTGACCTCGTCCATAAGGTAGAGACCTTCTTGTTCAGAACCATGCCCAACTATCCTTTCCGTCCAGATATCCTGCAGGAGACAAAAGTTTGGATATATGAGTACCGTGCAGTGTAATTCTTTCGTAAGATGACTAACTGATAATAGTTTATGTGATAAAGTAAGAACATAAAGGCAGTTTCTGATTTTAATGGTGCTTGTTCCGTGTACGGGTGCGGTCCCGCCATTAGCTGTATGGATGGTTGTTTTATGTAGTTGGGAAAGTTGGTGAAAGTCACGGATATCATATGACATTGTGTCGGTTGCATCACAGTCGAACAACCAGGAGGAATGTTGTTTTGTGGTTATTTTATGGGACAAGTGTGTTATTGACTTTTTTTTGTATGCTGGCTGAAGGCTAGCTTGAAGGGAATTTACAGTACTTTGGGTTTGCTGAATTGGGCAATCCGGATGGAGGGAGTTATAATCACCTATTTCCTCATGCACATTTTCACAAGACAACACATTATACTTATTATTATTATAAAAGAAGGAGGGACTTGGGGGGTAAATTTGCCCCAAGCCCTTCGCACGCCATTTTACCCCCTTCTTCTAGATCTTTCTGGGATGCTCTGCCTCTGTTTCTTCTCGCCCCTTCACTACTTGCTATTCCTCCAAAGCTTTCGATAGGGTTCACTTCCTCTGTGCCTTCACTGGCGGCAGCACTGTTGCCTTTTGCAGATCCACCTAGCTTGCCCCTTTTTCTAGCGTCTGGCCACCAATCTGGGTAACCAATAAGCTGGAAGCATCCCTCCGCCGTATGTCTGCTGCCTCCGTAGTACGTAAACCGGAGCTGGTTCTTTTCGTTTTCTTGGCAGGAGGATGATGCTGGAGGAGCACCTCTCCCCATATTTGACCGCACTCCTTTGTCTGTCCTTGCCCGTGGTTCTTTTTTCCGGTCACTTGGCGGTTGTTCTATGAAAAAAGACCGCTGCCTATGCCTGAGGGGTGATTCTCCGATGATGGCTCCCCTCCTCCTCTGAGTATTTCCTCCGGTGTGGTTCCTGCCGGATCCGTGAATCTAATTCCTCTATTGTGGATAAGGGATCTATCTTTAAGATATCCCGTTTTTCCACATCGTATTCACTGCTAATGGCTTGCAGAAATTGATAAAGCCTGTTTTGCTGTTGTATTTGATTATACACTGTCATATCTTTGGGACAATGCATAGGATTAGGCATTCTGCGGTCAATTTCCTTCCAGATTGATTGTAACTGGCTGTAAATCTGTTCCAACGATTGAGATCCTTGTTTGATGCTGTTGGCCTTTACAGTGAGGTCATAGATCTGAAAAAGATCTCGACAACTGCTATACGTGGACTCTATTCCTTTCCAAAGATCCCATGATGTTGGATAATCTATATATTGATTGACAATATCGAGTTCAATATTCTCCAAAATCCAAGTAATGACAATAGAGTCCGCCTGTCACCATTGTTCATAACTTGTATCTTCCTTCTGGGGAGGAAGAACAGTGATATGTCTGAGCTTTCCCCTCCCATCCACCGCCAGACTAATCTTCTGTGCCCACACTGCATAGTTATGATCATTAAGCTTTTTATTAAGGCTTAGCTGTGTGGCCGAGGTAGAAGGCTCTGATGTGTGTTGTCTTGATGCCCATTTTTGCAGGAGCTCCAAGACTTGGGATAGATGATTCTGCTGAAGGGTTGGTTGCCCCTCCAGACTGGGACATTCCGGACTGGGGTATTTGGTCGGCCATTAAGAAGGGTTCAGGTAAGTCTACGGTAAGTGACGATCTTTTGTATTTTAGGCTGAAATACTAGCTCTGATACTATGTTAATCATAGTTGTTAAACATTGGCATAGAGATCATTTGAAGAAAAATATTGTTTCTTGCCTTTGTCATTCATCATACGGTTTGGATAAATAGTTACAATATGGACTTAAACTAGGAAACAAAATTAATTCCATGTTAATCACAATTACTACATATCAATCACAGTTACTCCGAATAATTCTGTTTCCTTCTATTGTTTTAGCCACGTGATGCATATTCTAACATGTACAAACTGCTCTTTAAAAAAAATTAAACATCTGACCATTTTGTACACGTGGCGGCACGTGATTGGAGACATCATATTTTGATTTAGTGTTGGTCTCCTCATATCTGAACTCAAACGAACATAAGAAAACCCTTTTTATCGCTAATAGGCACGTCGATTTGTGAATGAATTAAGCCGGTCATGTCGGTTGTAAGCACAATTCCTTAGACAATTATGTAAAAGAAGGATCAGTTTAATGGCTCTTGTGCAAAAGTTCATACTTTGATTATGAGACATATCGTTCTTGTTTTAAAGAGATTCATAAAAAATATAAATCAATAGTTCATTAGTTTCTCAGGTATAAGTTCGTGGACAATAATGATTAAAATATGGAGTATTATTGTCGGTGATCCGTAAACGATTTACTTTCATGCTCTTTTGTCTATTTGATCGGTGAAAACAACTGAATAGCCTTAAGTGCGTTGCATGCTGACGACGGCAGTGCCAAGATTTGCTTCTTGAAATTTGACACTCAGATTCTAAAAGAGAAACAAATCATTATTCTGTATAATATGACACCATCTATAAATTTGAACCTCTTTCAGGACATCAAATTTGGGTCCCCCGTTAAATATTGTAGAATAATGATACAAATGAATTATTCATGTATATGAATTACCAACCACAAAAGTTCTCTACAATTAAAACAAAGTACAAACACCTTCGATTTAATCGTAACGTCCCTTTATTGCCAAATTCGAAAAAATCGGTATTATTATAATTATAATATGATAACGGTTAGACAAGTAAGTCTCCATCGTCTAGTGACAATCTTTCTTGCTTACATATTAATTTTCGCTTATCTATATATATCTTACTAATTGAGTATTAATCTTTCTTGCTTACATATTAATTTTCGCTTATCTATATATATCTTACTAATTGAGTATTAACCACTAAGATATGTAATAGTTATTTTTTATACCATTATAAAGGTTATTAGACGATACTCTTGTTTCCATCACATCTTATTTCTGGATTTAAGCCAAATTTGGCAGGTGAGGTAAGAAGGAAGTAAATAACCAACTAAATTTATAATCGTATAGTAACTATTAAACATTGCCCCATCTCTATCACATTAATGTACGGAACCGTAAGTACATTTTCGTCATCGAATGTTGCCGACTCTATTTTTTTAAGAATTACAGTGACATCTAAACATTCAAACGCAAAGTACAGAAATATCCAATTACAGCAAAAACTACTGCTAGAATCTAGAGAAGGTGAAAGGTAGGTAAACAATACCTCCATCCCAGAAGATAAAGAGTTTGATTCCAGTGAGACCCTGGCTTTATATGTACTGCATAGATGGCGCAATAATAGGAATATGATGTGTTAATGTACTAGTAAAGAGATCTGGTAAACACCAATAAAAAGTTTCTGATATTAAAATAGCACTAACTCTATATATGCACAAATCATAAAAGGCAAAGACAAACCTAGCTCAGCAGCCATGTCCAAATCCAAACTTTAAACCCTAACTTCACCATCTTCTACAAACATATCCTTTTTGATACATATTCTTCCTCTACCTGTGCTTGTTATTTCCAATAAAAACCTGGCCTATGTAGTTAACTCCTTAAAATAATTGTTTCACAGATTCGCAGTCTTTCCACCAAACAGATGATCCTCAAGAAACATATTATGATGATCCCGAAATCCCATATATTATGGAAAAGCCCATAAATGACTGCGATGAGAATAGGAAGCAATGGCTAAAGCATCAGGCTTCCTTCGTGTTAAGAAAATGGAAGTTGAGTGAAAGAAGACAAGTTGTAGAGAGAAATTGGCTCAAGGTGTATAGACACACTTTTAGTAAGTAATATTTATTCCCACTAGTTGATGTATGGTTATAGGCAAGTTTTTTCCTATGATATAACAAGCCAACAGGTTTCTAATCTCAACAAAAAGAAAAGAAACCAAATTAACTTTCAATTGAAAATGCAATGAGAAAGTAAGAAGAATATGAATGCTAGATTGAACATGAGATTAAGGTGCCTTGAAATGTGTTAAAAGAGCATTTTTGTAGACTCTTGAACATCATATAAGACATTCAAAATCGTCCATAGGTGGTTGGATATGTCCTTTGGTGCATAAGTTGCAATTTTAGATGAAAAGTCACACCTGTTGGCCACTTCGATCGATCGATGTGATCGACCGAAGTAACATCGATCGATCGATGTCTCACAGTGTACTCTAGCTTTTCACCCAAGTCATTTCGATCGAATGTACCGATCGAAGTCACATCAATCGATCCATATGATCGATCTACGTTCGATAGTGTACTCCAACTTTACACTCCGGATACATCGATTGATCGAAGTGATCGATCTATGTCATTTCGATCAATTGATGTGATCGATCAAAGTCTGGCAGAATACTCAGCTTTATTTTTCCAGCCACATGGATCGATCTAACTGAAATATAGATCGATCCATGTTATGTGTCAAGCTATTCTTGCTTATTTAAACTCTAATCCACCCTCATTCGTCTTTCCATTGCATCTACAAATTAATATAAAAATCCCCCACTTAGTTTGTAAAGAAATTTATGACATTTCATGTATCTAAGAAGTATATTTCATTTTGAACCTCTTATTAGTATAATACTTTAAAGTTCTAACGAAATCTAGATAGCACGAATGCCTTGAATCAGATTCCTATGTGCTAGAACCGAAAATACTATACACATGAAACTACATTCTTCCTAGAAGTTCATCTTAAACCGCATTTTATGCCCTTGTGCTTCCCCTAGTATTTATGAACATTTCAACATATTTGCTTGTCGAAGTGACACCACTTCCAATGTTCATATAGGTGAAGATTAAGATAGTTCATCTTAATCCTTCATTAAGAGTGCTTTAACACTCACCCTCCTTTAACACTAATATGCCGATTCTTTAAAGATCAATACAGTACTGTTTGATTCTTTAAAGATCAATCTTAGTGTTGTATCCCTCACTTTGTGACTTGTTGTTACCCATTGAACCTTTGACTAGTGGTATGCTAGGAAAAGTTTGGCTTCTATTATAAGTGAACTTATACCATATGTCTTAATCCCATCACCAAAGATGTATTTAGTACAAGTCTTTTGGAAGACTCTTTGTCAACGGATCCGCTAGGTTATTGCAGGATTTGACATATGCAACGGCTATTACACCATCTGTTATTAGCTGCCTTACATAATCATGTCTAAGGCTGACATGTCTAGATTTCCCGTCATAGATTTTACTATAAGCTCTAGATAGTGTTGTTTGGCTATCACAGTTTAAGGAAATGGTTGGCATCAGTTGTGGCCACAACTCTATATCCAATAGTAAATTTTTCAGCCATTCCGTTTCCTTACCCAACGCTATGAATTTATATTCCATGGTGGAGTGTGTTGTACATGTCCGCTTATTTGAAGCTCAAGAAACCGTACCACCACTTAATGTAAACAAACACCCAACTCGTAGTAGATTTGTTATCACCAATACTAGTTATCCAACTAGCATCAGTATAACCTTCTAACAGGGAGGGAAAATTATTATAATACAATCCATAACTCGTAGTTCTTTTCAAGTACCCAAGTACTCTCTCGATTGCTTTCCAATGGTCCATACTAGGATTACTAGTATACCTTGATAATTTGCACACCGCAAATGCAATATGCGGTCTGTGCAATATGTAGCATACATTAAACTACCAATTGCACTAGCATATTCAAGTTGAGCTACAGCTCTACCGGTATGTCCAGTCAATTTGTATGAGGCATCATATGGCATGTTTGCTTCTTTAATCTCCAAGTGTTTGAACTTATTCAACACTTTGTCTATATAATGAGATTGACAAATAGCAAAACCCCCACTATGTTTGAACACTTTTTATCCCCAAGATAGTATCTACCTCACCCAAATCTTTCATTTGGAATTGTGAAGTTAAATACCTTTTAGTTTCATTTACTCATTCCATATTAGTGCTAACAATCAACATGTCATCCATGCACAAACAAATAATGACACCATGTTTATCCGTAAACTTAGAATATACACACTTATCAGCACTATTATGCTTGAAACCATTTTTCAAAATGGTAGTGCCAAACTTTTCATGCCATTTTTTCGGTACCTGTTTAAATCCATACAATGACCTTACCAATTTACACACTTTGTGCTCATTATCCGGTAGAATAAAACCTTCCGCTTGTTCTATATAGACTTCTTCATATAAATCACCATTGAGAAATGTAGTCTTTAACATCCATTTGATGAATAAACAGATTATTGATTGATGCTAAAGCTATCAACACTCTAATAAACATTATTCTTTCAATCGGATCATATGTATCAAAATAGTCTATCCCTTCTTTTTGTCTAAAATCCTTGGCAACCAATCTAGCCTTGAAAGTTTAAACTAAACCATCCGTATTATATTTTCTTCTAAATACCCATTTACATCCAATTGTTTCCGAACTCGGAGGCAAATCAGTGAGAACCCATATATTATTAGACAATAACAAATTCATCTCGTGATCAACTGCTTCCTTCCCAAATGATGTATCTCTTGATTGCATCGCCTCCATAGAGGGTTTAGGATCATCTTCAACACTTACCACAATTGGTATTTGATTAAATACCGTTGTCCTATAACTTCAACTAAAGAAATGAAATCAGAATGCAAATAGTTTTCCTTTCTAGCTCGTTGATTTCTCCTAACCTCAGTTAGAAAACTTTCAGTTTGTTCAACGCTAGAAGGACTATTAGGGAAATCTCCAACTATAGGTTCGTTCAAATTTCCATTTATTGAATCTTGGTTTGAATCTATTCTTAAGAATTTATTCCAAAGAAATTCAACATCCCGTGATTCAACAACCGCATTGGATTCTATATCTAGAATCCTATATGTCTTAGAATTTTCAGCATATCTAATAAAAACACCTTTGAGAGCTCTTGACCCCAATTTAGTTCTTTTTTGATCTGGAACTCTATAATAGGCTAGGCATCCCCAAAATCTATGATAACTTAGATTTGGTATTCGTTTCTTTTATATTTCTCACGGAGAAACCTTAAACTTCTTAGAGGAAATTCTATTATGAATCTGACAAGCCGTTAGTATGGCTTTCTCCCCACAAATTCTTTGGCAAACCAAAGTTTAATAACATTGCATTTAAAATGTCAACTAAACTTCTATTCTTTCTTTCAGTCAAACCATTCTGTTGGGATGTATAAGGATCACTTCTCTGATGTATGATACCATTCTACTCTCTGAATTGATTAAATTCAAGAGGAGATTATTCACCACCACGAGCACTTCTTATAACTTGTATTTTCAATCCTGATTGATTTTCAACTTCCATTTTGTAAACTTTAAACATGTCAAAAGCTTCACCTTTATTCCTTAGCAAATACATATATATATATATATATATATATATATATATATATATATATATATATCTGGAGGCATCATCAATAAAATGAAATATCGATTTCCTCCTCTAGTCAAAATACCGTTCAATTTGTAAATATCCGAACGAACAAGTTCTAAGAGTTCTGACTTCTGTCACCTTTTGGAAATGGTTTCTTTGTCATTTTTGTTTGTATGCAAATCTCACATTTTCTTTCATCTTTACAAGAAATTAAGACATGATTAGGCATAAAGTTAATTGTTGCACTACTAACATGCGCAAGTCTATCATGCCACAATGAAAAAGAAGAATAAACAGAGTAAGCACAAGTTGCAGGATTTTTATTTATACTCAACTTAAACATCCCGTCGCAAGAATAACCCTTGCTTACAAAGATCCCATTTTTGACATTATAATTTTGTCCTCCTCTATTACAATCTTGAACCTATTTTTACAAACTAAGTTAGCAGAAACAAGATTCTTTGAAATCTCATGCACATGTAGAACGCTGACAAGTGACAACTTCTTTCCAGTAGTAAAGTCTAACTCTACACTACCTTTGCCCAAGACTTTTGTGGCACTGCGGTTTCCCATGAAAACTTGCTGGCTATTCTCTGTAATTTGATAGGTCTCGAACAGATCCTTGTTGTTGCAAACATTACTGTTGCACCCAAATCGAACCACCAATCATTTGTGATTTTGTTCATAGCCATATGCAATTTAGTCATCATACCAACATGCAAATCCGAAGACCATTGCAACTAGTTCATCGGTTCCAAATCAACCATATTAGCATTATTGGCATGTTGGGAACCACCATCCTGTTTTTGTTTCTTTCGAAACCAACAGTCTTTCTTCAAGTGTCCTTTCTTGCCATAATTATAACATCCTTTGCCTTTCTTGGAATTTTCTGTCTTATCTGTAGGTTCATATGCTTCGGAGTTCTTTTTTTTTTGTTTCCACTTTAATTCCCTGTTTTCCCTTTGATATAATGCACTGTTGGTACATCTTTAGAAACATGCCTTTTGACTAGACTTCCAGTCTCCTCTTTTATACACAAATGTTTTTGAATTTGCTCAAGGGAAAATGACTTGGTTGAGTATAGTAACTTTTTCCTGTAGTCGTTACAACTAGGGAGAAGCTTGACAATTATCCCTCCTACTTGTAATGGCTTAGAAACTTCAACATCCAACTCTTTGAGTTTGTAAACAATGACCTACAACTAATGCACTTGGTCTATTATTGAAATATTCTCAACCATTTTAAAATTAAAATACCTCATCATCTTGAATTTGTCCATGCCTTGTTTCTCATTGTTGTATTTGAACTCCAAGGCATTCTATATCTCCTTTGGTGATGATGTAGCTATGAACAGATCGTAAATACGATTTGATAGGTTGTTGAGAACGTGTCTCTGAAACAACACCTCATCCTCTTGTCTTTTCCTCTACGCGGCCTTCACCTCATCAGTATTCTCTGCATGTGGGGTTGGCAATTCTTTTAGCTTTGGGTCTAAACAGTATCCAATTTGCAATGCGGTTAACAAGAACATCATCTTGTCCTTCCACTGCAGGAAGTTTGAGCCATCGAAACGATCCAACTTCATGCTCTCCTGACTCTAAAAATTCTTGAATCCATTGTAAATATTCTTTACGATTGTTATGAAAACAGAAGTTGAGTGAGGAGAAGAAATGTTGTAGAGAGAAATCGGCTCAAGGCGTGTAGACACACTTTTTGTAAGGAATATTTGTCCCCATTAGTTGCTGCAGGGTTATAGGCAAGTTTCCTCTTAGGATACAAAAACCAACAGGTTTCTAATCTCACCAATAAAAAAGGAAATCAAATGAATTTTCAATTAAGAATGCAATGAGAAAGGAAGAAGAATATGAATGCTAGACTAAACAAGAGATTAAGATGTCTTGAAATGTGTTAAAAAAGCCTTTTTATAGACTCTTGAACATCATATCAGACGTCCAAAACCATCCATGGGTGGTTGGATATGTCCCTTGGTGCATAAGTTGCAACTTTAGATTAAAAATCACACTTGTTGGCCATATCGATCGAAGTAACATCAATCGATCGATGTCTCACAGTGTGCTACAGCTTTTCACCCACGTCACTTCAATCGATTGATGTATCGATTGAAGTCACATCGATCGATCCATATGATCGATTTATGTTCGACAGTGTACTCCAACTTTGTACCCAGGATACATCGATCCATCGAAGTGATCGATTTATGTCGCTTCGATGGATCAAGTTCTGGCAGAACACCCACCTTCATTTTCCAGCCACATGGATCTATCCAACTGAGACATGGATCGATCCATGTTATGTGTCAAGCTATTCTTGCTTATTTAAACTCCAATCCACCCTCATTCTTCTTTCCATTGCCTTTACAAACTAATATAACACTTCGTCCCCAGAATCAAACACCATGTACGCTTCTTCACTGGATCACAAGCCTCCCGAGCAACATGTGATCATTTACTTCTAAGGTGTTTCAAGAACAAGGTTGACTATGGCAGAATCCATGGATATGAGATATTCTACAATAACGCGTGTTTGCATCCCAAATTATGCAACCATTGGGGCCAGACATTATCTAGTTCTGGCTGCAATGGAGAGGTACAAGAAATGTAAATTTGCTATTCATGGATGGCCTGAATTGGTTTACAAGAAAAAAGAAAGTTGGTTGGTGTGAACCCAAGAAGTTTACTGATTAGGAACTGCCAACGGTCAATGGATATCTTCGAGGTGTGGGGAAGCAAATGCCCTCATAATCCAGATTACAAAAAATCAAAGCATATTTTAACGACTCTATCAAATTTCGTGTTCACGGACCCCGTATGGGTGATGAAGCGGCCCTTGTTTACTTGTTGATCAACGAAAAGGAGAGACGAGGGGATATGATTTATGTGGAGAATAGGTATTCATTAAACGTTTATTGGCTCGATAAGGTGTAGATGGCGGAGATTGGAGCAACTGGTAAGGTTGCGGCTTTGTGAACTACAGGTTTGAGTCGCGGAAACAGCTTCTTGTACAAAGTATAGAATAAGAATACGTAAATTAGATCGCGAATAGATCTAACCCCTCTCCAGACCTAATACAAAGGCAGGAGCCTAGTATACCAGGAACGGCTTTTGGCTCGATAAGGTGGGAAAGATGAAGATGATTAGTAAAAGATACGAGGAGATAGAGAAAAAGAAGAAGAGGTTGGCGTAAAGAGACGGAGGTGTTGAAGCAGAGTTATGGGAAGGTGTGGCAGGAGTTGAAAGGGGTGGAGGAGGGAGGTGGATACGAGTGGAGTAGGACGGTGTTTGTCATGCACTTGACGGGGTTGTTGAAAATATAACGGGCTTGATCAAGGAAGAGCAAGAAGAAAGCAGGTTGAGAAAGTGGGATAATGACAAACGAAACTGCAGTGGTCCAAGAAGCAAATCATCAAGACAGTTAAATGAGAAGCTTAATCCACGGTGTTCATTAGTTGCGTTAAGAATCAAACACCTTGAGGCAGAGATCACGTGATGATCTGAAGGAGTAACGAGTTGGAGCAGGAGAATGAAGAAGGAAGAAGAGGAAAGCTGGCGGGAAGAATTAAAATAAGAGTGAAATTACATTGTTACCCTTATGTTTTATATTGTATAACAGTTAGTTAGTAAGGACCTTCTTGTAATTTCATATGCTTTTCTGTAAAACCATCTTCTTCCTTTTATAAAGCTCGTTCGACGAAATGCAATGACACACAAGAAGATATTTTGAGCGGTTATTTTTCTCTTTCTCTCCTCCTTTGCTTACTCTCTTGTATGTTCTTCTTCTCTTGTATTTGGTGCTTCGATTTGTGATTAAGTTTGATTTTGATTCGCAGTTGTGGTTCGATGAAGTTCAGTAGCCTTCAAGAACAGCTATGAACTTCTGTTAATTTCGATCCTCAAATTTTCACATGGTATCAGAGCCACATTAATTGGTTGATTAATGAACGTTGACACGTTCGTGGCTTCAAATCAAGGTTCTCCTAGCAGTTCAAATCACTCTCCAATGAGTGTGATGCCTGGCACAGTTGATCTGTCAGAGGATCCATTGTATATTTATCTAGGGGAGAGTGCTTCCCTAGTGCTTGTACAGCCGTTGTTGGATGGTAATAACTATCATGGATGGAGCATAACATTTCGTAGAGCACTTGAATCAAAGAATAAGGTTGGTTTCATCACAGGTAATATTCTCAAACCTATGGAAACTAGTCGTAAATTTGCTGCCTGGACCAAAGCAAATATTATGGTTGCTTCTTGGATTGTGGCAAATAATATGGTTGCTTCTTGGATTGTAAACTCTGTTGTACCTTCTATTGGACAAAGTGTGATGTGGTTTGATAATGCTTTAGACATTTGGAACGATTTGAAACATAGGTATGGTAATGCTGATGTGTTTAGATTGTCAGACTTACAAGAGAAATTTTACGCTATTAAGCAAGAAGATGGCTCTGCGACTGAGTACTACACAAGACTTAAAGTCCTGTGAGAGGAACTCATGGTGTTGAGAGTCATTCCTAATTGTGTGTGCAATAGATGCACATGTAATGTCTCTAGTCAAATTAACAAATTCATAGAAGATGATCATGTTATCAGATTCATAAAAGCACTTAATGATGAGTATAAACCTATAAAATCACAAGTGCTGTTGTCCAGTCCGTTGCCGGATTTGAAGACAACGTTTGCTATGGCAGTAAAATTAGAGAGAAAGTTGCACTATTCTGGTGGTCAAAATCAGTTCTTAAATAATCAGTCACTTGTTCTTAGTACTAATGGTACATCTAGACAAGGAAATTTCAGATTTAGAGCTGTAAGTCCCAATGGGGCTAATGTTGGTTGGAAGAAGTCAGGGGGTAGAGGTGCTAGGAGAGAATTTCAGAACCATAAGTCTGGTTATAATTCTAAAGTACTTGTATGCACACATTGCAACATGATAGGACATACGGTGGACAGATGCTATAGAAAGCATGGGTTTCCCCCAGGGTATAAGGGTAAAGAACAAGTGAATTGTGTAGGTGACGAGGCCAATATGCACCAAGATTCTGATGTATATACTCAATCTGATTGTGACACTCATCATGCTAATGATGTAGTGAATGGCAGTGTTACACTGACTCCCACACATATGACTCCTTTGACACAAGAACAATATGTGCAACTAATTGGTTACTGCAAGAGCACAAGGACAAAGGGATTTTGATGAGTCCAGGTGCTACAGAAGTGACAAAAAACCATCATGCTATATTGTCAGCTCAACAAGTCACTGACTCTGGTAAGTGGAAAGGTAATGTAATGCCTAACGTTTCTCACATATGGATATTGGATTCTGGTGCTACTATCCATATTTGCTGCTCCCTTTCCCTCTTTGATTCCTATTAGCCTGTAATTGGTATGTCAGTTAAATTGTCCAATAACCAAGCAGTCACTGTTAAACATGTTGGGACAGTGAGTGTCTTAAGCTACATAATGTACTGCATATACCTACTTTTGCCTTTGACCTAATTTCCCTTAGTAAACTTACAATGGCTGGTAATATTGACCTATCATTTCACTCGAATATGTGTTATATTCAGGACCATGTGAACAAGAAGATGATTGATTCAGCTGAGGTGTACCAAGGACTATATCACCTACTTGATCAATCTCTGAATCAGCATTTGCAGTTTCCAAGCCTTCCTCTTTTCTTTGGCACTCCAGTATCAAGCATCATCCAGAATGAAAGAGATCAACAAAATTGACTCCTCAGTAGATATCACTTTCAGTCCTTAGTCATATAACGTATGCCCCCTAGCAAAACAGAAAAGACTACCCTTTCCTATTTCACATTCTGTAACTCATTCCCTTTTTTTCTCTCATTCACATGGATATATAGGGCCCCTATAAACACCCCACCATGTATCAGCAACGTTATTTTCTCACTATTGTGGATGATCATAGTAGGTACTGCTGGATATATTTGATGAAAGTAAAATCAGAAACTAGAGATATTATTGAAAGTTTCTGGAATTTTGTGCATGTACAGTTCAATGCCAATATAAAAGTGATTAGAACTGACAATAGCCTTGAGTTCAAAATGGCTTCATTCTTCTCTTCCAAAGGCATTACATATCAGACAATTTGCATGTACACACCTCAACAAAATGGCATTGTTGAGAGGAAGCAACAACATATTCCCACTCCTTATTGGGGCTTTTGTGTATAACATACTGTATATTTGATAAATCTGACCCCTACTCCTCTAATGAATCAAAAGACCCCTCATGAAATGCTTTATAATTATATTACTTTTTACAGTAATCTCAAGGTCTTTTGGCTGCCTGCATTATGCTACCAACACCTCACCTTCTAAAGACAAACCTAGTCCTGGAGCCAAAAAGAGCATTTTTCTAGGTTTGTCTCACAGTACCAAAGGGTATATTCTTCAAGATTTAACATCTAGATATATATTCATCTCCAGGGATGTCATTTTCCATGAATCAGTATTTCCTTTTTCTTGTGATTCATTACAGTCCTTGCCCATACATGAATCTTCGTTACCTAACTCTTCTGAACATTCTACTTTTCATTCTCTTATAACCGACTGTGGCACTGATTTCAGCTTCTTACCCACTGCCACATCTAGGGGGCACAACATTCCTCTCAGTACACTTCCAATCAGCCCTCTTCTAAAAACCAACCTCATTCCTCTTAGTACACTCCCAATCAACCCTCTTCTAATGATCAACCTTCCCTCAATGATCCCAACAATCTACCTTTTTCCAACAACTAACAGCTATTAATCACAGAACAACCTCATACATCTTTAGACAATGAGCAAATTAATAATCCTGATCATAATGACTTATGGTCTATTCTTATTAGCTCCATTGATATACAGCTTCCTATGACAAGGCATCACAGCAACAGACAGCTTCCCTCCTACTTGCAACAATATTATTGCAATCAAGTGACAAACCAGCCAATACCAGTATCAGACTCAACTAAATCAACCACCTAGCCCAACATACAAAACAGTCCTGGTCACACATCCTCACACTCTCTGCATAAATACTTAACCTTTGATATGCTAACACCTAAATTCAAAACATATGTTTTAAATGTTAGTGTATGTACAGAGTCCAAAACTTATACAGAAGCAGCTGCCTCTGTTGAGTGGCAAAGGACTATGGAGGCTGCGATAACTGCATTGCAAGACAGCAAGACATGGACATTAGCAGCATTACCACCAGGCAAGAGGGCCATTGGTTGTAAGTGGGTATATAAAATAAAGCATAAAGCTAATGGCTCAGTGGAGAGATTTAAAGCAAGGCTGGTTGCTAAGGGATATGCACAGCAACTAGGGGTGGATTATCAAGATACATTCTCACCTGTGGCAAAGATGAGTACTGTGAGAATGTTGCTAGCTATAGCTGCTGGACAGAAATAGCATGTGCATCAGCTGGATATGAACAACGTCTTTCTACATGGTGAATTACATGAGGAGATTTACATGCTTCCACCTCCAGGACTGGTGTTACCACAAGAAGGACTGGTTTGTAAGTTTGAGAGATCTCTGTATAGGTTGAAGCAGGCCAATAGAGAGTGAAATGCCAAGTTGACAACTTTTTTGATCTCAAAGGGTTTCTTGCAATCTAAAAATGATTACACTCTATTCACAAAAGGACAAATAATTCATTACTGGTACTTTTGGTGTATGTGGATGATTTGATACTGGTCTGTGATGACCTGGAGTTAATTGAGTGGATTAAGGAGGCTTTACAAAGGGAGTTTAGAATAAAGAATCTTGGTGATTTGAAGTTCTTCTTGGGCATAGAGGTTGCAAGGTCTCATAAGGGAATGTTAATCAATCAAAGGAAGTATACATTAGAGTTGATGGAAGAATTTGTGTTTTTGGAATGCAAGCCAACCATCAGCCCAATGGAGGTTCACCTGAAGTAATTCATAATGATTATGAGCCATTTGAAGACATAGTTGCATGCGGGAGACTTATAGGTAAATTGATACACCTCACTATTACTAGACTGGATATCTCATTTAGTGTACAACAGCTAAGTCAATTTTTGGACAGTCCTACGGTTAATCATTTGAAGGCTGCTCATAGGGTCCTAAGATACCTTAAGAGAACCATTGGCCAAGGACTGTTACTGCCCAATACAGGTGATTAGAGACTAAAAGCATTTCTGGATTCTGACTGGGCTGGATGTAAGGAGACCAGGAGGTCTGTGTCTGAATATTGTGTGTTTCTTGGGGAGGCACTGGTTTCTTAGAAAGCAAAGAAACAAACCATCGTTCACGGTCATCAGCAGAAGCGGAGTACAGAGCTATGGCGTCAGCCGTATGTGAGATCCAATGGTTGCTGTATCTGTGTAATGATTTGGGGCTAAGAGATCAAGAACCTGTGGAGATGTTCTGTGATAGTAAAAGTACTCTTTATATTGCTGAAAACCCGGTCTTTCATGAACGTATGAAGCATATTGAGATTGATTACCGTATAGTGAGAAATAAGGTGCAGGAAAAAATAATTAAATTGATGCCAGTAAGGACGCAGTTTCAACTTGCAGACCTGTTCACCAAAGCATTGAACAGTAAGCGTCTGTATGAGATTTTAAAGAGGCTTGGGATTTGTAACATCTACATCAAGCAGAGCTTGACGGAGAGTGTGAAAAATATGACGTGCTTGATCAAGGAAGAGCAAGAAGAAAGCTGGTTGAGAAAGTGGGATGATAACAAACGAAACTGCAGTGATCCAAGAAGCAAATCATCAAGACAGTTAAATGAGAAGCTTAATCCACGGTGTTCATTAGTTGCATTGAGAATTAAACACCTTGAGACAGAGATCACGTGATGATCTGAAGGAGTAACGAGTTGGAGCAGGAGAATGAAGAAGGAAGAAGAGGAAAGCTGGCGGGAAGAATTAAAATAAGAGTGAAATTACATTGTTACCCTTATGTTTTATATTGTATAACAGTTAGTAAGGACCTTCTTGTAATTTTATATGTTTTTCTGTAAAACCATCTTCTTCCTTTTATAAAGCTCGTTTGACGAAATGCAATGACACACAAGAAGATATTTTGAGCGGTTATTTTTCTCTTTCTCTCCTTCTTTGCTTACTCTCTTATATGTTCTTCTTCTCTTGTATTTGGCGCTTCGAATTGTGATTAATTTTGATTTTGATTCGGAGTTGTGGTTCGATGAAGTTCAGTAGCCTTCAAGAACAGTTATGAACTTTTGTTAATTTCGTTTCTCAAATTTTCACAGGGGTGTCAGCCGTATAATGGGAAGCATAATTCAATGTACAAAAGGGATTCTTGTTGGTTGCATGCGATGGAAAAGGTTTGTATTTTGCTGGCTTATTAGTTATTGTCTTGTGCGTGATGGTTTAAGGAAAGACTACCACGTCTTCATTGGAGCCTGAAGTGTTGGTATATGATCCCACCAAGGGTCAAAGTCGGGAATTACTTCAGTCCTCTGCGTTAGCATATCAAATCAAGACCTTCGATTCGATCAAGAAAACAACAATCAAAAAGTCAATTACTGATTAGCCACTAATTAACAATTAATTGATGTAAAAATCTGTTGGAAATAATTCAAGTCAGACAAAATTGACTTCTGTACAGCAGTGACCGACCTGCAGAGCTCACGGTAGGCTGGATTAATCTGCTTAGTCAAGACAGTTCAGATAGCGCAATTGAGTTTGCGTTCTGAACAGTCAGCCGACCTGCCGACCTAAACTGAACAGCACTTCAGAACAGTGGTTCTATGCTATCAACCTTCCAGCCGAGCTGAACTAAATCAGTCTGATCAAACTAGTCCAGTCAGCACAATTGTATTTGCGTTCTGAGTTGATCACCGACCTACCAACCTTGGCACCTCAGCACAACAAACAACAGTTGTGCTCTCAGCCGCTTCAGCCGAGCTCAACGCAAACCAAAGCTCGGCACGGCTGTGTTGCAGAACAACGAATGTTCTCAACCAAACAGCAGAGCTCAACACAACAACACTGTGCAACTATAGTGCTGCGATATCCCATGGTCAGATGGGCTCACCACAAAGCAGAGCTCAGCTCAACAATAACCTTTACAACTCAACTGAGCAGAGATCCGAGGTGAGTCCAGTACTCTGTCCTTAAGACGTATTGCTCCGGTATACTGTGTCCCACCGAATGGAGCAATCGTCTCCCATGATACAACGAGAGTCAGTTCAGACGAATAGCACTACAGCGTATGAACTCTACGAACGTATAAGATGTCCTGAACTTCTCGGACTTGATGCAAAATATAGAAGGAGAAGAGAGGAGAAGAGCATGTGTATATAGAGGAGGAGAGGAGGAGAAAATCCGATTGGTGCAGAATATTAACTTGGCCTGGTAATTATAGGGAAAAAACGGATTTGGGTGGTTAATTGTCAGTTTAACCACAACTATCGGATTAGATTGCCACAGTTAGATTAGATAACTGCTTTTCAAATTTGAATTACGGTTAAGTAACCGCTTTTCAAATACGATTAAGTAACCGATTTTCAAATTTGAATTACGGTTAAGCAACCGACTTTCAAATTATTTTTTCCTTACGTTGAGCATTAATTTCTCATTCACCTGGTATCGTAATTGAGTGATTCCAAATCCTAAAATCATCTACTCGTTACGTAGATAATTAAGAGTTTATTAGTTTTCACTTATCATCAATGAAAACTAATTATAATTAAGCTCAAAGTACGTAACTAACCACGGTTTGCAACTTGGACCATTTCAATTTATTTCGGATTTCTCCAACAATCCCCACATGAATGGGAATTAATGCAAGTGTTTATACAGACTCAACCGAGAAGTCAGATAAGAAAATGTTGCATCAGACGAGATAGTGTTTGGCCCTGAACCTTTCTTAGTGATATACTATCAGATCCACTCGGTTAATCAGTGAACTTAATGTCTTGAACTAACCGACCTTTAGTGTGATCCTAGACAACAGTTTTCACACAACATTTCTTTTAACACCTTTTTGGTTCTCATGATTATGTTCGTTTTGGCCATGAACCGCCTTGTTTCAGAAAGTGTGTTAGAGAACTTTGGCCTTACGAAATTCTCATAGAAGCGGCCACAATTTACACTTACATAGGTGTTTCCTATCAATAGTATTCTGCCATATCCCACTTGACATATCAAGATATAGGAACCATTAAACGCCTCAGCTTACCCTCATTTCCTACAAACAACACTTTTATTTAACAGAATGGGTAAGTGCTCATTGAACTTTATAACTTAGTTGTCCAATTGAACCAAGATCTGGGATCTCAAGTCAACAAGGTTGGGTTACCGTTATAAAGATTCATACACTATAGGTTTTAGTCCCATTACGTTTGTCAAGTTTGACATCCAATCTCTAGGCAAGCCTTTTGTAAGCGGATCCGCAAGATTCTCCTTTGATTTTATATAACAATGGAAATCACGCCATTAAAGATCAACTGCTTAATAGTATTGTGTCTCCGATGCATGCGTCAAGACTTACCATTATAGTTGCTGCTTTTTACTCGTCCTATAGCTGACTGACTATCAAAGTGTATGCTTATAGGAGTGATTGGCTTAGGCCAGCAAAACACATCTTCCGAGAAATTCCGAAGTCATTCAGCTTCTTCCCCGGCCTTATCAAGTGCTATAAGCTCCGCTTCCATAGTGGAACGAGCTATGCACGTTTGCTTCGTGGATTTCCACGACACAGCAAATCCACCAATCGTGAATAAATATCCATTGGTGGACTTAGAATCTTTACTGTCAGATATCTAGTTGGCATTATAATAGCCTTCGAACACTACTGGATATCTTGAGCAATGTTGTCCAAGATTTATTATATACTTTAAGTATCTCATTATTCTATTCAGAGCATTCCAATGTTCATCACTTGGATTACTTGTAAAACTGCTCAATTTGTTTACTGAGCATGCTAGGTCTGGCCTTGTGCAGTTCGTTATGTACATCAGACTTTCAATTACTTGCGAGTATTCCGATTGAGCTACTGGCTCACCTCGGTTCTTCCTTAAGTGTATACTTAAGTCGAATGGAGTCGTCACTGATTTCATATCAAGCATATTGAAGCGTTTTATAACTGTTTCAATATAGTGAGTTTGTGACAACACGAGTTCTTCGGCTATTCTAGAAATTTTAATTCCTAGAATAATGTAGGAAACTCTCATATCCTTCATATCAAAGTTTTTCGTCAACATCTTCTTTATATTTAAGATGATATCCGAGCACTGCCCATGATCAGCATGTCGTCTACATAGAGACATATTACCACATATGCATTCTGTGTGATCTTAATGTAGACACACTTGTCACATTCATTAATGTCGAAACCATTAGCTAGCATAGCTTGATCAAATTTCAAGTGCCACTATTTAGACGCTTGTTTAAGTCTGTACATCGACTTTACAAGTCTACAGACTTTAGACTCTTGTCCTGGAACCATACACCGTTCGGGTTGTTCCATATAAATTTCTTCATTCAACTCACTATTCAGAAAAGTAATCTTTACATCCATCTGATGGATTTTCAGATTATAGACTACAGTAATAGCAACTAGCATCCTTATAGAAGTGATTCTAGTTACTGGTGAGTAGATATCAAAAAAGTCAAAACCTTCCTTATGTCGATAGGCTTTAGCTACCAACCTGGTCTTGTACCTTTCGATAGGCCCATCTTCTTTCATCTTCTTCTTGAAAATCCACTTGCATCAAAGTGGTTTACTTCCTGGTGGAAGATCAACCAATTCCCAAGAGTCATTCTGAAGAATCGAGTCTATATCACTGTTAATTGCCTCTTTCCATAAGGAGCTTCTGGAGTTGACATTGCCTCAGAAAAGGTCCTTGGCTCATTTTCTACCATATAGGTTAGAAAATCTGGTCGAAACGAAGTTGGCATTCTGGCACGCTTGTTTTGACGAAGCTCTTCATTTCCTTGAGGAGTCACCTCACGCATTCGCTTACCAGTACTCGTTTCTTTTTTATCTTTGTCTATCCTCGGAAAGACATCTTCGAAGAACACTGCATTCCTTGACTCCATGACAACGTTTTCATGTATGTCAGGAATGTCTGATTTATGCATTAAGACGCGATATGCACTACTGTTAGTCGCATATCCTATAAATATACAGTCAACCATTTTAGACCCAATTTTCACTTGTCTTGGTTTAGGTACATCAACCTTTACCAGACACCCCCCACACTTTCAAGTATTTGTAACTAGGCTTGTGGTCTTTCTAAAGCTTGTATGGGGCTTCACCCATCTTTTTCGATGAAATTCTATTTAAAATGATGTTATCTGAGAGAACGACTTCCGCCCACAAGTTTTGAGGTAAGCCCAAACTTATCAAAATAGCATTCACCATCTCTTTTAAAGTTTTTTTTTGCGTTCAGTAATACCATTTGATTGAGTGAATATGGTGCAGTCATTTGATGAATAATGCCATGTTCTGAACAGAATTCATTAAATGGTGTATCATATTCGCCACCTCTATCACTACGAATTGCTTTAATTCGTTTGCTAAGTTGATTCTCAACTTCATTTTTATAATCCTTGAAAGCATCAAGAGCCTCTTCTTTACTACTTAGCAAATAGACATAACATTATCGTGCGTAATCGTCGATAAAAGTTATAAAATACTTTTTACCACCTCTCGTTTGCACAAACTTTAAATCACACATCGGTATGGATTAAATCCAAAGGTTCAGTGTTCCTTTCTATTGAAGGCAAGGTCGCCTTTGCCATCTTCTCTTCAACACATATTTGGAAATTTTATTATCAAAATTTAATTGGGGCAACAAGTCAAGATTAACCATTCGTTATATTGACTTATAATTAACATGTCCCAAACGAAAATGTCATAAACAAGAAGACTCAAGCATGTAAGCAGAAATGGAAGAATTATTATTAGCCTCTGCGAGCAAATCTCTTTTCGGTACAATAGTGATGACATTCAATTTAAACATCCCATTCGACAAGTACCCCTTCTCCAAATACATGCCATTTTTCGAAAAAATTATTTTATTAGATTCTAACACTACTCTAAAACCATGCATGACTAGAAGAGATCCAGATACTAAATTCTTTCAAATGTCGGGGATGTGCAGCACATTCTGCAGAGTCAGATACTTCTCTGAGGTCAGCTTCAGAACAACTTTGCTCTCGCATTCGATCTTTGATGAGGCCGAGTTCCCCATGTGAAGTTGTTCGTTGTTCCTGGGCTGATACTCCATGAATATCTCTCTGCTGGAGCAGACATGTCTCATGGCGCCAGTATCGAGCCACTATTCACGCATGTTCCCCATAACGTTGCACTCTGAGACAACCACATAGAGGTTCAGATCGTCCATGGCGTCAACGATGTTCGCCTTTGCCTTAGTCTGCTTCTTCTTGGGCTTTCTGCACTCATTGCTGACATGCCCCTGAATGCCACAGTTGTAGCATTTTTCGGTTAACTTCTTGTGTATATGTTTGCCTTTCTTGTTCACCCCAAGTTGGCCCTTCTTTTTCTTGGTCTCTGCAACATGGGCCTTGACCTGACCAGCACTGGATTGTGGCTTGCGTTCAGATCTTCAAATGTCTTCCTCTATGCAGAGTTAGACAATCAGATCTTCCAATGTCATCTCCTTTCTCTTGTGTTTGAGATAGCTTCTGAATTCCCTCCATGAAAGAGGTAGCTTCTCAATCACTGCAGCCACCACAAAATATTCACTGAGCAACATGCCCTCCTCTTCCATCTCGGCTACCAACGTTTGAAGTTCCTCAACTTGAGAAACAACAGTGCAAGAATCAGACATCTTGAAATCCAAGAATTTGCTGACAATAAATTTCTTAGTGCCGGCATCTTCCGTATGGCATTTCTTTTCCAAAGCCTGCCACAAAGACTTTGCGGTTTTGTACGTGTAGTACAAACCATACAAGAAGTTGTCCAAACAACTTAGAATATGACTCAAACAAACATAATTGTTTTAAGTTTCATGCTTCAACAGAAAGTTTATCTGCATATTCTGGGTTTGGTCCTCCACTGGATCTATCACATGTGTGTCATTGGTCAGAAAGGTGGCCAACCCCATGGCAGTCAAGAAGAACATCTTCTGCTGCCAGCGTTTGAAGAAGCTGCCATTGAACTTCTCAGGTTTCTCCACGTGGGCCAGCGCAGGACCCTAGGCAGGAGGAGCATGCATCGGCACCCCAGCATTTGGTGCCATTGGAGCAACACTGTGAACATCAGCGCCTTGAACAGAGCTAGAGTTTGCGTTCTCCATTAAGTTTCTGTAAGATGTCAAAAACGAACTAGAATCGATGCAAAATCAAAACCAATATGTCTTAAGAATTGTTGGGAATAATTCAAGTCAGACAAAATTGACTTCTGTACAGCAGTGACGGAACTGTCGAGCTCAGGGTAGGCTGGATTGATCTGCTAAGTCAAGACAGTTCAGATAGGACAATTGAGTTTGTGTTCTGAATAATCAGCCAACCTGTCGACTTGAACTGAACAGCACTTCAGAACAGTAGTTCTGTGCTATCAGCCTTCCAGCCGAGCTGAACTAAATCAGTCTGATCAGACAGTTCAGACTAGTCCAAACAGTGTAATTGTATTTGCGTTCTGGGCTGATCACCGACCTGCCGACCTCGGCACCTAAGCACAACAAACAAGAGTTGTGCTTTCAGCCGCTTCAGCCTAGCTTAACACAAAGCAAAGCTCAGCACGATAGTGTTGCAAAACAACGAATGTCCTTAGCCAAACAGCATAGCTCAACACAACAACATTGTACAACAACAGTGCCGCGATATCCCATGGTCAGCTGCGCTCAGCACAAAGCAGAGCTCAGCTCGGCAATAACCTTTACAGCTCAACTGAGCAGAGATCCGAGGTGAGTCCAGGACTCTGTCATTAAGACGTATTGCTCTGGTATACTGTGCCCAACCGAATAGAGCGATTGTCTTCCAGGATACAATGGAAGTCAGTTCAGACGAGCGGCGCTTGAGCGTATGAACTCTACGACCCTATAAGATGCCCTGAACTTCTCAGACTTGATGCAAAATGTAGAAAGAGAATAGAGGAGAAGAACACGTGTATACAGAGGAGGAGAGGAGGAGAAAATCAGATTGATGCAGAATACTGCCTTGGCCTGGTATTTATAAGGAAAGAACGGATTTGGGTAGTTAATTGCTAGTTTAACCACAACCGTCGGATTAGATTGCCACCGTTAGATTAGATAACCGCTTTTCAAATTTGAATTTGAATTACGGTTAAGTAACCGATTTTCAAATTTGAATTATGGTTAGGTAACTGATTTTCAAATTTGAATTACGGTTAAGCAACCGACTTTCAAATTATTTTGTCCTACTTTGAGCATTAATTTCTCATTCACCTGCTATCGTAATTGAGTGCTTCCAATCCGTAAATCATCTACTCGTTACATAGATAATTAAGAGTTTATTAGTTTTCACTTGTCATTAATGAAAACTAATCATAATTCAGCACAAATTACGTTGCTAACCACATTTTGCAACTTGGCTCATTTCAATTTATTTCCAATTTCTCCAACAAAATCTTTACTACATTTAAACAAAGCCATGTAGTATAAGAAGATAGCCTTGTATACACAAAAATGTTGATGAAAGACAATGTTTCTCCTTCAACCAATTTACTATATACCTTTATACATGGTATCACAACCCGTTTCGTAATCCTTTGGGATTCAAAAAAACACCATCTTCCTCCTGAAATACTTTTCTCAACACAAGTCTGAAAAAGAAAACCAAGCTTATGTTCTTTACTTTTCTCAGCCAAATTAGGCAAACATCCAACCAAACCGTCAAAATACTACTAGCAACATAAATTACAAACCAAAACAATTCAACCGACAGCCACAAAGGCATATAGCCACACAAACTATTTAAAAACAAGCTAAGCCACAGTGAACTCAACATGATAGAAGGGGAGACTAGCTTGCATCAAAGCTATCTCAGACGAGCCGACACTAAAAATTGCAAATTTGCTCATAAATGGGTTAGCAACCCACAAACAACTGAGAATCAGTCAGAATGCCTTATAATTGACTTTAAACTCAATAATGATAACCATCCATTATAGGCATGCCTTATGAAAAGGAAATTGGAGGTAGGGATAAAGGGCAAAATCTCACTAACGCAGCACCAAGACCAATAGATCTTTGGTTTGAAAAATGGGAACAGTGGGATCTGCAGTGGCGGAAACAGGAAGCCATCATTGATAAACAATATTGTTTAATACCCGACGGCCAACACACTATGGGACGGTCTGTCGTGACATATAGAAGTGGTGGGGATTCATTTCAAACCTATGGACTCCACAGAAGATCGATTAAACTCAGGTAAAGAAATGAGACTCTTGAAAGCCTCTGGAATACCCTACAAAGTATATGGATTAGTATAGATCGAAGGACACCAAATCCTATGAATGATCCAGAAGACATAGAAGTCTTCAACAAGATTATTACAAAACAAAGATTATATCAATTTATAACAGCCGTGGATGATAGGTATGATGGAATCCGAAGGAATATATTTAAGCAGGATCCTCTACCTATAGTAGAGGTAGCCTACTACATGGTTCGTAAGAAAGCCGCCGGACTCTAGATTTTAAAGCCAACAACCATCCACCATGAGGCTACCCTGCCATCATCGGGTGAAATAGGTTCGGGCCTCACCACCATGACACGTTTTGGCAGACGGGGTGGCTCGCTCAGAAAATACTAGAAAGCTGGCGAGATCATCGTCACGACATGAAGATCGAAGCTTTACATATGGGATTCACAAACACACATGGGATCAATATTTTCAAATCGTAGGCTATCTCCAATGGTGGAAAAAGGGTCAAATCATGAGCACACTTCACCACCGGCTCTTTCGAGTCACTCATTCATCCTTGCGGGTCACTCGTTCTCTCAGCCTAGCAATCCTTCGTTGGATGCATGTCATCGGATTATCGACCCGATTTCCCCCTATTTTCTCTCTTGTTATTTCAGTCGGATCTTCGACGAATCTATCCAGACTCAACGGCATCTGCTGTGGCGAAAACATGGCTATTCAAGCAATGGATTAGAAGATGGGTTCAGGGAATTGAGGCATGAGTATAAATAAGCATTGTTCTTTCAGTAAGAAAGCAACACTAAAAATTGTTGATTCGGATAAACCTAGGAACAAACCTATTTTACTCATGAATCAAGATTTTATGTGCCACGGGATTTTTTTGATAATCCATCATGATAAATTGTATTGAGATTTTTTGGACTCAGTGATGATCGTTATTTTGAGTGTCCATTGTCTTAGAAGGAGGTAAGTAATTTCGAGAGAAGATTTTCATTTAATATCTTTTTTTGTCGAGCATGAGAAGTTGGTCTGCGATTCAGGTCAAGCAATCAGTTGTTTTCTCAATCTTTTCAGCAAGTTTCATACCGAACATTTCATATTCTTTCATGAGCATTAGTTTTTTGGCCAATCTCACTTGTGCGATTCCTTCATGGATAATCTCCAACATTTTCCATGCTTGATGAGCCATTGCAAGACCTTGAAGTCTAACAAGTTTGGAAGTGGTTAGAACACTTGAAAGAATATCAAATGCATTTCCATCGATAGCAAATTTGATCTTTTTTTTATCAGTGTAGTTATCCTCATCGTTGGATATTTTCACCTTTTGAGTTTATAATGAAGAGGGCTTCAATTCCTTTAAAAACTGGTCTTTATATATTAACCTCACAACCTTTCAAATGATTCATCGTTCTGAATTTTCAGAAGGAGTGTTTTGAGCATCAAACGTGATAACTTTGGTGTTTAGTGTTCTAAATATAGTGGATGGTTTGGGAATTAAGGTAGTAGAGGTAGATGTTGTCATTGCTATATTTTTCAATAATTTTTAACCTTTCTACTTGCAAAAATTGATCAATCAATCAAGACTACATTCTGATATCAATTGTTAGGTCCATGAAGAACACTTTAGATGGAGAGTGAATAGAGTGTTAGGAAATTTCTAGGGTTTTCTATATTATGCTCAATTCAACTTAAAATACTTGATAAAACAAGAAAGAGCAACATGAGAGATAATGAATGACAAACACAATTTAGAGTAGTTCGAATCTCTTTAATTCTACTCTATTGCCTCTTTGTTTCCAACGTAGATTTTCAACAACGTTCTTATTACATTCACCAAGGAACAAAAACTACAACTACAAGTACATTAGCTATTTCAACAACAACTACTACAGTAACTATTGTAACAACAACTCCTACAACAACTACAAGCAAGAGCTTTATAGCTTTTCTACTTGTTTTTCACCACTTTAAAACTTAAGGACTTTTACCAAATGTGTTTTGGGAGAAGAAGTGGAGTTTCACTTTCAAAACAAGTCTAAATCACATATAAAAGATCAAATATGTTTAGCTCCTTTTGTGTTAGACTTTAATACACTCAAATACGACAACAAAAACAAGCAAGAAGAGCTTAATGAGCTTTAAGCACTTTTGCATTTGAGAGCTTTTGAGATGAAGATAAGATGAACCTTGAAGAGGTTGAAAGTGTGTAATTATCTCTTCTATGCTTTTTTAGTATATAGAGTGGATCATTTTTGTTCTGCAGACTTTTTGAAAGTCTCACACTTTATTAACTTCTTTTGGAGAAGTTCAGCTTGTCTTCAACCACCCTATTCTTTAATTTGTTGAATCATAGCCAGCCTAGAAAAGCTTATATAAGTGTATAACACTCAAAATAGCATTAGAGACGTTCGTAATAAATGCATAATAAAACTTTGAATTCACAATTTTTAGTCTAATAACATCGATTACGTCATGTTAGAGATCGATGTTGGATAGTCTACTCTCAATTTTGCACTAACCATACATAGATCTATCAACGTCTCTCTTTTAGAAAACTATGTCTTTGCTTCGAAATCAATGTTCTATTTTCACTTTGATTATAGATCAATCGACGTAGAGAGCAACGTCGGACAATGTGCTTCCAATTTCGGACAGCATCTACACAGATTGATTGATGTCCCCATTTTTGAGATTGATGTACACGTAGATCGATCGTACAGATTGATATAGACATTGATCTCTGGTTAAAAATCTCTGTCCTACTTTTTAAGCTTTTGTCATTTGACAAGTCTAATTCAAACCTTCTCTATTCTTTTTCAAACATATCACTCTTTTAAATTCATCAAAACCTTCAAGGTATAATGCATGATACTTAACTGTTGTAATATAAACTTAAGCATAGGTTAAGTTTAATATATACATGTGTGTATAGACACAAACGCATATATATATACACATACAAACGCACATACAGACACACATATATGTTGATGACTCATGGCATCAGCATAAGAGCATAGTACATCAGAAAACAGAAGTATGTGCAATATTGATCATAATTTTCTTACATGTTTCTCAAAGAATTCTTATGAATTATAACTTAATTGTTTAGGTTAAATAACCAAACATTTTTATTCCATGATTTTGTAAGATTGAATGTGAAATTGTTTGTGCAAATTTGCCTAAGTTGTTAGCTAAAATAGAGTAATGTGTAAAATATATCAAAATACAAATTAAAATTAAAATACTATTAAAATAAACATTAGTCGTAAAAAAACTGTTATAAATTCAGTAACGTAAAAAAATTTAAATATTGTTACGAAAGATACAAAAGCTAAGAAAACAAAAAAAATATACATTTATATGTTTAAATGGTGAGTTAGTTCAAATTTTTTTCCTTAAATTGTTCAATATTTTTCCATGGGCATATTACATTGAAGGAAATATAGGATGTCGTCTGTCCATTGTCTTAGAAGGAGGTAAGTAATTTCGAGAGAAGATTTTCATTTAATATCTTTTTTTGTCGAGCATGAGAAGTTGGTCTGCGATTCAGGTCAAACAATCAGTTGTTTTCTCAATCTTTTCAGCAAGTTTTCATACCGAACATTTCATATTCTTTCATGAGCATTAGTTTTTTGGCTAATCTCACTTGTTCGATTCCTTCATGGATAATCTCCAACCTTTTCATGCTTGATGAGCCATTACAAGACCTTGAAGTCTAACAAGTTTGGAAGTGGTTAGAACACTTGAAAGAATATCAAATGCATTTCCATCGATAGCAAATTTGATCTTTTTTTTATCAATGTAGTTATCCTCATCGTTGGATATTTTTCACCTTTTGAGTTTATAATGAAGAGGGCTTCAATTCCTTTAAAAACTGGTCTTTATATATTAACCTCACAACCTTTCAAATGATTCATCATTCTAAATTTTCAGAAGGAGTGTTTTGAGCATCAAACGTGAGAACTTTGGTGTTTAGTGTTATATTCCGTGTTAAGAGAAAAAAAAAAGGAAAAGAAAATTTAAATTATGATTAAACCAAATCTTATCCTACTCAAATAGTCAAAACTTCCCCCTAAATTTCCTCACTATCTCCCTTATCATCCCCCAAGTCTCTCCCTCTCATAATAAACCCTCATTAACCCTAATCTCTTCTCCTCTCCCTCTTATTTCTTTCGGCAGCCTCCCTCTCCCCCTCTCCCAATCAATTTCGGCCATAGGAAGGAAAAGAGGAAAAGAAGGATCTTTGATCCAAGGTTCAAGAGAAGGGAGATCACACCGCCAACGTCATCACACTCTCGTAAATCAATCAATTCTCGCTAGGATCGAGGTAGGTGCATACTAATTATTCCTTCAAAACGGTATGAAGATTTGCATAGGCAAAAAGGGTATTTTTATGTATTGTTGTTGTCGTTAATTCTTGATTTCGATTGGATCTTAATTATATGCCCCAATGTGCTTATTTTCCGTTATACGTTCTTGATTTCAATGTGAACTTGTTGTTGTATGTCTCTTTGTGGGGATGTGATGTCGTTATGCGTGTATGGATATGTGGGATGGGGTGAAAGGTTGAATGAGATTGATGAATGGACTGCAGGAATTTCAGAATGGGAATTCTGAAATACGGGGACTTCGATCGATCGACGTCCAGCAGCTGAGGTTTCGACGTGCCTCAGAAGTACATCGATCGATCGACGTCCAGCAGCTGAGGGTTCGACGTGCCTCAGAAGTACTTCGATCGATCGACGTCCAGCAGCTGAGGGATCGACGTGTCGCAGTTGGACATCGATCGATCGACGTCAGAGGATGACATCCAACTGTTTTCTTTCCCTTTCTCTTGTATTCATGGCACGTGCATGTGCATGAGGTACCCATTGTCTGAGGGCGTGGGTGTCAGGAGGACACGCAGCGTCTATAGGGCGTGGGTGCCGTGATGATACGCAGCGTCGGTCGGGCGTGGGTGTCATGCGATACGCAGCGTCTATAGGGCGTGGGTGTCATGCGATACGCAACGTCTATAGGGCGTGGGTGTCTGAAGATACGCAGCGTCTATAGGGCGTGGGTGTCGTGCGATACGCAGCGTCTATAGGGCGTGGGTGTCCAGAACAGCAAGTGGTGGCTAGAGACCATGACGCTGGAATTAGGTCCCGGGAGCATGCATTGCATATAGGTCTAGGAGCAATATGCCTGACATGTTTCTAGTTGCGTATGACACGTTATGTGAGCATGCATCACGTACTTGCGCGTGCATCTTGTGTGGATTGTTTACTTTTCATATAAGTCATGTCATGTTGTTTTATGTCGGGTACGTGGAGTGTCTTACTTTCCGATTGCATGCTATTTGTCTCATGTGGTTACGTGGCAATATCTTTTTGGGTATGTAAGTTTTGTATTGTTTTGAGAGGCACCTACTGGGTGATTACCATCACTCACCCCCTACTATTCCAGGTGAAGCCGAGACGGGGTATGACTACATCTTCGTTGAGGATGGGTCCGACACCGTGGAATGGGCTGAGTGACTCGTAGATATGTGTGCGGCAAGGATGGAGACGGGCTTTTTGGTGGTGCCATGGGGTGACACAGACAGTTTAATTTTCAGCTTTACTTTGGAAACAATTTCATGCTTTTAAACTTAGACATTTGACCTTGACTTGTAAGGCCCGGTCAGCCTAGAATTATTGTCGTTATTTTCTTGAAGTTCGTTAATTTCAAAATTAGTGTTGTGACTTATCGTTTCCGCAGAAAGAGAAGGAAAACTTTTCTATGTCAGCACTGACGTGTAGCAGGTTGATGTGACGCCTTGTATTCTCCTGAGTGAGATACGGCGGGTGCACCGTTACCGAGGTTGGAGCTCGGGAGCGGGGCGCTACAGGTGGTATCAGAGCCCAGGCTTTAGATACGCCTCGGGAACGTGAAAGATTAGTTAATTACCCTAGGATAAGCAACGATCTGTTTTCAAATGATTTTTTTTTAAAATTTGAATAAAACAAAGTAGACATAAGCTATGACTGGGTTTTGGTTGGTGAGTGTCGTTAGTAAGTAGACGGGATAGGTTACTCTTTTCTTAGACCTCCATTCATGTACCTCTTTCCAATACTCTTAAGCCAAATTTTGTCTAACATATTCTAATCGTCTACAGACAATGCCTCCGCGACGTGAACCATCAGGAAATGGTGGACAGGACAGAGACGAACGTCAGGGGCAAGGGGCGATTCCCCAAGACCTTGCGGATACACTGGCCAATCTGACGGCCTTAATAGCCCATCAGCAGACGCAGATGGCGCAACAGTATACTCAGATGACACAGCAACATGCACAGATTGCCCAAATACTTCAGCACACTCAGCAGCAACAGCAACAACAACCGCCACCACCACCTCCACCGCAGCAGGGTTTGAGGTTCTATTATAGGGAGATGCAGAACTCCCGAATACCGATGTTCTGGGGTACCACTCGGCCTGAGGAAGCCGAGATTTGGCTAAAAAACATAACCGAATAAATAAGACTGATACAGGTACCCGAGGATCTGAAAGTAGAGGTGACTACCCCGTTCTTGGAAGGGGAAGCTGAGAGGTGGTGGAACGGAGTGAAACGCAGGTTGACTCCACCAGTGACCTGGGAGCAATTTGTGGAGGAATATAAGAAGCACTATGTTCCGGGTAGTGCTATTTAGAGAAGGATGGCATAATTCCAGCTGTTGTCACAAGGGTCCATGACGGTTGATCAATACTCTGAGAAATTCCACGAGCTAGGCCAATATTGCCATGCATCATGGACAACGAGGAGGCCAAGATGCTAAAGTTCCATACAGGGTTGAGTTTTCGCATCCAGCAGGCGATTGTTTGTGCAGAGACCACCACATTTGAGGGATTGCTGGAAGTATGTAGACGTGTGGAGAGGAACCTGGAGAGGGCTGCTGCACTGGAAAGGTTGAAGAGACCCCGTGAGGAGTTGCAGACGGGCAAATCAGGGAGATGGCTGAAAGTGCCTCGGCGCCCTCAGTCCGGGCAACCATTCCGGCCGGAACGACAGCAGAGGGCAGTGATTCAGACCCCGATGATTGAGGGGCCGGCACCGACTGATGCGCAACCAGTAAGGGCTGCGGCACCTGTCTCACGGTGTATACTGTGCGGACGTTTTCATCCAGGGCAATGTTGGAAGGATCAGAGAGTGTGTTATAACTGCGGGAAGCAAGGACATATAGCTAAGGAATGCTCAGCACCGGCTCAGGTGAACCCGCAGACACAGGCACAGCAGGGAGGACGAGGCCGGACAAATGCTCGGGTCCACGCTATGACGGATGCAGAGGTCGAGGAGTCGGGCGACGTGGCTACTGGTATGTTTATCTAAGCATTTAATTTCGAAGTTGGATTAAAACTCTGCATACTGTTATTGCACGTTGGGTGCTAAACCCTGAATATGGTAGGTGTGATTTTAATTAACAAAGTATCATCCAATGTTCTGTTCGATAGTGGAGCAAGCCACTCGTAGACCAAGAAAATTAACTTAAATTAATGCATATTCAACGAATCATAATCAATTGGATAGAAACGGAAAGCCAAAGAAGAAAATATCTTTTCTTAATGGTTTTAGAACAAAATAGTTGATTTTTATAATATGAGAGATGTGAATTTATGTTAGACGAAAAGTGAGTTAGTAATTATTTCATTTTATCAATTGATTAACATGTTGGTCTTGTTTTGTCTAAATAACAAAAAAAATATATATATATTAGATAAAGAAAGATAAAATAAAGTGTCGTTTGAATTTGCAACAACAACAACAATCATACCCAGTATATCTCAACGACAGCAAAAGCTATTGCTAAAGACTGGGTAGGGTGAGAGGTAGGTAAACAATACCTCCATCCCATATGGATAGTGAGCTTACTTCCAGTGACACCTCCGGCTCTATATATACTTGTATAGATAGCACAATAATAGAGATATGAACTAATGAAGAGATTTTATTAAACATAAATAGAAAGCTTTCGATACGAAAATAGTCATAATAGTGGATATACACAAATAATTGAAAGACAAAGACTAAACCAAAAAATGCAAGCCAACCTAAAATGTAGAGAGTATATAATCATCTAAGTATGCTCTAAGGTGCCCCTATATCCTGCCTACACCACTTTAACCTTAATCGTCTGCTTCTATGAACTCCTATCCTGGACCATGTCCTCAAAGAGGTGTAACTCTAGTAAGTCATGTCTAATCTGCTCAACCCAAGTCAATTTGGGTCTGCCTTTACTCATCTTCCCCTCCATAGTGAAGCTTTCAACTGCTCTGACTAATGCTGTTGTCTGTCTCCTTTTGACATGCACAAGCCATCTCAGTCTCTCCTCTCTTATCTTATCTGCTATACTAGCCACCCCAAAACCATCCATGTATACCTCATTTCATATCATGTCTAGCCTTGTATGCCCACATATCCATCTTAGCATCCTCATCTTTGCCACTTTCATCTTCTGCGACTGTGTCCACTTGATAGCCTAACAGTCCGTTCTATATAACATTGTCGACCGCATTGCCACCTTCTAAAATTTTTCTTTTTATTTAGTTGAAAAATTCTTGTCACACAGCACCCCTGAGGGCGCCCTCCACCTATACCAACCTGCCTGAACCTTGTGTGTTACGTCACTATCTATGTCTCCATCTTGTTGTATAAATGATCCTAGGTACTTGAACTTACTTACATTTAGGACCACTTGACCCTCGATGGCGAGTTAACTATTCTCATTGTCGGCTGCGCTGCTGAAGCCGCAGTGCAGATGCTCCGTCTTAAAATGACTAATCCTTAGGTTTTTCTCTCTAAAGCACCTCCCCACTCCTCTAGTCTCATACTCAGGTAATGTCACGACTAATACAATATCATCAGCAAATAACACACACCATGGGACTGTCTCTTGGATCGGCTTTGACAAAAAAGAAATGGGCTCAAAGTGGACCCTTGATGGAGGCCTACCTCCACCGGGAGGAAGTCCATATTCCTACATGCGTATGAACGGTTGTTTTCGTCCTAGCATACATATCCCTAATTATGCCCAAATACTTCATAGGAACCCCTCTTGCATCCAAAATATCTCAAATCAGTTTACGTGGCACACTATCATACTTTTTTCAAGATTGATGAACACCATATTTAGATCATGCTTCTTCTCCCTATACTTCTCCATCAATCTCCTTAGAATATATATTGCTTCCGTAATTGACCGTCCTGGCATAGAACCAAATTGATTTACCGTAACATGAGTTTCTCCCCTAATACTAGTGTCGATTACTCTTTCCCATAACTTCATGATATGACTTAGAAATTTAATCCCCTGGTAATTCCCTCAATGCTGTGTGTCTCCTTTTTTTCTTATATAGAGGGACCACTACACTCCTCCACTCATCTGGCAGCTTTCCTGTTTTGAAAATAAGCTTGAACAGATTAGTCATCCATTGAACCCCTACTTGTCCCAAACACTTCCATGTCTCAATGGTTATGTTATCCAGGTGAACTGCCTTAGCTCTTCCCATCTTCATAAGTGCTCTCATCACCTTTCCTTATGTGATGCTCCGACAATCATAGTTATTATGTTGTCGGTTTTTGGGTAGTGATGATTTCTCTTTCTTCATGGTCGTCCCTCCTGTTGTTGAAAAGGTTGTGAAAATATGTTTGCCATTTTCCTTTAATTTCTTGTTCTTGGACTAAAACATGTACATCTTCTCCATTTATAAACTTCATGACTCCTAGGTCTTGTCTCATTCGATCTTTAGTTTTGGCAATCTTGAACATATCACGCTCTTTATCTTTTGTTTCTAGTCTTTCGTACATCCTTCTATAGACTACGTTCTTTGCCTCCGTCATTGTCTTTTTTGCCTTCTTCCTGGCGATTTTATAGTTCTCTCTCACTCTCACCTTCTCCTCCCCATCTGTGCAGCTTAACAGCTCTCTAGAACTCCTTTGCTTATCCTTTATTTTTTGTTGCACATCCTTGTTCCACCACCACAACTTTTTATGTACGATTGTCTTTTCTGTTATTAGACCAAGAGTTTCCCTCGCTGCTTGAGTAATGATAGTCGTCATATCCTCCACATCTGGTTCGTGTCCTCAACCAGTCGATTTGATGTCACCGAGATGACCTTGTCTATGAGTATGTTAATATTTCTGCCTTTGAAACTTCCCCATCAAATCCTGGGTGGTAATTTTCTAACACTCTTGCTCAGCTTTGGCTCAAGGCTATAACTACGATTAGTAAATGGTGTTGTGTTACTGCTGCCTCCTTTGGTGTAACCTTGCAATCCCTCCACAACTGACGGTCTTCACCTCTCATCAGAAAATAGTCGATCTGCGTGTTATATCCTTTCATGCTAAAAGTGATCAAATGTGATTCCTTTTTTAAAGAACGAGTTTATAATACCTAGGTCGTAGGCCACCGCGAGATCTAGCGGCTCCCTATCATGCTCATTTCTATCTCCATAACCTAACCCACCATGTACCGACTGAAAATCATCGCCATCCTTTCCAATGTGACCCTTAAAATCACCTCCTGTACAAATTCATTCCTCCATTGGCATTGGCCTCAACACTACATCTAATCAATCCTAAAACTCTTTGTTTTCCTGTTCTCGTAGTCCCACTTGGGTTGCATAGGCGCAAACCATTACCACCAACTCTTTGGTTATTACTAACTTCAGGACCATAAGTCTATCATTCTATCTTATCACATCGATCACGTTCGTATACAATTCTAACTTTAATAAAAGTCATACCCCATTCTTTTCCCATTGGACCCTGCGTGAAACAACTTATACCAATTACACTCTTTACCTTTATTCTCCTTCTACCTAGTCTCTTGTGGGCATGCTACATCTATCCTATACCTCTTAAGTACATCTACTACCTCTAACAATTTACCACTTAGAGTTCCTACATTCCAAAAGGCTATACGTAAACTATTCTCATTTTTCTTCCCCTTAACTACACCCCACTTCTTTGACATGCACTCATAGAAAAGTCATGACTCCTACCAATGATTGCAACTAAAACCAAAACTAAAATCTTGAACCAAAAGACTTTTACTGGAAACAGTCGAACGAGATTATGCGAAATCAGTGGCTAAAAATCCTTTGTTACTTGAAATCCAACTTAAAATATTTACACACATAGAATACAAGCCGAATAAGCAACGAAAGAAAAACTAAAATCAAAGATTGCAAATAAATGTCAAATAAGATTCAGAAGAAAACAAATGTCAAATAAGATTGCAATACATGAAAATTCATATCTTCTTGAAACCATAATAATTCAATCTCTAGTAATTAAAAGATAGCAGAATGCTTTGCCTCTTCTTATTTATTCCAAAACTCAAAATCAAGCAAAAAAAGAACAAGCAAGCATCCAAGAACTACGGAATTAAGCTTCAATGCTCAAATCTTGACTAAACACTAAATCCAATGCCGCACTAACATCCCAACTAAAAAAAAGAAACATTCAAGAACTAGCAAATTCATCTTAAATACTCAAATCTTGAGCGCTAGAAGAAACACCGAAGTAAATAACACGCTAGTATTTCCTATTACTCTGTTACAAGATTTACAGAAAAAAAAAAACATAAAATATCTAAAAGAAAAGAAAAAAAGACGAGAGAATATAGAAAATTTTTACAGCAGAAACTCATCTGATCTAAAGAATCGGCCAACGCTTTAGTAGCTGAGTGTTGAAACGAGGAAGCAGCCGTCTGGACTTAAAACCTTAAATCTGGTCGGTATCTTTCGCTTCCTCCGGTTGGAATTTCAATAGAATCATGGGCGGTGGAATCACAAGAAATAAAGAAAGGTAAAAGTATACTTCTGAAAGATACAACTAAGAAAAAAAAAAACCAATAGATTGTCGGAGAAAAAAAAATTTCGTATCCCTCAATGTCGATTCAAGCTGAAGAGGAAGAGTCAGATTTAAGAGATTAATCCAATGATTCTTTTGAGTGTCGAGGGAATAAAATAATCAAGAAAAAAACGTGAATTGAACAAGAATGCAGTTAGAGAATTGGGAAAAAAAAAAAAAGATCGCGATTCCTCTTCTTGAAGGATTTAAATACAAAGTCTAAACACTTTTCAAGAAAAATCAAGAAAAATAAATAAATCTCAAGATAGTAGACAATAATGACCAAAAAAAACTCGAAACTTATTATTTTCAACTTCTGAGTGAAACATAAATCAAATTAACTTCGGCTATCAATTCGAAAAGGGAACAAAGAAACTAGGAAGAGGAGGGAGGAAATTTACCGTCACGAATTAGTTCGCCAGGTGTTTGAGAAAAGGCAAGAAAGGGGAAATTTTCTCCGTCAGTACAAACACTACCATTTCGTCCAAGAAATCTAGAATCCAAGAAGAAATTCCAGAAGACGAGGAGAGAAGCCAATGGATCTCTCATAAAAATAATTGAGGCTAAAAGGGAAAGTGAATGGCGGAAATGGAAATGACAAATGTAGTTAGCAGAAGAAAACAGAAAGCAAGGAATCGCAGAGGAATCGTTTGGGACGAAATCTTATGGGGATCGAAGGCAGCTTTCTTCAGAGTTTTCGTTTGAATTTGAAGGCCATAAAATAAAGTCTGCTAGAAAGAAATACAAAATGGGGAAAATGGAAAAAGGAAAACAGAAAAGGAGAAAATTAGTTGGAAAAAAAATGAAGGATCCTTATTGTTTTTCAGCTCATCTCCAATTCAAAATACCAAATTTTGCACCAAATCATCTATTTAGTGCAATAAACAATAAAAAGTACTCCAACCACAAACACCAAATCTAACACAAAATAAGAATATTCCTTAAAGATTCTTCTATCATTATATTTTTAATTCATTATTATAAATAACTTAACACAAATTTAACATTCATATAAATTTAACGTAAGTATTCATTACAAATTATTGAATTGTTGTTAGTTTAATTTATATCTATATTGTATTAATTATTTTATAAGCTTGTTGCTAATTAAGTTTTATTGTTGTGAAATATTTTATGATATGTTTCTAATGTACTTTATTTACTAATGTAACTTTGTTCTAAATTATTAGTTCTAAATTTTATTTTACTTTTAATTTTTTGTTATATAATTTTTTTATAACGAAATTAAGGAAATTCTTTTTTCTTAAAACAAAATTAACAAAATTAAAATACTTATAATGAAATTAACGAAATTAATTTTTTTTAAGTTAATTAAAATGATGATGTGACGGATGAATAGTGATTTGGTGCAATGAATAGTGTTGCACCTATTGGTGCAACACTATTCATTTTCACCTAATAGGTGCAATACTATTCATTTTCACTTATTTGGTGCAACATTTGGTGCATGGTTGGAGGTGTTTTTTTGCACCAAATGGGTGTTTTGGTACATGGTTGGAGATGACCTCATAAAATATCGAAGAGGGGTAAGGGATAGGATCCCGTCACCGCACACCCCTCACCCCCACGTGTCACCGCGCGACACATAGCAGCAGGGGTGGATGGTGAGGCTAGATGCGGGTCACCCTCATCTAGCCTCACCATCCACCCCTATTGTCACGTGTCGCACGATGACGCATGGTGTGAGAGAAATAAAGGACAGAAAATCCAGGTAATATATAATAGGGATATCAAATCAAATCATAGGGTTCTAAGTGCAGTTCTGCAACTTCATTAATGCTGCCATTCTTTGTAAGGGCTCGGAACAGTGGAAGCTTTCTCCCTTACATCGATTCCATTGGCCGGACCTGAACCTGCTTTCCCTCTCTTTAGGGGTGGCAATCTCAGACACGACACGAAAACACAACCCGAATCTGACATGCTCTTTGCGGGTATGAGTATGGCCTTGACGGGTTTTGTGTACAAATCGGGTAAGGCCTGAAAGTTACCCGCTAAGAATGGGTCGTGTCCAGATATACCCACGGGTTACCTATTTATACCCGCCGTATCCGATTTTTTAAAAATATATTTTAAATAAAAATTTTAAATTAATAAAGTAAAAAACTTTCACTTAAAAAAAATCTAACCTGATATCGACTAATTCCCCCATTCCCCATTTCCATTTCGCTTCCTTCTGCCCCGTTGCCCGCCGTCCTCCTTCTTAGTTCTTCTTCTTCCATCCCCCTATCCCGGTCGCTGACCTCCACTGACGCTACCCTCCGTTAATCATCATACTATTGACTTGCTACTGTTACGAGGTGAGTACTCTTGTATGTTATTGTAACTGCATTCTGTTTGAATTTTTTGCTGGGGAAAATGCACTTTAAAGAGAGTATTTTATTGTTTTCTTTGTCTGTTGATTGATGTTATATAATAAGAAAGTGGCAAAAGTTATGCGCAATATAATTCAAGTTTGGCTAAGTTAACCCATAAGAGGGCCTACAAAGTGTGAAGATCAATGAGAACCGTAGAAGCTTTCATTCAGATTTCAGTGCACCTAGGAAGAAAAGGTTTATTTTATAAACTTTCTATTTTTATCATTTTATGAGCCACACTTTTTAAGAACCTAGTAATTTATTGACTGCTTGAGTTTGGAAGAACAAGGAGGACCTAACCTTGACTCGGATGGAATTGTGCATGGCCTAGTTCGTACATGACTAGAAATATTTGTACTTGTCAAGTTCGTATGTATACCCTATGCACGATATGAAATTTGACATGTACATGTTTGGGTATCTACATCCATACACGCGAGGCAAACGGATAAGGTATGGGTATGGTATTTTGATACACAGAACCTAAAAAACACGAAACACGAAATACGAAAAACTATATGTTTGACACCCCTACTCCCCAGCCCCATTTATATGTCACAACAATAGGATGAAATCCCCTCATCCCCTTTCTCTTACCTTCTTCTCCACCGTCTGCCACGTGTCCTCCACCTCCTTCATACACCCCTTACTGGTCATTCTTCATTTAGCCTCACCAATCCCTCCTACTACCATGTGGCGAGCAATAGAGAGGAAGGTGAGGGAAAAGGAGGTGAGGTGATCCCACCCCCACAACAATAACATTGACAGGATCAGTGTTGACCACACCTTCATAATTTTTGCAGACTTTGGCATCTTTGAAAACACCAGCCCCTTACAGCATGCTGAGTGACTTCGAACATACTTTTGTAGTATGACAAAATGATGATTTTCAATAAAGGACGTTTTCGGTACACTAAGCTTTTGTATTTGCGTGTTGGTTACTCCAACACTCACGTTAGCATATAAACTTAACTCTAAGAATGCACAAAGACAAAAACTTTCCTGAATTAATATACTCAGCACATCGGGGATACAAATTATCACGACGGAGATGCATAACTACTATAAATAGAAATCAAGGCCAAAGGGGTTGAACATAAAACAGTTCAAATAATAAGCCTTAGTTTGCTCTTGAATGATCAGAAACTTAATATGAAAGCATAGTCAAAAGACTAACAAATCATCATTTGAAAACAGATGCAGAACATGCCCAACGTTGCGTCTGAATAGTCATTGACAAAATCATTACACTATTGGGAATAATTCAAGCCAGACAAAATTGACTTCTGTACAGTAATGGCCGACCTGCCGAGCTCAGGGTAGGCTAGACTAATCTGCAGAGTCAAGACAGTTCATATAACGCAATTGAGTTTGCGTCCTGAACAGTCAGCCGACCTGCCGACCTGAACTGAACAGCACTTCAGAACATTAGTTCTGTGCTATCAGCCTTCCAGCCAATCTGAACTAAATCAGTTTGATCAGACAGATTAGATCAGTCTAGTCAGCGCAATTGTATTTGCGTTCTAGGCTGATCACCGATCTGCCGACCTTGGTACTTCAGCACAACTACGAAAGTTGAGCTTTCAGCCGCATCAGCCGAGCAGAGCTCAGCACGGCAATGCTGCAGAACAACGAATGTGCTCAGCCAACAGCAGAGCTTAGCACAAAGCAGAGCTCAACACAAAAACACTGTACAACAACAGTACTACTATATCCCATGATCAGCTGGGCTCAGCACAAAGCAGAGCTCAGCTCGGCAATAACCTTTACAGCTCAACTGAGGGGAGATCCGAGGTGAGTCCAGGACTCTGTCCTTAAGACGTATTGTTCCAGTATACTGTGCCCAACCGGATGGAGCAATTGTCTCCCAGGATACAACGAAAGTCAGTTCAGATGAGCGGCACTTTAGCGTATGAACTCTACGAACTTGTAAGATGCCCTAAACTTCTCGGACTTGATGCGAAATGTAGAAGAATAAGAGAGGAGAAGAGCACGTGTGCGCAGGGGAGGAGGGAGGAGAAAATTGGATTCTGAATGAGTGTGACCAGAGAGGTCAGCTAAGCCACTATTTATAGGGAAAAATTTGATATGAATGGTTAATTGACAGTTTAACTACGGTCGTCGAATTAGATTGCCATCGTTAGTACAGATAACAGACAACCGCTTTTCAAATTTAAATTACAGTTAAGTAACTGATTTTCCAAATTTGAATTACGGTTAAGTAGCCGATTCTCAAATTTTAATTACGGTTACGTATCTGACTTTCAAATCATTTTATCCATACTTTGAGTATTAATTTCTCATTCACCCATTTTAATTTCTCCAACAATCCCCCACATGAATGAGAATTAATGCAAGTGTTTATGCAGACTCTACCGTGAAGTCAGACAAGAAAATGTTGCATCAGACAAGGAAACTTTTGGCCTTGAACCTTTCTTAGTGAAATACTATCGGATCCACTCGGCTAATTAGTGAACTTAATGTCTTGAACTAACCGGCCTTTAGTGTGAAGCTAGACAATAGTACTCACAAAACATTTCTTTTAACACATTTTTTGGTTCTTATGATTGCGTTTGTTTTGGCCGTGAACCGCCTGGTTTCAGAAAGTGTGTTAAAGAACTTTGGCCTTACAAAATTCTCATAGAAGCGGCCACGCTTCACACTTACATAGGTGTTTACTATCAAGAGTATTCTGCCATACCCCACTTAACATGTCAAGATATAGGAACCATTAAAAGCCTCAGTTTACCCTCATTTCTCTGCAGACAACACTTTTATTTAACAGAATGGGTAAGTGCTCACTGAACTCCATAACTTAGTGGTCCCATTGAACCAAGATTCTGGGATCTCCAATCAACAAAGTTGGGTTACCATTACAAAGATTCATACATTATAGGTTTTAGTCCTTTTCCGTTTGTCAAAATTGACATCCGATCTCTAGGCAAGCCTTTTGTAAGCAGATCCGCAAGATTCTCCTTTGATTTTATATAATCAAAGAAAATCACGCCATTAGAGATCAACGGCTTAATGGTATTGTGCCTCCGATGCATGTGTCAAGACTTACCATTATAGATATTGCATTTTGCTCGTCCTATAGCCGACTGACTATCACAGTGTATGCTGATATAAGCGATTGGTTCAGGCCAGCAGAGCACATCTTCCAAGAAATTCCGAAGCCATTCAGCTTCTTCCCTGGCTTTATCAAGTGCTATAAACTCCGCTTCCATCGTGGAACGAGCTATGCACGTTTGCTTTGTAGATTTCCATGACACAGCACATCCACCAACAGTGAATAAATATCCACTCGTGGACTTCTAATCTTTACTGTCAGATATCCAGCTGGCATCACAATAGCCTTCTAACACTGCTGGATATCTCGAGTAATGTAATCCAAGATCCATTGTATGCTTCAAGTATCTCATTACTCTATTCAAAGAAATCCAATGATCATCACTTGGATTACTGGTAAATCTGCTCAATTTGTTTACCGAACACGCTAAGTCTGGCCTTGTACAAGTTCTTTATGTGCATTAGACTTCCAATTACTTGCGAGTACTCCAATTGAGCTACTGGCTCACCTCGATTCTTCCTTACAGTACGAGTCCCTCAGTTATCATAGAACTTTTAATTCCTAGAATAACATTGGTAATTCCCATATTCTTCATATCGAAGTTTCTCGTCAACATCTTCTTTGTGTTTAAGATGATGTCCCAAGTACTCCCCATGATTAGCATGTCGTCTACATAGAGACATACTGTCACATATGCATTCTGTGTGTTCTTAATGTAGACACACTTGTCACACTCATTGATCTTGAAACCATTAGCTAGCAAAACTTGATCAAATTTCAAGTGCCACTGTTTAGGCGCTTGCTTAAGTCCGTACAGCGACTTAACAAGTCTATAGACTTTTGACTCTTGCCTTGTAACCACAAACCATTGGGGTTGTTCCATATAGATTTCTTCACTCAACTCACTATTCAGAAAAGCAGTCTTCACATTCATCTGATGGATTTCCAAGTTATAGACTGCACCAATAGAAACTAGCACTCTTATAGAAGTGATCCTAGCTACTGGTGAGTAGGTGTCGAAAAAGTCAAAGCCTTCCTTTTGTCGATAGCCTTTAGCTACCAACCTGGCTTTATACTTTTCAATAAACCCATTCTCTTTCAGTTTCTTCTTGAAAATCCACTTGCAACCAAGTGGTTTACTTCCAGGTGGAAGGTCAACCAACTCCCAAGTGTGATTTTTAAGAATCAAGTCTATCTCACTATTAATTGCATTTTTCCAGAATGGAGCTTCTAGAGTTGACATTTCCTCGGAAAAGTTTCTTAGTTCATTTTCTACCATATAGGTTATAAAATCTGGTCCATGCGAAGTTGGCATTCTGGCACACTTGCTTTGACGAAGCTCCTCAATTTCTTGAGGAGTCGCCTCACGCATTCGCTTACCAAATCTTATTTCTTCTCGATTTTTGTCTTTCCTTGGAAAGACATCTTCAAAGAACACTGCATTCTTTGACTCCATGACAATGTTTTCATGTATGTCAAGAATATCTGATTTGTGCACCAAGAACCGATATGCACTACTGTTAGTCGCATATCCTATAAATATGCAGTCAACCGTTTTAGGCCCGATTTTAACTTGCCTTGGTTTAGGTATAGCAACCTTTGCTAGACACCCCCACAATTTCAAGAATTTGTAAATAGGCTTATGGCCTTTCTAAAGTTCGTATGGGGTTTCATCTATCTGCTTAGATGGAATTCTATTTAAAATGATGTTAGCTTAGAGAATGACTTCCCCCTACAAGTTTTGAGGTAAGCCCGAACATATCAACATAGCATTTATCATCTCTTTTAGAGTTGGAATTTTGCGTTCAGAATACCATTCGATTGAGGTGAATATGGTGCAGTCGTTTGATGAATAATGCCATATTCTGAACAGAATTCACTAAACGGTGTATCATGTTCGCCACCTTTATCACTACGAAGTGCTTTAATCGTTTGCTAAGTTGATTCTGAACTTCAATTTTGTAGTCCTTGAAAGCATCAAAGGCCTCGTCTTTGCTAGTTCTCAAATAGACATAACAGTATCGTGTGCAATCGTCGATAAAAGTTACGATTACCACCTCTCGTTTGCACAAATTTTAAATCACACATATCGGTATGAATTAAATCTAAAGTTTCAGTATTCCTTTCTATTGAAGGAAATGACGCCTTTACCATCTTCGCTTCAACACATATTTGGCATTTTTCATTATCAAATTTTAATTTGGGCAATAAGTCAAGATTAATCATACATTGTAATGACTTATAATTCACATGTCCTAAACAAAAATGACATAAACAAGAAGATTCAAGCATATAAATAGAAGAGGAAGAAATATCATTAGCCTTTGTGGGCAAATCTCTTTTGGGTACAATAGTGATGATATTCAGTTTAAACATCCTATTCGACAAGTACCCCTTCTCCAAATACATGCCATTTTTCAAAAAAATAACTTTATTAGATTCTAACACTAGTCTAAAACTATGCATGACTAGAAGAGATCCAGATACTAAATTCTTCCGAATGTCAGGGACGTGCAGCACATTCTGCAGAGTCAGATGCTTCCCTGAGGTGAGCTTCTTTGCCCTCGCCTTCAATCTTTGAAGAGACCGAGTTCTCCATGTAAAATTGTCTGTTGTTCCTGGGCTGGTATTCTGTGAACATCTCTCTTTTGGAGCAGACATGTCTAGTGGTGCCAGTATCAAGCCACCATTCGCGCATGTTCCCCACAGCGTTGCACTCTAAGACCACCACACAGAGGTTCAGATCGTCCATGGCATCAACGATGTTCGCCTTTGCCTTGGTCTGCTTCTTCTTGGGCTTTCTGCACTCATTGCTGACATGCCCCTGAATGCCACAATTGTAGCATTTCCTGTTGAACTTCTTGGCTATCTGTTTGCCTTTCTTGTTCACCCCGAGTTGGCCCTTCTTTTTCTTGGCCTCTGCAACACATGCTTGGCCTGACCAGCACTTGACTGGCTTTCATTCAGATCTGCGATTCTCTTCCTCTATGCGGAGTCGGACAATCAGATCTTCCAATGTCATCTCCTTTCTCTTGTGCTTGAGATAGCTTCTGAATTCCCTCCACGAAAGAGGTAGCTTCTCAATCACCGCAGCCACCACGAAAGATTCACTGAGCAACATGCCCTCCTCTTCCATCTCGGCTACCAACGTCTGAAGTTCCTCAACTTGAGAAACAACAATGCGAGAGTCAGACATTTTGAAATCCAGGAATTTGCCGAAAATAAATTTTTTAGTGCCGGCATCTTCCATACGGTATTTCTTTTCCAAAGGCTGCCACAAAGATTTTGCGGTTTTCTACGTGCAGTACAAACCGTACAAGGAGTTGTTGAAACAACTCAGAATATGGCTCAAACAAACATAATTGTTGAAGTTCCATGCTTCAGCAGAAAGTTTGTTTTGCATATTCTGGATTTTGGTCCTCCACTGGATCCACCACAGGTGGGTCCTCGGTCAGAAAGGTAGCCAACCCCATGGCAGTCAAGAAGAACAACATCTTCTGCTTCCAACGTTTGAAGAAGCTCCCACTGAACTTCTCTGGTTTATCCACTTGGGCCACCGCAGGACCCTGGGCAGGAGGAGCATGCATCGGCACCACAACATTTGGCGCTATTGGGGCAGAACTGTGTACGTCTGCATCTTAAACCGAGCTAGAGCTTGCGTTCTCCATTTTAGTTTCTGTAAGATCAGAAACAAACAGGAATGAGTACAAAATCAAAATGAATACGTCTTAAGAATTGTTGGGAATAATTCAAGTCAGACAAAATTGACTTATGTACAGTAATGGCCGATCTGCTGAGCTCAAGGTAGGCTGGACTGGTCTGCAGAGTCAAGACAGTTCAGATAACGCAATTGAGTTTGCGTCCTGAACAGTTAGCCGACCTGTCGACCTGAACCAAATAGCACTTCAAAACAGTAGTTTTGTGCTATCAGCCTTCCAGCCGAGCTGAACTAAATCAGTCTGATCAGACAGACCAGATCAGTCTAGTTCAGCACAACTACGAAAGTTGAGCTTTCACCCGCTTCAGCCGAGCAGTGCTCAGCATGGCAATGCTGCAAAACAACGAACATTCTCAGCCAACAGCAAAGCTCCGCACAAAGCAGAGCTTAACACAACAACTCTGTACAACAACAGTGCTACGATATCCCACGATCAGCTGGGCTCAACACAAAGCAGAGCTCAGCTCGGCAATAACCTTTACAGCTCAACTGAGCGAAAATCCGAGGTGAGTCCAGGACTCTGTCCTTAAGACGTATTGCTCCGGTATACTATGCCCAATCGAATGGAGCAATCGTCTCCCAAGATACAACGGAAGTCAGTTCAGACGAGCAGCACTGCAGCGTATGAACTCTACGAACCTGTAAGATGACTTGAACTTCTCGGACCTGATGCAAAATGTAGAAGAAGAAGAGAGGAGAAGAGCACGTGTATGCAGAGGAGGAGAGGAGGAGAAAATCGGATTTTGAATGAGTGTGACCAGAGAGGTCAGCTAAGCCACTATTTATAGGGAAAAATTTGATTAGGGCGATTAATTGACAGTTTAACCACGGATGTCGGATCAGATTGCCACTGTTAGATCAGATAACAGACAACCGGTTTTCTAATTTGAATTACTGTTAAGTGACTGATTTTCCAAATTTGAATTACGGTTTAATAACTGATTCTCAAATTTGAATTATGGTTAAGTAACCTACTTTCAAATTATTTTATCCCTACTTTGAGCATTAATTTCTCATTCACCCATTTCAATTTCTCTAACATATACCGGAATACCATGTCAACATTTCCCAAAAATCTTTATAGCAGAAGATGCCAGAGATATACATCTGTAGTCAGTACATAAGTAAATCACAAAATAATTTCAGTCAATCCATGCATCCTTTTCAATAGTGGAGATCTGTATCCTTGCTTTGAGACTTTTTAACTGTCTTGATACAGAAACTCCTTTTCCTCTAGAGCTTCTTCTCAGGATTTGTCCGTCAGCAGGTGGTTGTATGTGGAGTTGACATGCTTGATGAGTGTAGAAATATACATTGTCATATACATGTACATACACACATATTGTACACAAATACATGTACATAGTAGCTAAACATCACACATACACATACACACTGTATATCTAGAGTTACATTTGGAAGTTTAAATTGCTTAAAATATCATTGTTTGGTCAATACTAGCCGTTCGCCAAGTTATAGCTGTTGATGGTTCTTCTCTACTTGTAAATATAGCCGTTAGGGCCTAAAGCTCCTTTCTTATAACCTTTTGTACTTCAAAGATTCTAAGTCTGAATAAGATTCTATTCACCTTCCAATACTTGTTAGTAATTTCTACATGGGAGGAGAGCTACTTTCCTCTTTATGATGATGTAATGGTGAAATCAAAGAATAAACTGTTATATAATGGAGAAGGTATGAGCCTACCTGACATATTGAAAGAATCGATTAGAGTTGAAAAAATTCTATCTGTATTGTTATAAACATATGATTCATATGGAGATAAAGAAATTGATAGATGGCGAGGTGCCAAAATCATCAGAATCACACCAGGCTCCAGGAAGGCTGATGAGCTCAACGCCAAACGGAAGGATACCACAGCCGAACATCTTATTGTTTTCCTCTTCACATCTTTGAGCATTTGCTGTCTTCTCAGAATAAAAATGTAAGAATCCATTCTTTTAAGGCCATATAGTAAAGGCCGTATGAGCTACAGATTTTTCTATTAAGGCAATAGAGATTTCAAGAAGCCAAAGAACCTTCAAAAGACCATAAGTCCATAAATTTTTAATACCATTAAGTCTCTAAACTTTCAAAACTGAAAAATTGAGCCATTTTAAGGACAAGAAGAGAATCTCTCTGAGTCATTCCATGGTCAAGGATAGAAACCATTCAGCCATCTTTACAAATAAAAACAGAATCTTTCTGAGCCATTTCATAGACAAAGATTGAATTTCTCTTAGCTAATAGACCATCTGAAACAAAAAAAAAATCTTCAGGCTATATAGCCGTAAATATTTGAAATATGGCTTCAAACATTGCAGAGACAAACATAAATTCTTTTTAAATGTGAGTGCTATACCAAAAAATATTGAAGAAACTCCAATTATGATCACTAACTACAAATTTCTTCAAATAAAGCCTTAGAGTCGTCAAAATCTTTCAAAGCTGCAGAGTCACGAAAATTGTTTCTTAACTCCAATTATGATCTACACGAGGCCAGATGCACTGTTTATGCTAATGTTGGAGGAAAATTTGTAATGTGGAAATGGACTTGTCCAAAGTAGGTGAGCAACATATTTTGATCTTAATTATAATTAGTTTTCGTTAATCAAAAATGAAAACTAATGAATCCTAAATTATCTACGTGATGAGAAGATGATTTTAGGATTTTGAATCACTCAATTTCGATACCGGGTGAATGAGAAATTAATGCTCAAATATGAGTAAAAAATTGGTTGCAAATTCGAAAATTTGTGATGTGGCTTCATGAGAAGAAGACATATCACCTTTTTGCAAATATACCACATTGGCCAATTAAAGGGAAAATACCACCAAATATAGTGTTAGGAGAGACACTTTAGATGTGCCCTAAGGACAAGAGAATTTTTGACCGGAGGAAAGACGTAGATGGCTGCCACACACGCGCACGCGCGCGCGCCGTCGCTACCCGCCCATCCGGCCGTCTGGCTCTACTCGGGCTCAGGCTCGTGGCTCGTGGCTCGCCTGGTTCTTATCAGTTATGGGTTACTGGGTGATCATGGTGATTGTGGGTTGATGGCCGATCGGTGGCGGGTTGTGGGTTTGTGGCGATCGTGCGATTACCGTAACCTCCAAGTTTTTCCTTCTATAAATAGAGACAATGCTCTGCTTCTAAGAGACACAAAAATTTTTCTTCCCTTCTCCTGCTGCATATGAGCATTTTGCATAAATTACTGCTGCATTCTGCATACACTGCTGCTGCATCTCATCAATCCAAGAAGTCAGAACATTTGTCAGGTTCGTGGAGCTCTTACGTAGTAGTACCACTCGTTCGAACTGTTAGCCATTGTATCCTGGGAGATGTTTGCAATTTCTGGTTAGACACAGTATACCGGAGCGATTCGTCTTAAGGACAGAGTCCTGGACTCGCTCGGTTTGCATGCTGAGCTCTTCTCTGTGGTGAGCTCTTCCCTGTGTTGATCTCTTCCCTGTGCTAAGCTCTTCTCTGTGCTGGGCTCATCTATGTGTTGAACTCTGCTCATCCTGTGTCGAGCTCAGCTCTTCCAGTGTCGAGCTCAGCTCATCCCTGTGCTGAGCTCTGCTCATCCTTGTGCTGTACAAAATGTCAGTTTCGTTCTCTAATTTGTATAGAATCTAAGTTTCGTAAATGCCTTAATATTCGTAAGACGAATTTCCTTATCTCAGTTCTGTACCGGTTTATTTACAGTATTCTGTTTGTATACTGACTTCTTGTTTCTACATTTGTCAGAAACTGAAACGTGATAGAGAACGAAAGCTCTAATTCGTTTAATATTGTGCACGTTGGTTCTCAGGAACAGAACAGTGCTGTTCCGACTGCACCTACTGTTGTTGCGCCTGTTTCTGCTCCTATCCCTACGGTTGGACAGGTTGAGAAGATGGAAAAGTTTAGAGGCAGTTTCTTTAAACACTAGCAGCAAAAGATGTTGTTTTCCTGACAACGATGTGTTTGGCTAAAATGCTGACTGAGGATCCTCCAGAGGTGGTTTCGGTTGAAGATCAGAATCAGAATATGCAAAACAATTTGATGGCTAAAGCATAGAATTATAGCAATTGTTTGGACAATTCGTTGTACGGACTGTATTGTACCTTTAAAACTGCAAAGTCACTGTGGATGGCCTTAGATAAAAAGTACCGCACAGAGGATGTCGGTACAAAGAAGTTTGTCGTTGGCAAATTTCTTGGTTTTTAAATGTCAGACTCCAAGATTGTTGTTTCTCAGATTGAGGAACTTCAGATCTTAGTAGCCAAAATGGAAGAAGAGGGCTTGTCGCTCAGTGAATCTTTCATAGTGGCGTCTGTGATTGAGAAACTACCTTTTTGTGGAGGGAATTCAGAAGCTATCTCGAACGCAAGCGAAAAGAGATGACTTTGGAGGATCTGATTGTTCAACTCCCTATAGAGGAGGACAACCGCAGATCCGAAAGAAAGCCAAGTTCAAGTTCTGGTCATGGAAAGGCTCATGTCGTAGAGGCGAGGAAAAAGAAAAAGGAAAATCATGTCGGAGTGAACCCTAAAGGCAAGATAGTTGCCAAAAAGTTCACTGGAAAATGTTATAACTGTGGAATTCAGGGGCACCGCAGTGTTGACTGCCGTAAGCCCAAGAAAAAGCAGGAAAAAGCGAAAGCCAACCTTGTCAGACAGATGGATGATCTGGATTTGTGCGCTGTTGTTTATAAGTGCAACGTAGTAGGAAATCCTCGTAAATGATGGGTGGATACTGGAGCCACTCGACATGTCTGTGAAAACAGGGCGATGTTTAGAGACTATTCTCCTGTGAGGAATAATGAAAAGCTGTACATGGGGAAATCTGATAGCTCGAAGATTGAAGGTCCGGGTAATGTGATTTTGAAAATGACTTCAGGAAAGGAATTAACTCTGCGTGATGTACTGCACGTTTCTGACATCCGCCAAAACTTAGTTTCTGGAGCTTTACTAGTCAGTCATGGTTTTAGACTAGTATTTGATTGTAATAAATTTCCTTTAAGTAAGAATGAGGTGTTTCTGGGAAAGGGGTACTTAACTGATAATATGTTCAAGTTAAGTGTAATGACAGTTGTACCCAAGAAAGTTTCGCCCGAACATGCTAATAAGAATGCTTCTACTTCTGCTTATATGCTTGAGTCTTCTTGTTTATGGTATTTTCGTTTGGGATATGTTAATTACAAGTCAATACAAAGGATGATTAATCTTGACTTACTACCAAACTAAACATTAATAAAGAAAAATGTCAAGTCTGTATTGAAGCAAAAATGACAAAGATGCCATTTACTTCAATAGAAAAGAACACTGAACCTTTGGATTTAATTTATACCGATGTGTGTGAATTAAAATTTGTGCAAACAAGAGGTGGTAAAAAGTATTTCATAACTTTTATCGACGATTGCACACTATACTGTTATGTCTATTTCCTAAGTAGCAAAGACGAGGCCTTTGATGCTTTCAAAGACTATAAAAATGAAGTTGGAATCAACTTAGCAAACGAACTAAAGCGATTCGTAGCGATAGAGGTGGCGAATATGATACGCCGTTTAATAAATTCTGTTCAGAACATGGTATTATTCATCAAACAACTGCACCATATGCACCTCAATCGAATGGTATTGCTGAACGCAAAAACCGCACTCTAAAAGAGATGATGAATGCTATTTTGATAAGTTTGGGTTTACCTCAGAACTTGTGGGGGGAAGTAATTTTCTCAGCCAAGGTCATTTTACATAGAATTCCATCTAAAAAGATGAATGAAACCTCATACGAGCTTTGGAAAGGCCATAAGCCTAGTTACAAATACTTGAAAGTATGGGGGTGTCTGGCGAAAGTTGATGTACCTAAACCAAGACAAGTTAGAATTGGGCCTAAAACATTTGATTGTATATTCATAAGATATGTAACTAGCAGTAGCGCATATCGATTCTTGGTGCACAAGTCAGACATTCCTGACATACATGAGAATGTTGTCATGGAATCAATAAATGCAGTGTTCTTTGGAGATGTCTTTCCAAAGAAAGACAAAAACGACGAAGAAACAAGCACTAGTAAGCGAGTGTGTGAGACGACCCCTCAAGAAATTGAGGAACCGCGTCAAAGCAAACAAGCCAGAATACCAACATCTTTTGGACCAGATTTTCTAACATACTTGGTAGGAAACAATCCAAGAACCTTTTATGAGGCGATGTCAACTCCAGAAGCTCCCTTCTGGAAAGAGACAGTAAATAGTGAGATAAAATCGATTCTTAAAAATCACACTTGAGAGCTGGTTGATCTTCCACCAGGAAGTAAACCACTCGGATGCAAGTGGATCTTTAAGAAAAAGCTGAAAGAGGATGGTCTATTGACAAATACAAGGCCCGGTTGGTAGCTAAAGGCCATCGACAAAAGGAAGGCTTTGACTTTTTTGATACCTACTCATCGGTAACTAGGATCACTTCAATAAGCATGCTAGTTGCAACCGCTGCAGTCTACGATTTAGAAATCCATCAGTTGGATGTGAAGACTGCCTTCCAGAACGGTGAGTTATAAGAAGAAATTTATATGGAGCAACTTGAAGGGTTTGCTGTACCAGGGCAAGAGAAAAGGTGTGAAAACTTGTCAAGTCTTTGTACGAACTTAAACAAGCACCCAGACAATGGCATTTGAAGTTTGATGAGGCAATGTTGTTAAATGGCTTCAGGATGAACGAGTGTGACAAATGTGTTTACATCAAGAACACACCAGGCGCATATGTGATAGTATGTCTATATGTAGATGACAGGCTTATCATGGACAGTACTCGTAACATCATCTTGAATACTAAGAAGATGTTAACATGAAATTTTGATATGAAAGATATGGGGGTTGACAATGTTATTCTAGGGATTAAAATTTCTCGGATAACTGAAGGCCTTGTTATGTCACAAACTCATTATATTGAATCTGTTCTCAAACGATTCAATATGTTTGATACAAAACCAATAAAGACCCCACTAGACTTAAGTGTACACTTAAGAAAGAACCGAGGTGAACCTGTAGCTCAGTTGAAATACTCACAGGTAATTGGAAGTCTGATATACATAACAAACTATACAAGACCAGACTTAGCTTGTTCAGTAAACAAATTGAGCAGGTTTACCAGTAATCCAAGTGAAGATCACTGGAAAACTCTAAATAGAGTGATGAGGTACCTGAAATACATAATAAACCATGGATTACACTATACAAGATATCCGGCAGTATTGGAAGAATATTGTGATGCAAATTAGATATCAAATAGCAAGGACTCTAAGTCCACCAGTGGATACCTATTCACTGTTGGTAGTGGTGATGTGTCCTGGAAGTCCACAAAGCAAACATGCATAGCTCGGTCCACTATGGAACCCGAGTTTATGTTAGATCCAAAACACACTCTAGAGGAAGGGAGGGTGAATAGATTGTTTGGTACTTTTTGTAAATTTCTTGTTTGGCTCAATTCAAAAGAAATTCAAAATCAAAGCAAGAATGGGAGATGAGAATCAATGAATGTGTACACCGGATATAGAGTGGTTTGAATCGTAAATGATTTTACTCCACTACCACTTTGTTGCCAAAGTGGATTTTCAATAACTACTCTTCTTATTAGAGACACTAAGAATAACCATAGCAACACTTACACTAACACCTTAGTGTAAGCAACAACAACAACAACTTCTTGCACAAAATACAGTTGTGCAACTACAGCAACTACAACTTTAGCAAGAACAACTTCTTGCTACCTCACAACTTCAGCAAAGTTCCCTCAAGAACTTTCTCACAGTGGGTTGAAGGAAATAGTTTGGTTCACACTTTCTCACTAGTCTAAGCACAAGCAAGAGATCAAATATTTATGGTTCCTTTTGTGCTAGACTCTCTATCTCTCAATATACAACAATGAAGTACAAACAAAAGCTTAACAAGCTTTAAGCAATCTTACAAATGTGAGAGAACTATACAACAATGAATAATAAAGCTAGATGATGGTGAAAGTGTGTAATTGCCTCATCCAAGCTTCTCCTCATCAAGATAATGCCCAAATAGTCTTTAGCCACCCTATGGAGTGATTTGATCTTCAATAGCCACCCTAGAGAATCTTAGACATGGATAAAAGAATCAAGGAAGCATGTAGTATGTTGGGATAAAGTCCACAAGAAATTTGAGCAAGATTGGAAAGAGAAAATACCATGAATCTCCCTTGGATTTTGTTCCAACGTTCAAAAAATTTTGAAATCTGGGGGACATCGATCGATCGAAGTGCCTGGGGTGAGAGATCGATGTCCTCCATAAACTTTGCAGTTTTTGAAGCTGCTGACATCGATCGATCGAAGTCCCCCTGGGAGAGACTAATGTCACTTCGATCGATCGATGTCCCATGGACTGAGAGATCGATGTTGGACAGAAAGTATTCTGCCTGACATCGATCGATCGAAGTCTCCCTGAGGAGAGACTAAAGTGACATCGATCGATCGATGTCCCCAGGTTGAGAGATCGATGTTGGACAGAAAGGTTTCTGCCTGACATCAATTGATCGAAGTCAGAGGATGAATTACATCGATCGATCGATGTCCCCAGTCTTGAGAGATCGATGTTGGACAGTGAGTTCCAATCTCAACCATTTTTGTCATAGTGTAATTTTCTCATCTTGCATCAAGTCTTAAGCATAAATTTAACTTATTTAAAACATCTTTTCATCATCAAAACAATTTATATCTTAACAATCTCCCCCTTTTTGATGATTTCAAAACCATAATTCAAAAGATGTTTTTGCTTGATACATTTACATATAAACTTGATATTTTACAACTCCCCCTTAGTTCATGCTCCCTCATCATATGAACACATGAAAAACTCTCCCTTAACACATAAACCACCCAAAATATGTTGTCAATACCAAAATGTTCCTCCTCAACCCATGCACCAAATTTCATATTTTTATCTTTTCAATATGTGAGTTTGCATACCAAAGTAAAAATGACTATCAAGAAGCTTCATGCCATGCCATGCCAAATCCACTTTCTCAAACCAAGCTATGTTATGCAAAACACCAATGCTTAAGCCATCAACAAACTTTGCCACAATACTATATCAAGACAACAACCAACTTAAGACAACTTAAACAATACCAACATATCAAGAAGACAACTTTAACCAACATATCAAGACACCAAAATGTAAACCATCAACATATTAAGACACACCAAAGACACACCAATACCAACACCAATACCAATATATCAACTTCTCCCCCTTTTTGAAAACATCAAAAAAAATCATAAGAGACACAAAAATAAAGAAGTGAAATATCATTAAGCAAATAAGAAGTTGATGAGATACGTGAGTAATCTCAACTTCTACGCTACTCCTATAGCCATAGGGGAATAGGGAGAACTAAGAAAATCTACTCTTCATCAGAAGAGAAACATAGGCCAGAAAGAGCAGTTTGAGCTTCGTTTGCAGTTTTTGGTACTTGGATTTCTGAATGGTCAGCTCCGCTTGTAGCATCGTGACTTGAGTATCAACCTTCGTTTCTAATGTTTTGACACGGTCCTAAATGTTCTTAAATTCCTTTTCTAGATCATCAATGCGTACGGCTTCTGTGGTCAAGTCCTCCCCCATTGACCAAGTGTATGGCGGATGTCGCTAATTTCAGCCTCTGCATTGAATTCTTCCTTGGAACCACTAGCTTCCTCCATTGGGGCTTTTCTTTTGTCCTTTTGGAAGATGGAGCTTGGTTGTGGGGGCAGTTGTGGTGAAGGGTGAGAAGAGAGTTCCGTGAGAGGTTCAGTGGGTGATGGTGGAGGAATGGGATCTTCAGGTTCGTCCTCTTATTGTTCTTGTTGTCCACCACTCCTTTGTGCTTCCTTCCTTGACTTATGAATTTGTTGGTTGTTGACTTTTGTGTAATAATCCTTGTTGGATATTTGTTCCATATATTCATCATCTAACACCACATTTTTCTTTGTGAGCAATCTATAAATTAGATTGCTATATGGAGCGCTTTTGATTTCTTCGTAACAGCTTCCATTATATTCGCAAATACGAGCTCCCCAAAATTCACTTGTTCCCTCATGGCAATACGATAAGCAATATAGAAATCCAAGTTGCTTGAGAGCTTAGCTGACTTACTATTGACACAAAAGGTAACAACAGCAAGCAAAACTCTGTATACTAGAGGCATGTCATTTGTGTTCTTACTAGGGTGAAATCCAAGATAGTTTTTGACCTCATCTTCAGATACCTGCTAGTTATAGATATCCCACCTCCACGGACCAAAATGTTCCCAACCCTCATCAGGAATACCAAGCAATTTATTGATTAAACGAGTAGTGAACTCGACAAGTTGACCATCTATCATAGAATTGAGCGAATATGTTTTTCCATTCAAATATCATAACCATAGATTTGCATAAAACATCCTAGTGTATCGAACAGATATGCAATCCATTTTAGAACTATCCCAAATGGGTCTCCATTTTTGATCATCAAACCAATCTATGATTGGTTTCAGTTCTTCATTACTCAAAATATCTTCAATTTTGAGTAATTTTAATGGGATTGTAGACCTCTTCTTAGTCTCCCATTCTTCGAACAAAACTTGAGCTCTAAGAAAGATGTAGGTTACCTTACCTGTATTAAAGGGCTCTTTTAAGCAATCTTCATATTCTCCAGGTTTGACCCATGGAAAATTTTGAAATTTGAGATTCTCTCTTATCTCAGCCAACGTGGTCTCTTGGGCGCAGTGGTTTTCTTCTTTACTCCCTCCATCCTTGAACCAGTTGGAAGGGATTTAGTAAGGTATCACTTCATATTCTCCAGGTTTGACCCATGGAAAATTTTCTTCTTTAAGTAAGGTATCACTTCATAAGGGATTGATTGACTGCCTTCTTGTGAAGTTCTTTGCCTTTTTGGGTGATTTTTCGTTCTTGGTGCCATTTGAGAAGATTAGGGTATAAAATTTTTGGATATGGTGATGGAACCTAGAGAATATATGTAGAGTTGGATAGCATTGAAGAAAAACTGGAGTTTGAACAAGAGATTTGTGGTTTTAGGGGTCGAATTCTGTGTATTTCGCCGGAGGGAGTTTATGGTTCGAAGTAGGAGATGAAGAAATGGGGGTTTTCACAGATTTTATGAACCCTGTCCCATCGACATCGATCGATCGATGTCTGAGACTTCGATCGATCGATGTCCTAGACATAGATCGATCGATGTCTTGTTTTATATCAGTCTCTCAGACTGCCACATTGATCGATCGATGTCTTCTGAAATCAGCCTTTTTGACTATTTTTACCCTCTAACCAATGTTCATCATCCCTAATCTTGCTCTAATTAATTCAAAAGTGTCAGTAGGAAGGGATTTAGTAAAGATATCCGCTAGTTGGTCATTGGTTGGAACAAATTCAACGCATAATAATCCTTTTTGAATGCAATCCCTTATGAAGTGATACCTTACTTCTATATGTTTGGTCCTACTATGGTGAATCGGGTTTTGCGCTATACTTATGGCTGATGTGTTGTCACATAAGATGGGAACTTTATCAAACTTAACATTGTAATCATTTAAGGTGTTGATCATCCAAAGTAGTTGTGCACAACACAAAGTGGCCGATACATATTCGGATTCCGCTGTTGAAAGTGACACACTATTTTTTGGAGAACCAAGAAACGAAGCAATCTCCAATGAATTGGCATGTCTGGAATGTGCTTTTTCTATCAACAAGATTCCCGGCATAGTCGGAGTCACTATACCCTCTTAAATCAAAACAACCATTTTTGGGATAAAACAATCCAAAGTTCAAGGTTCCTTTCAAATACATAAAGATACGTTTAATGGCAACTAGATGCGATTCCTTAGGCATATTTTGAAATCTAGCACATAAACACACAGCATGCAAAATATTCGGTCTACTAGAGGTTAAATAAAGTAAACTACCAATCATACTCCTATATTTGGTTACCTCAACCGGCTTTTCTTTTTCATCTTTGTCAAGCTTTGTACTTGTGCTCATTGGAGTGCTCACACTTCTTCCATCCTCAAACTTGTACTTCTTGAGCAAATCCTTTGTATGCTTTGTTTGAGATATGTACACTCCATCTTGAGTTTGCTTGATTTGAAGACCAAGAAAGTAGTTGAGTTCACCCATCATGCTCATCTCAAATTCTCCTTCCATTAATTTAGCAAAATGCTCACAAAGCGAATCATTAGTAGCACCAAATATAATATCATCCACATAAATTTGAACAAGCAATTGATGGTTTCCTTGTTCTTTAATAAAAAGAGTAGTGTCGACTTTTCCTCTTGAAAACTCATTTTCAAGTAGAAACTTGCTTAACCTATCATACCAAGTCTTAGGAGCTTGTTTCAGTCCATAAAGGGCTTTTTTGAGTTTAAATACATGATTTGGATAATCATGATTTTCAAACACCGGAGGTTGAGCTACATACACCTCTCCTTGAATTATTCCATTCAAGAATGTGGATTTCACATCCATTTGATATAGTTTGAAATCTTTATAGCATGCATATGCTAATAGCATCCTAACAGCTTCTAACCTAGCTACGGGGGCAAAGGTCTCATCATAGTCTATGCCTTCCTCTTGCCTATATCCTTGAGCTACTAACCTAACCTTGTTTCTAGTAATGTTTCCTTTATCGTCCATTTTGTTTCTAAATACCCATTTAGTGCCAATTATAGGATGATCACTAGGTTTAGCTACTAATTCCCAAACATCACTCCTTTCAAATTGATTTAATTCCTCTTGCATGGCTACTACCCAATCTTCATCATTTATAGCCTCTTTTATATTTTTAGGCTCAACTTGTGAAATGAAAGCATTTTCGTTAAAATTTCTCCTGGTCATTATGCCTTGACTAGTTTCACCTAATATCAATTCTTTAGGATGATCCTTTCTATATTTATATGAATCAGGTAAATTTGAGGTATCTCCTCCTACTTTTTCACCTTTAACCTTAGGTTCAAGGGGATCAATCGTAAGGTCAATGACAATATTGCCTTTTGGATTCTCAAATTTCTCTATATGACTTACTTCAATTATTTCATCATCATCATTAGTATTTGGTTCATCTTCAATGAGTTCACTAAACTTGACATGAATTGATTCTTCAACTTTCATGCTTCTTTTATTATATACCCTAAATGCCTTGCTATTTTGAGCATATCCCACAAAGATTCCTTCATCCGCTTTAAAATCGAGTTTATCCAAGTTATCTTTGGTGTTAAATATAAAACACTTACAACCAAATACCTTGAAATAACCAATATTTGGTACTCTACCTTTCCAAAGCTCATAAGGAGTCTTTTTGAGAGATGGTCTCAAATAAAATCTATTGATCACATGACAAACAGTGTTTACCGCTTCGGCCCAAAAATACTTGGGTAGCTCAAATTCATTTAGCATGGCTCTACTCATTTCTTGAAGTGTTCTATTTTTCTTTCCACAACACTATTTTGTTGAGGAGTTCTTGGAGCCGAGAAATTGTGTCCATACCCCTTGGATACACAAAATTCTTGAAACTCACCATCAAACTCACCACCTCTATCACTTCTAATTTCCTTAATTGTGTCTTCTCTTAGATTTTCTAGTCTCCTAGAAAGCTTTATAAATTCTTGGCATGCATCATTCTTTTTAGCTAAGAACATTACCCAAGTGTACCTAGAGATCATCTACCACCACAAAGGTGTAATGTTTTCCACTTAGACTTGCCGTACCAATATCTCCATACATATATATATGAAGTAATTGTAGGGGTTTGGTGGTGGAGATTTCACTTTTGGGCTTGAAGCTTGTTTTAACAAGCTTTGCCTTTTGATAAGTGTCACATAAGCCATGATTTTCGAAATTCAATTTTGGAAGACCTTGGATTTTTTTCATTTTTTGCAAATCTCTTTAAAATTTTTAAAACTAATATGTCCAAGTCGTCTATGCCATAGTTGAGTCAAATCATTTTTGGCAACTAGGCAAGAAACATTTTGTGATATTGAATCATGTGTGCTACATTTGTAAACATCATTTTTACGTATAGCCTCAAAAACAATCTTATCGTTCTTTTTCACAATGCATTTTCTTTTCACAAATTAAACTTGAAAATTAGCATCACATAGTTGGCTAACACTTATCAAGTTATATTTAAGCCCTTCTACATATAATACATTATTAATAGTAAAAGAAGAGTTATCAATTTCTCTATGTCCAAGGATTTTAGCTCTTCCATTTCCAAAATACACCGTTCCACCATCTTGGAGCTTGAGCTTGGTGAACAACGTTTTGTCTCCGGTCATGTGCGTTGAACATCCGCTATCCATAAGCCATTTGGTTCCTTCTTCTTTGGCTACTCCATTTATCTTGAGAGCCTACAAAACCAAAAGATTTATGCATTGGTATCCTTTGATGGTTGGGTCCTTTAGGGTTAGTTTGTCGACCCTTAGGCTTCAAAAAATACATGCTTCCAAATCTAGCTCTACATGCACTCTTCACATGTCCTACTTTGTTGCAATGAAAACAAGTGGGTACATGCCTTGGTTTAGAAGATGATGAGTTATGTTGTGTTTTTCTCTTGTTTGCCTTTTTCTTAGGCTTAATGGAAGAATGTGATGAGTTAAATCCTAAACCGGATTTATCATTTCCAATTCTTTGATTTCCAAGTAGTTTGTCTAAATTATTTTTACCATTTGTTAGTCTTTGTAAATCTAACCTTAGTTTCTCATATTCTTTCCTAATTTCTACATTTTCAAGAGCTACGGTTTTATGCATGGTGAGTATGATGTCATGCTCTTGAAATATCAAAATGTTCTTATCATGCAAGCTCTTATTTTCTAGGATGCACTTCTTGAACTATTTGTTCAAGTGTTTATATTTTAAATTCAGTTTCTCAAAATCATCTTGCAAATCTCCTATTGCAAATTAGAAGGATTAGAATTTACCTCAAGGTCATCTTCAATTACCATGAGACAAGTATGTTGAGCTTTTGGATTTTCAGCTATTGGAACGAGTTCAACACCTTGATCTTCACTCTCTTCTCCTTCCAATTTAGAAAGGAGATCATCCCACGTGGTTACCTCCGCATTGAGGGCTTTCTTCTTTTGAGGAAAGACATTCTTCTCTTGCTTTTGCGGCTCCTTTACGTGGCAATCGGTAATAAAGTGACCCGGTCAACCACATCTATAGAAATTTTCACTTGCTTCTTTTTCCTTGGGTGGTCTTTTAGAAAACTTTCTTGGTTGAGTTTTATTTCTTGTTGCCATTCTTCTAAATTTTCTTACTAGAAGGGAAACTTCCTCATCCAATTCATCGGACTCTACCAGCAACACTTTTTGTGATGTTTGTGTGGGCTTGATAGAATTCATCCTATTTTGTTCATCAATAAGAATTTCATGAGTAAGAAGATTACCGGATAGCTCATCAAGGGCAAGAGTCTTGAGATTCTTTGATTCGGTGATGGCGGTGACTTTAGGTGTCCATTCTCTTGGCAAAGAGTTGACGAGTTTTGAGACAAGGTATTCATTTGAGATTTTCTTGTCCAACATGGAAAGTTGATTCATTATTCGTGTGAATCGGTCGATTGTTTCCTCAATCTTCTCACCGCTTTTCATTCCGAACATCTCATATTCCTTCATGAGCATGAGTCTTTTGGCCATTCTTAATTGCTCAGTCCCTTCGTGTATCATTTCAAGCCTTTTCCATGCCTCATGAGCTATTTCAAGACCTTGAAGTTTTATGAGCTCGGTGGTGGTAAGAGCACTTGAGAGAATATCAAATGCTTTGCCATTGATGGCGAATTTTATCTTCTCTTCGTCGGTGTAGTCATCCTCATCTTTGAACATTGATTCTTCTTTTGATTTGGTAATCATAGGAACTTCAATTCCTTTGACAACGGCTCTCCATATATCAAATCCACAGCCTTTCAAATGATTGATCATTCGAAATTTCCACAAAGAATAATTTTGGGCATCAAACATAGGTACTTTAGTGTTTGATCCGGAAAATAGTGCAGTAGGCTTGGGAGATGAAGTGTGAGATAAAGAGGTTGAGATTGTCGTTTTCATGATCTTTAACCTTGCTACTTGCAAAGATAGGCCAAGCAATCAAGGTTAGGCTCTGATACCAATTGTTAGGTCCGAAACACAGAGTGGGAGATGAGAAGCAATGAATGTGTACACCGGATATAGAGTGGTTCGAATCGTAAATGATTCTACTCCACTACCACTTTGTTGCCAAAGTGGATTTTCAACAACTCCTCTTCTTATTAGAGACAATAAGAACAACCACAGCAACACTTGCACTAACACCTTAGTGTAAGCAACAACAACAGCAACTTCTTGAACAAAATACACTTGTGCAATTACACCAACTACAGCTTTAGCAAGAATAACTTCTTGCTACCTCACAACTTCAACAAAGTTCCCTCAAGAACTTTCTCACAGTGGGTTGAAGGAAATAGTAAGGTTCACACTTTCTCACTAGTCTAAGCACAAGCAAGAGATCAAATATTTATGGTTTCTCTTGTGCTAGACTCTCTATCTCTCAGTATACAATAATGAAGTACAAAGAAAAGCTTAACAAGCTTTAAGCAATCTTACAAATGTGAGAGAACTATACAACAATGAATAATAAAGCTAGATGATGGTGAAAGTGTGTAATTGCCTCATCCAAGTTTCTCCCATTTATAGATGAAGTTCACCACGTGTTTGAGCTTTCCACCATGTCTCCTTCAACACAAAATGTCAAGATAATGCCCAAATAGTCTTTAGCCAGCCTATGGAGTGATTTGATCTTCAATAGCCACCCTAGAGAATCTTAGACATAGATAAAAGAGTCAAAGAAGCATGTAGTATGTTGGGATAAAGTCTACAAGAAATTTGAGCAAGATTGGAAAGAGAAAATACCATGAATCTTCCTTAGATTTTGTTCCAACGTTCAAAAAATTTTGAATTCTGGGGGACATCGATCGATCGAAGTGCATGAGGTGAGAGATCGATGTCCTCCAGAAACTTTGCAGTTTTTGAAACTGCTGACATCGATCGATCGAAGTCCCCCTGGGAGAGACTAATGTCACTTCGATCGATCGATGTCCCCTGGACTGAGAGGTCGATGTTAGACAGAAAGTATTCTGCCTGACATCGATCGATCGAAGTCTCCCTGAGGAGAGACTGAAGTAACATCGATCGATCGATGTCTCCAGGTTGAGAGATCGATGTTGGACAGAAAGGTTTCTACCTGACATCGATCGATCGAAGTCAGAGACTGAAGTACATCGATCGATCGATGTCCCTAGTCTTGAGAGATCGATGTTGGACAGTGAGTTCCAATCTCAACCATTTTTGTCATAGTGTAATTTTCTCATCTTGCATCAAGTCTTAAGCATAAATTTAACTTATTTAAAATATCTTTTCATCATCAAAACAATTTATATCTTAACAGTTTATAGCACTAGATAAAGCTGGGGAAGAGGCTAGCTTCGAAATTTCTTAGATTATGTTCCATGTTGGCCTAAGCCAATCGCTCCTATCAGCATATACTGTGATAGTCAGTCTGCTATAGGATGAGCACAAAGCAGCATCTACAATGGTAAGTCACGACATATACGTCGGAGACGTAATACCATTAAGCAATTGATCTCTAATGACATGATTTCCATTGATTTAATAAAATCAAAGGAGAATCTTGCGGATCTGCTTACAAAAGGCTTGCCTAGAGATCAGATGTCAAAATTGATAAAGGGAATGGGACTTAAGCCTACTACGCAAGAATCTTTGTAATGGTAACCCAACCTTGTTGACTGGAGATCCCAGAATCTTGGTTCAATGGGACAACTAAGTTATGAAGTTTCAGTTTAGCACTTGCTCATTCCGTTACATAAAAGTGCTGTCTGCAGAGAATATTTAGGGTAAGCTAAAGCTTTTAATGATGTCATATGTCTTGATACATTAAGTGGGGTATGGCAGAATGCTTCTGATAGGAATCACCTATGTAAGTGTGAAGTGGGACCGCTTCTATGAGACAAGAAATCTCTAAAGCACTTTCTGAAACCAGGTTGTTAATGACCAAAACAAACACAACTATGAGAACCAAAAGAGTATTAAAGGAAATGTTGTGATTCCTATAAGAAGGAAAGAAAGTGAATCATATTATTCTGATTTGGTGACGTGGGAGATATCACAATAAGGTGGCAATTGGATAAGCTTTTAACTTATCCAGCTCATTTTCTTATTAAGACTACAGACTCGGCTTTCTTTGAAGAGCACATTTTTCAGACCACATATAAACTCAGTCGATTATCTGGCCCGTTTGATTAAACTTTATTCTATCATGATTGCATTTATAGTATATTTTTAAGAAGAAAATATTTTCCAACAAATATATACATGCACTTAAAAGTAAGTACATAATAACATGTCTATATACCGTCAGTATAAGAGTACGTCACTTTCCGATACAATTCCAGACGGAATAATTCAATCAATTTCATCCGGATCCTAAAATATTCAAAATCAATTAACCTCAACCGCATTGCAACATGTAATATGTACCGTCATCATCATTGGTGGGATTTCGTGTTATGACCCTGTCCTTAAGACGTATTGCTCCGGTATATTATGCCTAACCGGCGTTAGCAACCGTCTCCCAGAATACAAGGGGTACCTGTTCAGTTGAGCGGCACTGCTGAACTTGAACTGCTGCGAACCTTCGAGTGTCCTGACTTCTCTTGGACGTGACGCAAAACTCGAATGCTATGAATGCTGTATGCTATGAATGCAGAGAGCAAGTGTGTGTGGAATGCACATCCCTTGCCCTGTTTATATAGGGGAGTCGGTTAAAAGTCGGTTTTCGCAGATGGAATCGTGACCGTTGGATCATAACCGTAGATCGATTATAGCCGTCAGATTAAAACCTCCAAGCGGTTATGGAAGGTTTAAATCTCAGCCTTTAGATTGAAAACCGATTCGTAGGATTAAACTTGGAGCGTTAGATGGAAACCACATTCGGTTGGGCGGTTAGGTCAGTTTAAATCTCGGCCGTTAGATCAAAGCTGCCTTTTCCGCCACCATTAGATCAAAACCGATTGATCTTATCGCATACCATTTGAAAATTCTGTCCGCTGTCCAGCTTCGATCGATCACATCGATCGATCGAAGTTACATCTATCGATCGATGTGATCGATCGATGTACGTCAGAATGATTATGAACTTTCTGTCCAGCTTCGATCGATTACATCGATCGATCGATGTGATCGATCGATGTAAGGCAGAATGAACTTGAAGCTTTCTGTCCGGCTTCGATCGACTACATCGATCGATCGAAGTGACATCGATCAATCGATGTGATCGATCGATGTACGTTACATAGAACGAACTATGTCTTCCCTCCGGTCAAAAACTTCTCACGCCCCAAAGGCACATCTAAAGTGTCCAATGTGGAATTCCTCCATAAGGGTGATGTGGCTTCCTAAGAATAGGACACACCATCCATTAATAATGTTTTTCATCCACTTTGAGCATTAATTTCTCATTCACCCGGTATCGTAATTGAGTGATTCCAAAGCCTAAAATTAACTACCCGTTACGTAGATAATTAAGGATCCATTAATTTCCGATTTTCATTATAGAAAACTAATCATAATTAAGCTCAAAGTATGTTGCTCAACCAAGTTTTGCAACCTTCCTTAATGGGCCAAAGCCCAACCTTTTAATTCCAAACTTTTTATTCTCCAACAATCCCCCACATGAATGGAAATTAATGCAAATGCAGATGCAGACTCTAAAGAGAAGTCAGAAAAGAAAATATTGTATCAGAAGAGGTAGCTTCTGGCTTTGAACCTTTCATAGTGATGTACCATCGGATTCACTCGGCTAATTAGTGACTTGATGTCTTGAACCAATCAGCCTTTGTTGTGAATCTAGAAAACGATATTCACACAACATTTTCTTTAACACCCTTTTGGTTCTCATGGTTGTGTTCGTTTTGGCCATGAACAACCTAGTTTCAGAAAGTGTTTTAGAGAAATCTTGCCTACCAGACTTCTCATAGAAGCGGCTCCACTTCACACTTACATAGGTAATTCCTATCAAGAGTATGTTGCCATACTCCACTTGATGTATCAAGATATAGGACATCATTAAAAGCTTTAGCTTACCCTAAATGTTCTCTGCAGACAACACTTTTATGTGTCGGAATGAGTAAGTGCTAACTGAAGCTTCATAACTTAGTTGTCCCATTGAACCAAGATTCTAGGATCACCAGTCAACAAGGTTGGGTTACCATTACAAAGATTCTTGCATTATAGGCTTTAGTCCCATTCCGTTTGTCAATCTTGACATCTGATCTCTAGGCAAGCCTTTTCTAAGCGTATCCGCAAGATTCTCCATTGATTTTACATAATCAATGGAAATCCCGCCATTAGAGATCAACTGTTTAATGGTGTTATGTCTCCAACGTATGTGTCGTGACTTACCATTATAGATGCTGCTTTGAGCACGTCCTATAGCTGACTAACTATCACAGTGTATGCTGATAGGAGCGATTGGTTTAGGCCAGCATGGAACATCTTCTAGGAAATTCCGAAGCCATTCAACCTCTTCCCCAGCTTTATCCAGCGCTATGAACTCAGCTTCCATAGTAGACCGAGCTATGCACGTTTGTTTCGTGGATTTCCACGACACAGCACCACCACCAACAGTGAATAAGTATCCACTGGTGGATTTCGAGTCCTTACTGTCTGATATCCAATTTGCATCGTAATATCCTTCTAATACTGATGGATATCTCGTGTAATGTAATCCAAGATTCATTGTGTATTTCAGATACCTCTTCACTCTGTTAAGAGCTTTCCAATGATCATCACTTGGATTACTGGTAAACCTGCTCAATTTGTTTACTGAACAAGCTAAGTCTGATCTTGTACAATTTGTTATGTACATCAGACTCCCGATTACCTGAGAGTATTTTAATTGAGCTACAGGTTCGCCTCGATTCTTCCTTAAGTGTATACTTAAGTCAAATGGGGTCTTTATTGGTTTTGTTTCAAACATATTGAATCGTTTGAGAACAGATTCAATATAGTGAGTTTGCGACATAACAAGAGCATCAGCCATCCGAGAAATTTTAATTCCTAGAAGAACATTGGCAACCCCCCATGTCATTCATATCAAAATTTTGTGTTAACATCTTCTTCGTACTCAAGATGATGTCACGAGTACTGCCTATGATTAGCATGTCGTATACATAGAGACATACTATTACATAGGCATTTGGTGTGCTCTTGACGTATACACACTTGTCGCATTCATTGATCCTGAAGTCGTTTGACATCATTACCTGATCAAACTCTAAATGCCATTGCTTGGGTGCTTGTTTAAGTCCGTACAGAGACTTAACAAGTCTACACACTTTCCTTTCTTATCCTGGAACGACGAACCCTTCGGGTTGTTCCATATAAATCTCTTCCTCTAACTCACCATTAAGAAAGGCAGTCTTCACATCCATTTGATGGATTTCTAAATCATAGACTGTAGCAATAGCCACTAGCATCCTTATGGAAGTGATCCTAGTCACTGGTGAGTAGGTATCAAAGAAGTCAAAGCCTTCTTTCTGTCTGTAGCCCTTGGCTACTAACCTGGCCTTGTACTTGTCAATAGATCCATCTTCTTTCAGTTTTTTTTCTGAAAATCCACTTGCATCCGAGTGGTTTACTTCCTGGTGGAAGATCTACCAGCTCCCAAGTGTGATTTTGAAGAATAGAATCTATCTCATTATTCACTGCTTCTTTCCATAAAGGAGCTTCTGGAGTTTTCATAGCCTCAGAGAAAGATTTCGGCTCGTTTTCTACCATGTAGGTTAGAAAATCTGGTCCAAAAGACGTCGGTATTTTGGCTCATTTGCTTTGACGAGGTTCCTCAGTCTCTTGAGGAGTCGTCTCACGCACTCGCTTACTCGTGCTAGCTTCTTCACTGTCTTTGTCTTTCTTTGGAAAGACATTTTCAAAGAACACTGCATTCCTCCACTCCATGACAACATTTTCATGCATCTCGGGAATGTCCGATTTGTGCACTAAAAAACGATATGCACTACTGTTCGTTGCATAGCCGATAAAAATGCAATCAATTGTTTTAGGCCCAATTCTCACTTGTCTTGGTTTAGGTACAGCAACCTTCGCCAGACACCCCCACACTTTCAAGTATTTGTAACTAGGCTTATAGCCTTTCCAAAGTTTATATGGGGTTTTATCCGTCTTCTTGGACGGAATCCTATTTAAAATGACGTTGGCAGAGAGAATTGCTTCCCCCCACAAGTTCTGAGGTAAACCCGAACTTATCAACATAGCATTCATCATCTCCTTTAGAGTACGGTTTTTGCGTTCTGCAATACCATTCGATTGAGGTGAATATGGTGCAGTCGTTTGGTGAATAATGCCATGTTCTGAACAGAATTCATTAAACGATGCGTCATATTCCCCGCCTCTATCACTTCGAATTGTTTTAATTCGTTTGCTAAGTTGATTCTCAACTTCATTCTTATAATCTTTAAAAGCATCAATGGACTCATCTTTGCTACTTAGCAAATAAACATAACAGTATCTAGTGCAATCGTCAATAAAAGTTACAAAGTACTTTTTATCTCCTCTTGTTTGCACAAACTTTAAATCACACAAGTCTGTATGAATTAAATCCAACGGTTCAGTGTTCCGTTCTGTTGAAGGAAACGCGCTTTTGTCAATTTTGCTTCGACACATACTTGGCACTTTTCTTTATTATTAAAGTCCAGTTTGGGCAATAAGTCAAGGTTAATCATTCGTTGTATTGACTTATAATTAACACGTTCCAAACGAAAATGCCATAAACAAGAAGACTCAAGCATGTAAGCAGAAGAGGAAACAATTTTATTAGCCTCAGTGAGCGCAACTTTCTTGGGTACAATCGTCATAACATTTAACTTAAACATGTTATCAGTATGGTACCCCTTTCCCAAATACACGCCATTCTTAGAAAGTATAAATTTGTTTGCCTAAAAAACAAGCTTGAAATCATGACTAACTAGCAGTGCGCCAGAAACCAAGTTCTTCCTGATGTCAGGAACATGCAACACATTCTGCAGGGTCAACTCCCGTCCCGAGGTCAGTTTCAGAACCACCTTGCCCGATCCTTCGATCTTCGAGCTGTCGGAGTTTCCCATGAAAAGTTGTTCGTTGTTTGTCGTGGGTACATATTCTCTGAACATTGCCCTGTTCGCACAAACATGTCGAGTGGCCTTTGTGTCCACCCACCATTCACGCGGGTTCCCCACTGCGTTGCACTCGGTCACCACTGTGCAGAGATTCAATCTTCCATTGCGCCGACCAGATTTTCTTTTGCTTTGTTTTGATTCTGATTCTTTTTGGGCTTACGGCAGTCACTGCTACGGTGCCCTGGTTTTCCACAATTATAACACTTACCTGTGAACTTCTTTGCAATCTCCTTGTCCTTGACGTTCACGCCCAAAGTGTTATTTTTCTTTTTGTTCTTCGCCTCAGCAACATGAGCCTTGGCTTGACTAGACGAAGTGGTTGGCTTTCTTTCGGCACGACGATTGTCCTCTTCAATTCGAAGACGGACAATCAAATCCTCCATCTTCATTTCCTTTCTTTTGTGTTTGAGATAGCTCTTAAATTTCCTCCACGAAGGCTTCTCAATCACAGCCGCAACCTGGAAAGATTCACTGAGCGTCATGCCCTCCTCTTCCATCTCAGATACCAACATCTGTATTTCCTCAACCTGCGAAATGACAGTTTTGGAATCTAGCATTTTATAGTCGAGAAATTTTCCAACTATCAACTTTTTCGTGCCAGCATCTTCTGTGCGATACTTCTTATCTAAAGCCGACCACAAAGCTTTTGCAGTTTTATATGTACAAAACACGCCATAGATAGTATTATCTAGGCAACTCAGAATCAAATTTAAACAACAAAAATTTGTATATGCCCAAGCTTCAGCCCCCAAGGCGTTCTGCATGTTCTGATTTTGATCCTCCACATGTTCAACCACGGGTGGATCCTCGCTTAGCATCCTGGTCAATCCCAGCGCTGTGAGATAGAACAGCATCTTTTGCTACCATCTCTTAAAGAAACTGCCAGCAAATTTTTCCGGCTTCTCCACGTGTGCAGTTGTGGCAGCCGGATTCATCTGAGGCCCTCCAGTAGGCGCCAACGGAACCGTGTTGAACAGCGCCGGCAGCAACATTATTTGCCCCGTCAGGTGCAGACACGGAGTGAGCATCGTTAAAGCCTTGAACAGAGTTCGAGCTTTTGTTTTCCATTCATGTTCAGTTCGATCAAAACGTATAGATCAGAACAGAATCAGATTTAAGAAATGAGTAGAAGTAGACTGCAAATCAGAATGAACACTGCTTTGCGTAAATAAAAAAAAGGTGCATAATTAATTGAATTGAATACGTCTTAAGATTGTTGGAGACAATCAATCCTGTACTAAGACGCAGTCGTTCGGTGTGTACGTAAGGAAAACAGTAAACAGTAAATCAAAACCAGGGCGACTCGAGGACTCTATCCTTAAGACGTATTTCTCCGGTATATTGTGCCTAACCGGCGTTAGGAACCGTCTCCCAGGATACAACGGGTACCTGTTCAGTTGAGCGGCACTGATGAACTTGAACTGCTGCGAACCTTCGAGTGTCCTGACTTCTCTTGGACGTGATGCAAAACTCGAATGCTATGAATGCTGTATGCTATGAATGCAGAGAGCAAGTGTGTGTGGAATGCACACCCCTTGCCCTGTTTATATAGGGGAGTCGGTTAAAAGTCGGTTTTCGCAGATGGAATCGTGACCGTCGGATCATAACATTAGATCGATTATAGCCGTCAGATTAAAACCTCCAAGCGGTTATGGAAGGTTTAAATCTCAGCCTTTAGATTGAAAACCGATTCGTAGGATTAAACTTGGAGCGTTAGATAGAAACCACATTCGGTTGGGCGGTTAGGTCAGTTTAAATCTCAGCCGTTAGATCAAAGCTGCCTTTTCCGCCACCATTAGATCAAAACCGATTGATCTTATCACATACAGTTTGAAAATTCTGTCCACTGTCCAGCTTCAATCGATCACATCGATCGATCGAAGTGACATCGATCGATCGATGTGATCGATCGATGTACGCCAGAATGATTATGAACTTTCTGTTCAGCTTCGATCGATTACATCGATCGATCGAAGTGACATCGATCGATCGATGTGATCGATCGATGTAAGGCAGAATGAACTTGAAGCTTTCTGTCCGGCTTCGATAATTAAGGACCCATTAGTTTCTGATTTTCATTATCGGAAACTAATCATAATTAAGCTCAATGTATGTTGCTCAACCAAGTTTTGCAACCATCCTTAATGGGCCAAAGCCCAACCTTTTAATTCCAAACTTTTAATTCTCCAACACTTTCCAGCCGACAACCCTCAAGTGAAGAAAAAGAGAAGAAATATTGCCTCAAACAAAGCCCTAATTCGATGTCGGTATAGTATAAACGATTGATGTAAGTATCCTAACTGTATTTATTATGAATTTTTGAAATCCGTAGTTATATTTTCATATTAAATCATGGATCGTACATAAATATATATGAATACATAGATGAATGTATATGTACATTTGTATGCGGCCGAATATATATATGTATAAAAATGGAGCCAAACCGATTCACAAATTCCTTTACTGACTATTTTGTCTTTTTGAACGGCGAGTATGAAAACGATGACTTTCTTTGAATGTTTCAAAATTTGCAGTCCTCTGAAGTTGTGGAAACTAAATTGGTTTTTTCATTAACTATGTTTTTTGGCCGTTGTTGGGAACATCCACAGCCATTTCCAAATAACTACCATATTTATATTATGGCCACTTAATCTTCAATTGCCAGTCAACTACGGTGAAAGGAGTGTCGAATTGTATATACATGTTTTGGAATTATGGTTGTATATTATGTATAAATAGTGGCTGACATTCTTTAAGGCAATGTTTGAGTTGAGAAAATGGTGTGTATATGGTAGTATATATTATATGTCGTATTTATAGATGTACATATGTGTGTGTATGTATATATGAATAATATCTGCGATATTGTATGTGTATGGCCAAAATTGAAGTGTATACATGAGGAGGATGAAATTCGGCCAAGGCTACCTATGGCATAATTGTGTTTGGTGAATTTGATATTTGGTATCGTTCGGGAAGTTATTTGGTTTTGAAAAACATTTGGAATATCAACATTTGGAAATTGTTTTAGAACATCGAACATTTGAAATTGTTTTGAAACTCATGCATCACATATTTTGAAAAATTCACCCTTAAAAGGAAAATATATCAGTAAGCCGAGTTGATTCCTATTTTGGTTATCGACCGCTGCAAATGTCACTAACTTGCCAGGGACAGTGTTTCTGTATACCTATTTGGATTACTGCAGATATGCTACCTCGTTCGGGACAAGACTTCTGTATGCATTTTTATGCCTGAGCGTAATTACCTAGTTTGGAACAGGGCGCATGGACATATATTTGGCGCTATAGACGTAACGACCTAGTCTAGGACATAGTGTCTATATTATATTTGGTTTTGGAGGAATCAATTCGTAAGTCTTATGGTATAAGTCACTTGTAAGGAAAGTGTTATAGTCATCGCATCGAAAATCGTTTTGGATTTGATATCTGACCAAATTGGACTCGAATTTGGACATTTGGATTTGGACCGGTTTTGAATCGAATTTGGTTTTGGAATTTGGAACTTGGAAAACTTTGGAAATTTTGGTATCGAACTTTACACTGCATCGATTTGGAAATTGCATCATTGACTTTTGACTTGGACTAACATTTGATTGGCTATCGACTTGTTTGACTTGATAATTGAATTTAGTTAACTTTGCTGTTTGATTGTTATAGGGGTAGTTGCGAATGGAAACTTGTTATTTTATATATTGTTATTTATTATAGAACACTTGCTTTTACGTGTATGGTCCCATGGTAAGTACAGTGAGACTACTTACTAGACGATGTATGTCGCTCATACTATATGTTATTGTTGTTTTACATACAAATAGGTATAAGATAAGTGTGCATCGAGGATGATTAGGAGTGGAGATATCGAGGTTCAAGGATATTCCGATGAGTCTTGTTGAGGATTTGTTAGAGACAGATATTTTGTTATTCGAGGTTTATGTATTTTGGAGATTTTATGTTATCTATGTTTGACATTTGTATCAAAATAGAATTGCCTAGACATTGATAATAATGATGATGATTATTTTACTGAGGATTTCTATTTATGACTTCCGCTGACATCGATTTGCGTCATTTTTCTGACGTGTAATTGTATTGTATTGGACGTCTTGTATTTTTCTTAGCGAAATACGACGAGTGAGTTGTTTCGAGTACTAGGGCTCAAGAAAGGTCGCTACAGGTGGTATCAGAGTATAATTCTAGATCCACGGCGGAAACATAGATTTAGACCATGATCGTAGAAATTACGCGGTGATGTAAACATAAACGATGATCTCGAACATAAGTCACAATCTTAGACATAAGAGATGATTTGAATATTAGGCGATGATTCGAGCATAAGTATTGATTTTAGTTATAAGCGCCAATTATGTATTGTTGAGAAAAAGCGTTTGAGTGATTCAAAAAAATGCATGATTTAAATAACGTGTGCTAAAGAAATGCATGACACATTTTATGACTTGACACGTTTTTGTGACAAACTTGCCTTATATACTTTATATATAATGTTTCCATCTAACAAGCCATGAAGCTTTAAAGCTTACATCAAATGGCAAACATTTGTTGTGTTTAAACTATTTTCAGGTGTTACCATTAATGAACTAAACTAGTTCATTAAGTGAAGTACTTAGCTAAATGAACTAAGTAGTTCATTAAATGAAGAAATATTTAGAGAAGGCATGAAGGCAACAAACATGGAAATGGAAAGTCTCCTTCTATCCTCAAGCCACACGTTTTTCATATATATATACACACACACACACACACACACACATATTCAGATTTTTTAAAAGGCACTATACACATATATTCCAACGTACTACCGACACGTTATATATATTATGAACGTACGTTAACAACACACCACTATACTTACCTCATATTTATGAGTATATTCAGGTCTTATATCATATGATATAAGTCACGGTGATGACAAAATTATTACGACACATTACAAGGTTATAAACAAAAAATTATCGTATCGGGTGACAACCGAAACTTTGCTAACGTTTCACGTACTTGCCATATATAGATGGCCAGCCCCTACAGTTCAAAAATGACTACAAATTTCATGAATTACATGGTATATTCAGCCATAAAATCATTCCATGTTGGCACACACAAATCACCTCCAATTAAGGCCAAATTGTGGAGATTTCAAATTCAATATTTTTGTCACATGGGACGCCACTTTTAATCAGCCTTTAGAGCTGAATATTCAAGTTATTCTATTTATATTATATGTGACATAATATATATTACATCTGCAAAAAGTTTGAATTTAATCGGAAAAAAATCGCGTAATCGACAAATGCAAATAATTCGGTTTTCTACGAACACGACACATGGAACGTTTTTTTTTGGCATGACATGTAACATGTATCTAGACACTTTTTATATATTCAATACATACTAAAGTGTTCTAGAATATTCAAATTAGGGCTGATTGGAATATAGCATATGTGTATAATTATTGTGCACTATTTTACAAAGTCTATAAAAATAAATTCAGCACATGTTCAACCTCACTTCACATGCCTACTTAGCATGGAGCTTATGTGGATCTTAGTTGGCATCTTGATTGGTGAAGAATGGACTTCACAAGGTTTGTGACATAATGGAGAAAGCCACACAAGGTAATATTTTAAACTATGTTACAAATGTAACACATGCTGAAAATTCAGCATGTGTGAATTAAGGGTGGCCGAAATTTGTCTTGATTTTAACAAATTTTCTTCTCCATTTTCAAGGGATTGATGTGATGATAATTTGGTAATAATTTGAAGATCTTGAGATTTAGCACATTCTGAAAAATTTCAGCATGTGAGACAAAGGAGTGGCCGAATTCTTGGTCTTGATTAAGACAAATTTATTTTGCAAATTAAGTGGGATTAATTATGTGATATTTGACAAGGTTTTTACTACTAATTTGGCACGTGTTAAGTGTAATTGTCATATTTTTACAGTCATTAAGTGATGATAAATCTCATCCAATCAAGGAGTGCCAAGTAAGCAAGGCCAAGACAATCATCCAATCAAGTGTTGCCAAGTAAGCAAGTTGATGTCACATCTATACAAGGCATTCTTCCAAGGACTTAAAAGAGAATTTCAAAGGTGAAGAAAATCCCTAGGGTGGGCGGCCAAGGCAAGATAAAAAGAAGAGAAGGAGAGCATTCTAATCCAAGACAAGTCTTACAATTTCTAAAGTGCAAAAAGACTCTCTACTCTCTTCTTCTATATTTTTTTCTTCTCTTTCTCTCTCAAGTTTATTGTATCTATATTCAAACATATTGAATATGCTTCATTTATACCATCATACACGCCCTATTATTGTAAAAGATTGATCAAGGTGTGATCAAACCTTCATCCGCTCGGTGGTGGTGTTCGTGATCGTTGTGATTGCTTGTTTTGATTGTAAAGGGTTGGAGTTGGTGTGTAACTCCATTAAACCTGTGTGGTAAGGTGTTATTTTGTTTAGTGATAACCGAGGAAGGTGTCCTCGAAGACTGGAGTAGGTTGATTTAACCGAACCAGTATAAAATTCCTTGTGTTCTCTACTTTTCTGCACAGTACTTTCAGTTTCCTACACTTTGCATCTATTTCATCGCAATCTTAAAAATAGTAAAAGAATTTCAAAAATCCACATCTCCTTAGTTTCATTTGGCGCAATTTTTAACCCTTTTGGACAAGTATGAGTCATTCAAACATTAATTGTTCTGAGACTAGTGCAATCTGATATTCTGACTTGCAAAGGTTGAGAACTTGAACGTATTTGACATACTTCCCAAAGGCATTTTTCAAAACTGTTTCAACCCATTTAAATAAATATAGTAAGGGGTTTGTCATTAACTTTTTAAACCATTTGGAGCCACGGATTAATCGGAATAAAGTTTTCAAATCAGACTACGGTTTCTGGCAGATTTGCGCAATCTGACCACAAACGATTTTTTAAAGGGTTAAAGGTTGAATTTTGATCTGAAATTTTTAGGCGATACTCATAACATCTGAGACTACAATATCTCCAAATTTCAGAATTTTGGAAGGCCTGTAACCTAGTCTTTCAAACGTTGCAAAACAAGACCTGAAAACAGAAACTGTTTTCAGAAGTTGGGTTTTTGGACCAAAACATTTTAAAAACCAAATTTTCCACACCCACTATTCAACCCCCCATCTAGTGGTGCCTTGCAGGTCCTACAAGTGGTATCAGAGCACAGGCACTCTCACAACAAGAAGATCCAACGATCTAAGTGAGATGGCAACCACTAGCTTCAAAACCGAACAAGAAGGTATGTCTAGTCAAAGGCCTCCTCTTTTTGATGGTGAGTCCTTTATTCAATGGAAACTAAGAATGAAACTTTTTCTTATGGCTATTGATATTGATCTATGGTCTATTATAGAAGATGGTCCATTTGTTCCTTCAAAATTATCTATTGTAGATGGTGTCACACTAGAGGTTTTAAAACTAAAACAAGAGTACACTAGTGATGACAAAAAGAGACTAAGTATGAATGCTAGAGCCATGCAATTACTCTTAAACGGGCTAAGTAAAAGTGAATCTAGTTATGTGTCTAATTGCTCTAGTGCTCAAGAAATGTGGAGAATTCTTGAGGTGAAACATGAAGGGACTAGCCAAGTAAAGGAGTCCAAGATTAGTATGCTTATGTCCATACTTGAGTCCTTCAAACTGTTACCAAATGAGTCTATTGTTGATATGGATCTACAATTGACTAACATATATAATTCTCTTGAGTCTCTTGGCAAAGCTTTCTCTACGCCGGAAAAGGTCCAAAAGGTACTACGAAGCCTTCCATCCAAATGGGACCCTAAAGTGACAACAATAGAGGAAAGTAAGGAAACCAAATCAATAAAAATGGAGGAACTAATCGGATCGCTAAAGGTATACGAAAACAAACTTACATTAAGGAAATCGGAATCAACGTCAAAACAAGGTAAGACTATTGCCTTTAAATCAAATGAATACGTCTCTACTTCTTCCGATCACGTAGATGATAGTGATTCCGAATCAGACAATGATGACTTAATACTATTGGCTAAAGGTTTGAGAAAATTCATGAGAAAGTCATTTAAAAACAAACATAAACCTACTCCACTAAAAGAAATAAAAATAAAACAAATGACAAGGACGTGAAGTGCTATGAATGCGGGAAACTTGGACATTTATCTTATGACTGCCCTAACAAGGACAAACAAATAAACAAACACCTTGACAAGGATCGAACCAAAACTAGACTCGTCTCAGAACCTAAACAAAGGAGAAGAGCTCTCAAGGCCTCCACTTGGAGTGACACATCCGACTCTGAGATCGATACCGAAGAAGAGCCGGCCCAAGTATGCTTTGTATCCAAAGCATCAAACGAGGTATCTTCTGATTCTGACTCTGATTATGAACCTTCATATGATGATCTTTTTAGTCAATATTTAGAATTGCACAAATTCACCAAGACTCTCACAAAAGAAAAGAAACGATTAATTGAAGACAAGAAGTTATTAGAATCTTCTGACACGAATCTTGTTTTTCAATTAAACGATTCAAAAGAAGAGTCGTCATGCATCATCAATGCATTAAAATCAGAGATCTCATCATTATCTACACATAATAATGAAATGAAATCCGAGATTTCAAATTTGAAACCAAGGAATACGGATTTAGAGAAAATGAAGAAACAATTTGACACGGGAACTAACATGTTAGATCGCATCATTTTATCACAAAAGCATGATAGTGATAAAACAGGATTAGGGTACATTGAGAAAAACAAAACATCAATTAAACCAACCAAATTCGTTTTGTCTAAGAAAATAGAAACACCTAAGACACATATGGCGCCTAAGAAGACGCCTAGGCCCCCTCTCCCTTCATCTCTTCATGCTTCTTCTTCATATCATACAAGATATAATTATGTGCCGTATAGATATGAGAAGAAATCATTGATACATAAACGACATTCATTCCATGCATCTAGATCACGCACTATGTACACTAACACTAGAACATATCAAAAACGCACACCATATGATGCGCATAAGGGGATTCTTAGCCAAAGGCCTAATGCTTTCTCACCACATGTCTACTATGTTGCTCTTTCATGTACATTCTTACCATTTGCTAGACCGAGAAGGATCATCCAAGTATGGGTACCGAAAGGTACTTTGACAAATAGGTGAATAACTAACTCGTAAGGACCAAAATTAAAAAGGTACCTAAATCATTGTTGTACATTGCAGAGAACCCATACATCAAAAGACATATCTATCAAGTGGTTCCTTGACAGCGGTTGCTCGATGCACATGATGGGTGACCCGAGCTTGTTCTCAAAGTTGAAGAAGATCACAAAAGGCAGATCGGTGACCTTTGGAGACAACAATGAAGGAAGAATCCTTGGAAAAGGTAGAATCGCAAGCCCAAGTATCCTTCAAATCTCCAACGTCTTCCTGGTAAGTAATCTATCTTATAATCTACTTAGCATCTCACAGTTCATTGACAATGGTTTTGATGTGTGTTTCACTCATCCATATCGCAACATAATAAATAAAAATGGAGAAACAATATCAAAAGGAAAAAAAAGAAAGAAATATTTTTACGCTTTCTGTGGATGACATGTTAGACGCTAATGTTAAGTGTTTTATATCAAATGAACCTAACGTTAATTTGTGGCATAGACGGTTAGGACACATTGGCATTTCTACACTTGAAAAAATTCAACGAAAGAACCTAATACGAGGATTGCTTAAACTTGATTTAGACAACTTCCAGTTGTGTGAATTTTGTATTAAAGGCAAAGAAACACGCGAGTCACTTAAACACAAAAATGAAATTAGCACGTCTAGAGTTTTAGAATTACTACACATTGATTTGTTTGGTCCTAGTCACTCTAAGAGTCTCGGTGGACGCCATTATGCATGTGTTATCGTTGATGTTTTTTCTCGCTATACATGGACTTTATTTCTTGCAAATAAAGATGATAGTGCCATTAAGATTGCGAAAACAATAAAACAACTTGAAAATGAATATGGTCTGAATGTGAAAAAGATTAGAAGCGATAGAGGCGGTGAATTTAAAACAAGGACATGATTGTGTTTTGCGAAGAAAAAGGAATTAAACACGAGTTTTTGCCACCTAGAACTCCACAATTAAATGGAGTAGTAGAAAGAACGAATAGAACACTACAAAAAATTGCTAGAACTATGTTGTGTGAAAATAAATTTCCTAGATTTTTGTGGGCGGAAGCTATAAATTGTGCATGTTATATAGTTAATCGTTTGACCATTAGAAAAAAAATAAAACTCCTTATGAGATAGTAAATGATTGCATGCCTAAAATTGATTACTTTCGTGTGTTTGGTTGCAAATGCTTTGTTTTGAATACAAAAGATAATTTAGATAAATTTGAATCTAAATCAATTGAATGCCTTTTTTTTGGATATTCTGTGAATTCTAAAGCACATAGATGTTATGATCCCATCACTAGACAAATTTTAGAAACCATTCATGTGAAATTTAATGAATTTGGTGAGGTTGAAAAAGATAAAGAATATGACAATGATTTTGAAATAAAGCCAGTGTTAGATGACGTAGAGGATGATGGCGTGCATGAATTGAACACACTAGAAATGCATGATCACTTAGAAATGCATGAGAACTTAGAGAATAATCAACCAAGATGGCATAGGGATCACCCACATGATCTCATTATAGGCGATATTACTCATGGTGTTCGACCACATAGAAGAATAATTTCGGATAAAATAAACCAATTTCATGTTATGATATCCGAAAGTGAACCTAAAAACATTTTTGATGCTTTGAGTGATTCTTCTTGGACTGATGCTATGCATGATGAATTAAATCAATTCGTAAGAAATGATGTATGAGATTTAGTGCCACGACCACAAGATAAGACAATAATAGGCACAAAGTGGTTGTTTTGAAATAAAATGAATGAAGAAGGTAAAGTTGTTAGAAACAAGGCAAGACTTGTAGCAGAAGGATATAATCAAGAAGAAGGAATAGACTATGATGAAACATTTGCACCCGTAGCACGTTTAGAAGCCATACGACTTTTACTTTCTATTGCTTGCATGAAAGGTTTTAAACTCTATCAAATGGACGTAAAAACGCATTCTTATATGGTTTTATACAAGAAGAAGTATACGTGAGGCAACAGCCCGATTTTGAAGATTTGAAATACCCCGATCACGTGTACAAATTAAAAAAGGCACTATATGGCTTAAAACAAGCACCTAGGGCTTGATATGATCGTTCTGCTACCTTTCTTTTAGAAAATGGATTTAAAAGAGGCACCATAGATAGCACCTTGTTCTTGAAACAAGATAAATCGGATTTACTAATCATTCAAATTTATGTTGATGACATCATTTTTGGATCTACATCTCATAAACTTGTTGAAGAATTTGAAACTTGCATGAAATCCGAGTTTGAAATGTCTATGGTTGGTGAATTGAATTACTTTCTTGGCTTGCAAATTACACAAACGAGTAAAGGTATACACATAAATCAAGTGAAATATATGAATGACATGATTAAAAAGTTTAATTTTGAGAACCTAAAACCATCCCCCACCCCTATGAGTGTCACCACTAAACTAGATAAAGATGAACATGGAAAAGACTTTGATAATGCTTTATATAGGTCTATGATTGGTTCTTTGCTTTATCTTACTGCAAGTAGACCTGATATCATGCTTAGTGTGTGTATATGTGCACGTTTTCAAAGCCAACCTAAAGTGTCTCATTATAATGCCGTGAAAAGAATATTTTGATATATTAAGCACACCCCCACTTTAGGAATTTGGTATGATAAAAATTGTGAATTTGAATTGCATGCTTATACCGACGCGGATTATGGTGGATGTAAAATAGATAGAGAAAGCACAAGTGGCACTTGTCAATTTATAGGAAATTCACTAATTTGATGGTTTTCGGAAAAACAAGCAAGTGTGGCCTTATCTACTACCGAAGCTGAATACATGGCACTTAGGCTTTGTTGCACACAATTACTATGGTTAAAACAACACCTTTCTGATTTTGGTATCACGGTAAATCGTATTCCAATCTATTTTGATAGTATGAGTGCTATAAACTTGTCTAAGAACCTCGTGCTACACTCTAAGGCAAAGCATATAAAGTACGATATCACTTCCTTCGTGATCCGTGAAAAATGGTGATATTGTTATAGATCATGTACGCACTGAGGCACAAGTAGCCGACATATTCACTACGGCCCTAAATCAAGCCACGTACGAAAATCTCCGTTCTAAACTAGGCATGATTTCTGCTGATTTGATTTGATATTTCTTTCCATATTTACATGCACTTTTGATTTTGTTTCCAAAATAAAGGGGGAGAGAGTGCATGATTTAAGGGAGAGCGAGAGTGATTGATTGCAAAAATCAAGGGGGAGAAAATTCAAAATTCGAAATTTGAAATTCAAAATTTGGATATGTGCACGATTGGAGGGGGAGCGATTAAATTTAAATCATGTACTAAGATTATTTTGTAAATCATCAAAAGGGGGGGATTGTTGAGAAAAAGGGTTTGAGTAATTCACAAAAATGCATGATTTAAATAACGTGTGCTAAAGAAATGCATGACACATTTTATGACTTGACACGTTTTTGTGACAAACTTGCCGTATATACTTTATATATAAAGTTGCCGTACTAACAAGCCGTGAAGCTTTAAAGCTTACATCAAATGGAAAACATTTGTTGTGTTTAAACTATTTTCAGGTGCCACCATTAACGAACTAAAATAGTTCATTAAGTGAAGTACTTAGTTAAATAAACTAAGTAGTTCATTAAATGAAGAAATATTTGGAGAAGGCATGAAGGCAACAAACATGGAAATGGAAAGTCTCCTTCTATCCTCAAGCCACACGTTTTTCACACACACACACACACACACATATATATATATATACAGATTTTTTAAAAGGCACTATATACATATATTCCAACGTACTACAAACACGTTATATACATTACAAACGTACGTTAACGTCACATCACTATACTTACCTCATACTTATGAGTATATTCAGGTCTTATATCATATGATATAAGTCATGGTGATGACAAAATTATTACGACACATTACAAGGTTATAAAACAAAAATTGTCGTATCGGGTGACAACCGAAACTTTGCTAACGTTTCACGTACTTGCCATATATAGATGGCCAGCCCCTACAGTTCAAAAATGGCCACAAATTTCGTGACTTATATGGTATATTCAGCCATAAAATCATTTCATGTTGGCACACACAAATCACCTTCAATTAAGGCCAAATTGTGGAGATTTCAAATTCAATATTTTTGTCACATGGGACGCCACTTTTAATCATCCTTTAGAGCTGAATATTCAAATATTCTATGTATATTATGTGTGACATAATATATATAACATGTGCAAAAAGTTTGAATTTAATCGGAGAAAAATCACGTAATCGACATAAGTCGAAAATTTGGTTTTCTACGAACACGACACATGGAACGTTTTTTTGGCATGACATGTAACATGTATCTAGAAACTTTTTACATATTCAATACCGACTAAAGTGTTCTAGAATATTCAAATTAGGGCTGATTGGAATATACCATATGTGTATAATTATTGTGCACTATTTTAGGAAGTCTATAAAAATAAATTCAGCACATGTTCAAGCTCACTTCACACGCCTACTCAGCCTTGATGGAGCTTATGTGGAGCTTATTTGGCATCTTGATTGGTGAAGAATGGACTACACAAGGTTAGTGACATAATGGAGAAAGCTACACAAGGTAATGTTTTAAACTATGTTACAAATGTAACACATGATGAAAATTCAGCATGTATGAATTAAGGATGGCCGAAATTTGATTCTTGATTTTAACAAATTTGATTCTCCATTTTCAAGGGATTGATGTGATGATAATATGGTAATAATTTGAAGATCTTGAGATTTAGCACATGCTGAAAATTTCAGCATGTGAGACAAAGGAGTGGCCGAATTCTTGGTCTTGATTGAGACAAATTTATTTTGCAAATTAAGTGGGATTATTTGTGTGATATTTGGAAAGATTTTTACTACTAATTTGGCACATATTTTAAGTGTAATTCTCAGATTTTTACAGTCATCAAGTGATGACAAATCTCATCCAATCAAGGAGTGCCAAGTAAGCAAGGGCAAGACAATCATCCAATCAAGTGTTGCCAAGTAAGCAAGTTGATGTCATATCTATACAAGGCATTCTTCCAAGGACTTAAAAGCAAATTTCCAAGGTGAAGAAAATCCCTAGGGTGGGCGGCCAAGGCAAGATAAAAAGAAGAGAAGGAGAGCATTCTAATCCAAGACAAGTCTTACAATTTCTAAAGTGCAAAAAGACTCTCTCCTCTCTTCTTCTACATTTCTTTCTTCTCTTTCTCTCTCAAGCCTATTGTATCTATATTCAAACTATTGAATAGGCATCATTCATACCACCATACACGCCCTATTTTTGTAAAAGGTTGATCAAGGTGTGATCAAACCTTCATCCGCTCGGTGGTGGTGTTCGTGATCATTGTTATTGCTTGTTTCGATTGTAAAGGGTTGGAGTTGGTGTGTAACTCCATCAACCTTGTGTGGTAAGGTGTTATTTTGTTTAGTGATAACCGAGGAAGGTGTCCTCGAAGACTGGAGTAGGTTGATTTAACTGAACCAGTATAAAATTCCTTGTGTTCTCTACTTTTCTGCACAGTACTTTCAGTTTCCTGCAGTTTGCATCCATTTCATCGCAATCTTAAAAATAGTAAACGAATTGTAAAAAATGTAAAATTTTGCAGAAACATAGCCACGTCTCCTAAGTTTCATTTGGCGTAAGTTTCAACCTTTTTGGACAAGTATAAGTTATTCAAACGTTAATTGTTCTGAGACTAGTGCAATCTGATTTTCAGACTTGCAAAGGTTGAGAACTTGAACGTATTTGACATATTTTCCAAAGAAATTTTTCAAAACTGTTTCAACCCATTTAAATGAATATAGTAAGGGGTTTGCCATTAAATTTTCAGACCATTTGGAGCCACAGATTAATCAGAATAAAGTTTTCAAATCAGACTACTATTTCTGGCAGATTTGCGCAATCTGACCACAAGCGATTTTTCAAAGGGTTAAAGGTTGAATCTTGATCTGAAGTTTTTAGGAGATACTCATAACATCTGAGACTACAATCTCTTCAAATTTCAGAATTTTTGAAGTCATGTAACCTAGTTTTTCAAACGTTGCAAAACAGGACCTGAAAACAGAAACTGTTTTCAGAAGTTGGGTTTTTGGACCAAAACGTTTTAAAAACAAAATTTTCCGCACCCACTATTCAACCCCCCTTTCTAGTGGTGCCTTGCAGGTCCTACATGTATTAAGCATGATTTTCAAAATAAGACGTGATCTTAGACTTAAGAAATTATGATACTAAGAGCGATCCTAGAAATAAGTATGACCCTAGACTTAAAGGGGAAGATCAGTTAAGGGACACGTATACCTAGGGTTACCTTATTTAAGTTTTGATCATAACCCTTTGTCATTTCCTTAGCTGTAATTTTAGTGACTCTAAGTGAATAATATATATTTAAATTACATAAATTAAAATGTTAACCAAAAATACCCTATTGTGGACGTTGGTTGACACATTAAGTTAGATGGGTCAGGCGGTTGCTAGAGCTGTCCCACCGCAACAGCATCATGGGACCCAGTACCATTATGGCAAAATAAAACGGGCCCATGTCCCTACTTTGGACTGTGGCACCAGAGCACGTTTAGGTCTAAGTTTGTATCGTAGTCTCTAAGAAATTATTTATAGTAAATTGATAATTATTAAGTAAGGATTTTGTTAGAGTTATGATCAGTAGAGTTACCAAAGAATATGGTACAAAAAGTTTATAGTGTATAGTTAATATGTTAAATTTAGAGTTGTCAAATAGGACGACGATATTAGTCTCATTAGAGATATTGACTGATAGCGATAAGCGAGCAGTACTATAGTAAGTATAGCGGAATATTATATTATTACAAAATCTTCGGTTAAGTGTTGATTCCTAGGAACATCTAGTTACTTGGCTTGAATCTGTTAAGCTTGAATTGAAATAGAGTAAGCATGGACAAATAATGGTTTTTTCATGTTAGATTAACTAGGTTTAAAATTAGAGGTGGAAATAACACAGTAAAGAAGTACGGTGGATCAGTGTGGTGCATGGTGAATTAGTATACCTTAAGTCAATCAACATTTAGCATGCCATGCTAGAATTGGGCAATTTAAGTTAAAGATTTCATCATGAGTAGACGAATGCTAGACTTGTAAGAAATTGTAAATAGAAGATCATTATTTTAAAATAAGAATGGATTATAGTTTTTCATCTCCAATGGAGTTAAGGACACACTCTTCTTTGACTTTGGAATATGATAGAATAAAGCAAAATGACTCACTAAATTGGTCCACACTTCTTATATTGTGAAGTAGCAGTTGATCGACACAGCTTGACGTTTCATTATAGGTAATCGGAAAACAACCTCCATGTGTTTCTAACACATGAGTATGGTTGCGTACATCCGACCCCCCATACTCTGCCATAGGCGGAAGCCTCTAAGGCAATGAGATAATTGTTACGACCCGCACCCCCGGGCTATTGGAAAAGAGGACAAAAGAAATTATGATGGATGGAATGCGATCGTTGTACCGCGTTTAGTATAATAAGTCTGTAAATGCACCTTAAATAAAAATGTAATAACTAGTAAAGCCTCGTAATAGGCATAAGAATAATTAAGATCGGTATATAAAGAATTGTACAACTTTTATTAGGACTTAAAATTAAAAGGAAAAGGAAACAACCAATAAGAATAGTGGGAAATGACAAAATGGTAATTCCACCCCACTACCCCCTTCAAAACCCGCCCCACCCCTTAGTGTAAGACAAAATAGTCTTGCAAATTTTTATTCCATTTCTTTTATTTTATTTCTTCACACCTTCTCTTCATCCAATGGAATTTCATGCATGTCTTACACCTCAATAAATAATTCTTCCATTTCATTTCTTTTCTTTATATTCTTTCCATCAATTTTAATCTTACCAAATGTAAGACTACTCTCCAATGACAGCCCATGCATGTCTTATAATTTCCTTACACATCCACTTCCTAAACCATGCAAAGGAGTAAACCTCACCACTTTCCCTTGATTTTCGGCCGTAGCAATAAAGAGGAAGACAACTTCATTGCTTACATTTTTAATCCTCCACCAATCCAACTACATGCAATTCTTACACAACCTTCCCTTTCTCCAACCACAATTCGTGCACAAGTTACACATCCATTATTTATTCTTTTCTTCTCTCTATAAGCTATAATGAAGACTCCACTACTCTCTCCTATTTCCTGAAAACCTCGGTCAAGTATGTTCAAAGGAGAACAAATTTTCATTCCTCTTCAAGACATCATTCTCTCTCTTTCCACTTCTTACTCAACGCTTTCTCTCTACAAATAAAAAAATACCTCTCCTCTCTAGAGCCCTCAAACCGTGAGCTTGAATGGAAGAAGTGAGGAACTTCTTCCATCCTTAAACAAAGAAGACATCACAAATCACTCCACAAACTACATTCCATTCCTCTTAGAGTTCTATCCCATTGAGTCTATCATTCAACACAAATTTGTCTTCCTACCGTTCTCCTCTAAGAAGTCGAGAGTCTTCAAGTCAAGGGAGAAGAAGATCCTTCAAATTCACTTGAAGAGAATCACTTGCATGTGTAAGAATCTTCAAGGTAAGGATCATACCATCAATTCTACCCACCTTCTTATTCATCTATTTTTCAAAAGGCTCCATTTTTTCCTCCTCTAGGCACCTCAATGAGGGCTACTTAGTGGTAGGAAGAGAAGTTGTCTTAGGTGAAAGGTGAGACCATTTTAAGGATTCTTAAAAGTAAGCTTCTTAAGATTTAGTCTTAGACATTTATTGAGCAATATATTTTAAAAATGACTCATTTTTCCCTTCATCTTGGCCATTAGGCCGAAAATTACCAAGGAAGGAAGAAAGAAGAAATTTTTTCCTCCTAAAAGTGTGAGAATCGAAGAAAATGCAAGTATTCTTCCTAGCTTCTTCATGCATGCTAAAAAAAATGTAATCTTTTATGTAAAAAGTATAAGAAGGAAGATGTATGCATAAGGATTGGATGATGTCTTCATGATGAACCCAAAGAAAATGTACTTGCATGTTCATTATGTGATGATATATGAAATGGCTTCGCATGTCATAAAGAAAAGTCCGGATCTCCTCACCGCCGGTACCGTTACCCCCTTCGCCACCGCCCGACACGTGGCAGCAAAGGGGGTGGTGAGGCTAGATCAAATGCGGCGTTATTTGTTGGTGAGTCCAAGATCATGCTGGAGCATTCTCAGTATAATGTCTCAATGGCTTCTCAGTTTGATAACTGAAGTGTTGTTTTTGTATAAAGAAATAAAATAAAATCATTGTTTTGGGAGCTTTGCCTTTCCTATCCTTGAACTCTAGCTTTCGCTTTCCGGCGCTACTGAACTTCATCGCAGGCCAATCCAAAAGCAGAAGAAAAGTTACGGCATCGTTTGTCAAATTAACTCCGTATCCTTTTGAAGATACAATACGAAAGAGAATGTTTCATTATTTCCACTAAATGTTGAGATGCATGCTAAGGACGAAGGTGATCTTGAGGAACAGAGGAATACTGAAGAAGAGGTGCAGGTGTTTGATAAAAAGAGGAAGAAGGTTGCGGTTAAGGAAGTTAGCGGGAAGTGTTTTAAATAAAGGAAAAAGACGGTTTTGCCCTTAATGAATAAACTGTAGAAGGATTGTAAGTAGGGCTATTGTTGTAATTTCAGTATGTTTTCATATATGCGCATTTAGGAAGATGATGATATATGAAATGGCTTCGCATGTCAAATATAAGAAGGATGAAGGTCTCATATGTGATTGCACGTAACATTCTCATTGTCATAATCATTAGCATATCCTTTATATTTATTTCTATGTTAATTATCAATATGCATAGATTGATTTTTTGTTGGAATACAACCGTGTGTATGAAGGTGTACATATTAGTCTTGCATGTACTTGAAAATGGATGAAAAATCATGCACACACAAGCTCTAAATTTCACCCAAATGAGAACTTTGCATACCATCATCATGACTATTTCTCTTCACTCATGGATATATGTGACTAGGTGTTAATAGTATAATTATTTTGCATGAGAACACAAGGTAACAAAAGAGACAAAAAAACATGTGTGTGTGTGCATTTGAGGTTTCGTCCAAGTGTCCATGAATGGTATCCTGATGATAAATTGTGTGAGTGTCACCATGTGTAAATTGCATAATGACACTATATATATATATATATGTGTGTATATATATACATACAGATATATATATATGTATGTGTATATATATACATATATATATATGTATATATATACACATAAATATATATATATATATATATAAAAGAAAAAAAGCGATGTCTTTCTCGGCGATTTCGGAGTAGGGCAGCAATGACGCCGCCGCCTTTCGCTTCGCCATCGATTCTTCTCCTTCCCTGTTGCTATCTTTGCACAGATCGTTGTTTCAATAATGTCGGACAATTCATCTGCTAAGCCACCGACTTTTGCTGCGGTAGTCGCTACCTCCACTACCGTGGCTATCTCTCCCAAGACTGTTTCACGATATAAAGATCACACATACGATGGATCAGCAGAAGCACAGGATAAACCAATGTCATTGCCGTCTATTGCGCTCTTTAGTCAAGGCTTCCAGCATCGATGTCCAGCATACATTTCGTGAGGCCATTATGGCAGCACATTACTTGGCACAACATGGATTACTTCATCTGGCAACTTCAATTTTTACTGCCTCTACGTTACCTTCCTTGGTTCACAGTTGTATCGCACTTGATGTCACCACAGCACACCTCAGAAATGATTAACTTCTTACGCAACGAAATGGCAGTCTTCCATATGGATTTTCTTTCTATCGTCACTTCTGCCTGCAACCCGAAGGGTTGCAGGCATTCGGGTTGCAGGCAGATCGGGTATGTTTTTACACCATACATCTCCGACCTGTTTTTCATACTGTTTGTCGCTGATGGATTATGTGTTTCTTCTTGCATGTTACTGGGACACTCATGAGGACAATCGGACAACAAGATATCTAACATATACGATTGCTAGCATCAGATTGGACGCCCTATATGGTTCAAAATGGGTAAATATGTACTCTTTTTCCTTCGTGCAGGATTTTATCCACAAGGGTGGTTTTGCCTGCCAAGGTTTTGATGAGGCATATCATACACCTTTTGAACGTCATCCTTGCTACCACCGATGTCATGAAGTTAATTTTCGACCTTTGTCATATTATGTACTTTTATGTTATCTATTCCTTTGTAACAACGGTATTCCTCCGCCATAAGTGAGGGCTCATCAATAAAAATAAGGAGTGACCCTCCTTTTATTCAATATATATATATATATATATATATATATATATATATATGTCATGCATGAAATCAACAAGTTGTAAAAGTGTATGGGTGTGTGTAGTAACAAGTTAAATGAAGTACAAGATACTCATGGTAAAATTGCAAACGTACAAACTAATAATTAAAACGGGTTGCCGAATTGAAAAACAAGCTGTTTTGGTTACTTAAATTAAAGTAATTAGCGAGGACAAAATGGTAAATTCAACAGTTTACCAAAGTCAAGAAAATGGGGTTGTTTTCATAAAAAACTATAAAGTAAAATATGAAAAGGACCATTTAGGATAAGATGGTGATAATTAAAGCCTAAGGAGGGCTTATTTTTAAGGAATGGGCCGTGAACCCCACAAAGGGGCAAAACGGTAATTTTATCTAGGGAAATGATTTGATACAAGAGCCAATCATCAGTCATAAGTTACGGAATCATTAGAGGATAAAATCAGCCTATACCGAGTCTAGTGCCATACATACAACAAAGTTATTTTTGCAAAGCGACATGTTTAATCTTGCGCTGCATATTTACATAAATGTTTATCATGTGGAATGTTTTAAAATGAGTTTTACACGACATATTTTCAGGAATGACTTCATCACGTCAAAAAGCTTTGAAATGATTTTAATGAACCATACCATGCAACGACTGACCCCATATGAGACACGTTACGCTACATCGACAGCTCATCTGTATGTTTGGAGGTCGCCTGACATCGGGCGAAATAGTGAGGATGTCAGGGGCAACATCTGTTCTGATACACCCCTTGTTGGGTGGTTTTCTGTCTGTCGCCCCATGACGCTGGAACCTAGGTGAAAGGTTGGCGTCATGTGGCGAGTTTATGTTTACGTTCTGGCGGAGTGTGACACCATGTCTGAGAACCGAGATCTTTGCCAACGTGTTCCTGTTAGTTTTATACGTATGATGTAACACCGAGGTTGGACCTCGGGATTCATAGACGGTAGACGACTACTCGGGGAGTCACGATTAGCCTATGTACGTATGATGTAACACTGTGGTTGGACCATCGGGATTCATAGACGGTATTGTGGCTACTTAGGAGGAGTTCAGTCGATGGGTCCTGTGTACGTTTGTATAAGTTACGATATGTTCTGAATACCATTGTGAACAGATCTGGTACGATAATTTCTAACACGATTATGATTTGAAAGACTTCTCTGAAAAAGATGCATGACATTTCTATCACATAAGCATACGCATGTTTGCCTGTGTTTCCCTGCCAGATACAAGCTTAGACCCTTAGCGAATAAGGAATAATGTTAAAGTGTGGGGCTTGGCATAGTCGTAGGAAAAGAAATTGTCTCTGAAGCATATGTAAAAGATTGTACCACTACAATAAGGAAATATGAACGTTTAACGAATAATTAAATCCTTGATGTTCTTGCTACAGTTTGCCTGTTTTTATGTATTGTAGTTACCTTCATTTATCTGTTGGTATATCTTATGTTATGCTAATGTTTACGTTGCATGTTCTGTTCACCATGCATGATCCACATCATGAACCTAGGCAGAAATACTTGCTGAGCGAGTTGTTATCGCTCACCCTATCATTTACCACATCACAGGGGCAGGAGCAAGTTCAGACACAGGGAGAGATGAGCCACAGAGAGATCATCAGTGATGGACTTATGGACCGGATTATGTATTTCCTTGTGTTATTTCAGACATGTTTTTAGACATTGTACTGGTGATACTTCAGTTGTATTCGAATCTAGTTATTCTGTTTTATGCATATCGGTTATGCTTTGTACATTATATATTGCTTCTACGATCTCGATACTTGTATGTCGGCGTGCACATGAATGTTATCGACGTCTTGTACTTCTCGTAGCAGAGTACGGTGGGTGCACCATGCTGAGACCATAGTCTCGGGCGGGGAGCTACAGTAATGTTGTTGTTGTTGTTGTTGTTGTTGTATAAGGATGAATTATAGAAATTATACGAAGTATTGGGCTATAATTTCTCAAGTAGTTAAGTGTTTTCATATAAGCACGTACACCTAGATGTGTTCTATATTTAATTCAAGATTTTGCTTCTAATTATTTCAACTAGTTTTGTTTTTAGTCTATTAACTTTACAAGGCTATTTCTTTTCCGAATTCGTATATCAACATAATGAAGCTCCAACTATTTCTGACAACTTTGAAAAAATATATATTTTTAAGATGCCGATGTCTTCTAAGAATGATACGTTTTTATATACACCTTATACAATATTCCAAATTTTCAATTTTGGTTACAACAATTCTGTTGAAATAAATTCGATTTGTCGACTATCAATATTGCAAGCATTTTTTCCATTAAATTTTTTGCAGCTAATTATCTTTTCTGCGGCGAACTCACTTAATTTTGCGAAGCAAAAAAGGTAGCTTTCAAATATAAGTTTCTTAGGAAAAGAAAAGATACTGTGTTCAAATTATTTTATGGAAAGAAATTTTTACGATTGCCATGTTTCAATTGTTTTAAAGTGGTTCTTCCTGTAATATTTTTGCACATAACTATATCATTACATTTATACGTGGTCACTTGAAACACCGCCTTGCGAACAAGTATATAATACTTTGATTCTTGTGTTTATGGAAATAGAAAGGATATACTTTCAAATAATTAGAACTACATGATCTTCTTTTCCTTTTGTTTGCAATTTAAAGAAAACATGTCCATACACATATTTCGTATGTTAGGTTGTTGATATATGCCAAAGAAACAAGGACATGATCATAGAGCTAGTTCATAAGTATACAAGAATTGATTTTGAGGGCTTAGTTCTATGTTGAGGAAGAGTGTGGTTAGCATTATGGAGGACTTAAATAATATTTGAGATTGGTTATCTATCTAGGTAATGAATCATATATGATTAGTTTTAAGAATTCGGAATTGTAGTTTACAAGTATATAAGTTGAATGATACACGTAAGTGGTGCAAGTGGAATTTGAAGACTTCATAACCTAAAAGTGCGGTTGATATAAGGGCATACGTCACATATACTGGGTTAATGGATTAAGTAGAACTGCACTAAGTTATTGACTACTTAATACGCAAGTTTCGAGAACGAAACTTTTTGTAAGAGGAAAGGAGTGTTATGACCCGTGCTTTGGAGAGGGAAAAAAGAGAAAACAAAAATAAAATTAAAATAAATAAATAAAAAATAATATAACAGGAAAAGTTAAGATAAGAAAACCATATAAAAAGGAAAGGTAAAATTATAAATATTTAATAGTTATCTCAAGTTATTTGGATAGGAATAGGAAAAGTGGATATAGATTAACACCTAAATATTATTTCATAAATATAATTCCTAACTATCATAGGGAATTATCTATACATATATATATACCCTTAAACTAATAAAAAAAATCAAAACTTACCATTTCTTTGAAGCAACAGCCGGCCTTCATTCTTTCTCCAACCCTACCTCCAGCTGACAACCCTCGAGGTAAGAAAAAGAGAAGAAATCTTGCCTCAAACAAAGTCCTAATTCGATATCGGTATAGTATAAACGATTGATGTAAGTATTCTAATTGTATTTATTATAAATTTGTAAAATCCGTAGTTATATTTTCGTACTAAATCATGGATCATATATAAGTATATGTAAATGCATAGATGAATGCATATGTACGTTTGTATGTGGTCGAATATATACATGTATAAAAAAGGAGCCAACACGATTCACAAATGCCTTTGCTGACTATTTTGTCTTTTGAATGGTGAGTATGAAAAACGACGACTTTCTTTGAATGTTTCAAAATTCGCAGTACTCTGAGGTTGTGGAAACTAAATTGGTTTTGCATTAACCATATTTTTTGGCTGTTGTTGGAAACATCCACTGTCATTTCCAAATAACTACCATACCATATTTATATTTTGCCCACTTAATCTTCAATCGCCAGTCAACTACAGTGAAAGGAGCGTCGAACTGTATATATATGTTTTGGAATTATGGTGGTTTATTATGTATAAATAGTGGCTGACTTTCTTCAAGGCAATGTTTGAGTTGTGAAAATGGTGTGTATATGGTAGTATATATTATATGTCATATTTATAGATGTATATATGTGTGTGTATATATATATGTGAATAATATTTGCGATACAGGATACTGTATGTGTATGGCCAAAATTGGAGTGTGTACATGAGGAGCATGAAATTTGGCCAAGGCTGCCTATGGCATACTTGTGTTTGGTGAATTTGATATTTGGTACCCTTAAGAAAATTATTTGGTTCTGGAAAACATTTGGAATATCGATATTTGGAAATTGTTTTGGAACATCGAATATTTGAAATCATTTTGAAACTCATGCATAGCATACTATGGAAAAATCACCCTTACAAGGAAAATATACCGGTAAGCCATGTTGATTCTTATTTTGGTTATCGAGCACTGCAGATGTAACTACCTTGTTAGGGACATGTACGTTGTTCAACCTATATGTTATTGTTGTTTTGCAGACAAACAGGTATAAGATAAGTGTGCATCAAGGATGATTAGGAGTGGAGATATCGAAGTTTGAGGATATTTTGATGAGACTCGTTGAGGATTTAGTAGAGACATATACTTTGTTATTCAAGGTTCATGTATTTTGGAGATTTAGTGTTATCTACATTTGACATTTGCATCGAAATAGAATTGCCTAGACATTGATAATAATGACGATGATTATTTTATTGAGGATTTTTATTTATGACTTCCGTTGAAATCGATTTGCGTCATTTTTCTGAAGTGTAATTGTATTGTTTTGGATGCCTTGTATTTTCCTTAGCGAAATACGGTGGGTGAGTCGTTTCGAGTACTAGGACTCGAGACAGGTCACTACATTTCGGATGTAATATTTGGAACGAGCATAAAATAGAATGAAAGCTATAGATATAGAGATCAGATTCCGGAGTTAGAGTGAAATCGATAAATGTAGAGATCAGATTCCGTAGTGTATTCTTAGAAAGACTTTCCATTTAAAAGATTGTAACAAAATAACTAGTAGAATAAGAATCTGCACGATATTCTCAGAAAGAAGTCAGCTAGTTTACTCAGTGTAAGAGAAGAGAATAGAGCAAATGAATTCCATTTCAAAATCCCAAAGAAATAAGAAAGACACTAAAGGCATTCTCATATCTACTTTTAAAAGTTCGTTGTAAAACCTTGTAGTTCATAAACCACAACCAAGCGAGGTATCTTTCTACTAGTGTCGGATTCTTCGTCATGACACTTGGAAATCCTCAAGCTCGAGTAAGGATTGTGAAGAAATCCTTATTCGGTCATTGTCTCATAAGATTTTTTTCAGCCCAGCAGAATTTAAACTTTAATATCGTATATTTGTTTTTCAATCCGAATTTCAGTTTACTGAACTTGAAAGAACGGCAAGGGGATAAACTCTTTTATTTTTTATCTTTTGGGTAAAAACGGCAAGGGGATAAACTATCTCATAATCATTTAACCTCCTAAGTGGATCATATTTTAACATGTCCAGAAATGCAATTCCATCTCCCACCTCAGCAAATGCAACCTGTTGCCTAAAGCATTTTTCAAGAAGGAACAAGTACAAGATTCCATTGATAAAATCATTCTGCCAGTTGCAAGGCTTAGAGAGGGGGGAAATGCGGCTATGGTAAAAATAAAAAAGCGGAGTTTTTCTTCAACAAAAGTGTAGAAATTACGTATGTATAGATAATAAGAGATGTAGTTGTAACCGTTGTATATACCCGTTAGAATCTGAGAGTATGTCATCATCCTTATGACTTTACTGCTTTCTGACCGTTTATAGCCGTTGAGGCTTCTGTAATGTTTTCAGTAGTGTGTCTCTGTGTATATATACACATCTCATTGTAAAGGTTTGGTTTTATGCCTTTAAGCATTAATAAAAGTATTTACATTATTCTTCCATCTAGTATTTCTTCATGGTATCAGAGCTTTGGTTCAAAAAGCAGCAAAAGTCTGTGTAAATTGTTTTACTGGTTCAAAGGTTGAGTAGCTGAAAAAAAACTACTATATTCGTTGTACATTCATTTCAACAGAAAGGAAGAATCATTGCTCTCTCTGTTCTTGGAAAACATCAACTCTTTGTAAAATTTCCACTCCGTATTGTATCCCAGCTGAAGAAGAACTGGAGGTTACAAGAAGAAGACGATTCTTCAAAACACAGAGAGAGTAGAAGGTCGCTGTTGTGAAAATAAGAAGACGTTAAGAAGACGTTGACGGAGAGAAAAAGCCTCTATGAAAAGTAACTGACGGTCAATTTTTTGAGAAAAAATATAATAATCAAAAGGGAGTTTATTTTCTATTTCCCATAAGGAGTGATGTGTCACTGCACTAGGCCAGCTGAATATTTTATGCATGAAGGAAAAAGGACAGATGTAAAATTGCATGTTAAAGGAAGCGACAGCTGTTCCTCAAAATTGCTTTCTTGAAATTGCTTCTTTTATTTTTAATTTTTGCATCCGTCTCTTTTCTTGCAATTAATGAGAATTGACAACACTCATTGCTTAGCCTTATACACGTAAACTCTCATTTATTACAACATTAAATCCTTTTGTCTTTCCTTCTCTTCCGTCACAATCACATTTACGTTTGTACTTCTTGCAACCACGACCTTCTCGGCTATTTCTTTTTAGCTTCAGACTGTGTTTCAAAAATTACTTCATCTTCACTGTTTTACTTCATCTTCTCTGTTCCACCGTCATCATCTCTCTCAACTGAAACCATTAGTCTGTTCCATGGCAGAACAAAGCAGCGAAGTAGCATCTTCTGGTGGTGTTGGTGTAAAACAACCAACAAACTCTTTTGTTAATTCTACCCCAATCACTATTACAAACTAAAAACTAACTGGAAACAACTTCCTTCCATGGAATAGAGCTGTAGAACTCTTTATTATTGGTAGGGGAAAGAAAGAATATCTTGTTGAGAAATATGTTTGGATAATTTTCAAAGTCATGATTTTAAGTGGTGAATACTTAAAAATGTCGCACATGGTGTTATATGTGATTAAAAGTTGAAAAAGTTGAAAAAGTTGACATCGATCTCTCAGGTTGTTGCACATCGATCGATCTATGTACATAGATCTCTCACGTCGATCGATCTATGTAAGGCAAAAAAGTTTAAGACCTTTCTGTGAGACATCGATCTCTAAACCTGAGACACATCGATCGATCGATGTACATCGAACCCTCACTTCGATCGATCGATGTAGGTCAGAGGCAAACTCTGAAACTTTCTGTGAGACATCGATCTCTGAAGCTGTGGCGCTTCGATCGATCGATGTCTAGGGTTTTTAGAAATAATTTTCTAAAATGTGTTAAAATGATTGTTTTCATTTGTATATGAATTATACATGTTCATTATGTGATTATTATGTGTTTTTGGTGATTATTATTGTCTTGTGACTAACGTGCCTTGGACGTTTCTACAACTTACCAAAAAGGGCAAAATTGGTATTTTGAGTTTTGTAGGAACATCACATGATGAAAATATTTCAAGGATGCATTCTCATCCTATTTATCATGACAAAGGTGATATCATGAGTATTTGTGACCATCGGGGTCATTTCTGGAGTTTTCTCACACCAGGGGTATTTTGGTCATTTCACCCCAAGGGTATTTTTGGTTTTTTCACTCAAGAAATCTCTTGAGCATGTTATTATCTTCATTTTGGAGCTGTTTTATTATTATTTTGAAGATAATATGGTGATCTTATATCTTATTCTCTCAACCGATGATATTATTGACTATAGCTGGATATGTGACGATTTGAGATGTCACGTTCTATTTTTTCTTGAAGACCCTCTTATATATGTTATAAGAGGATATTTATCATCATTATTCAGAGATAATAAATGTGTGAAAGGTGTGGAAATGTTCTTGACATATAAGAAGAAATATTGGGGAATTTCGGTGTTACACGTTGACATAATCTTGTCAACTGTTATCTATTTATTTTTTCTTCACAAATCTGAGTTGCTACACATATATGTATGGTCAAAAACATGATTTTATACTTGGGAATGATACATTATTCATTTTATGAGTTGGAGACAAGTGGACCAACCAAAAAGGAGCTAGTTGACAAAAATGCCAACTTGGAAATTCTCATTTTAAACCCAACGGCTATATGGCTTCTTGGTGTATTTTCAGCAGATTTTTTGAAGTCAAATGGAGCTCTCACATGTCCTATTATGGTGATTGGAGTTGATGATAATTTGGTGGTATTATCCTTTCTTATTTTATTAAGAAAAAATCAAAATATATGTCTTGAAAAAACAAAGTAGCCAACGGCTACTATGCTGAAAATTGGAGCTGAATTTTGTTTGAAAATAGTCAAGCCCACATGCCTATTATCTTTCCAAAAAGTTGAGAAGATGATGGAGTTGTTATAGTGCTATTATCTTCACATTTTCAAGATAATTTCAAGTCATCTTTGAGCTGAAAATTTCCGCCAACATGACATTGCCAAGGTGGACCAATCATTGTGTTTTATTTTGCCAAGTGTACAAAGTCAACCAATGATGAGAAGACATTTGGAATTGATGATGAAGATGGCGACACATGTGTATTCTTATCTTCAAGGCTCAAATCACACTATAAATAGAGGCAATTGTGAAGAAGATGAAACACACTTGAAGCTCACAAGCATTTGTTGAATTGTCTAGCTTTCATCTTTATCTTCTTGTTGTTATTGTTTCATTCATTGTAGCAAAGGTGTTCTTGTTGTATTTTGGTGAGCTACAAGCCTCTTGAGATTCATTTGTAAGATTGATTAGCCATCTTTATAAGGCTACATCAATAGGTGTTAGAGGAGTTGCAACTAAGTGTTGCTTAGAAGGTGATTATCCAAGTCTTGAGTAGGGTTGGTGTATAACCCAAGGATCAAGCTTGGCTCTTGTTGTAAGGTGTTCATTTCATAGTGAAATCTAAGGAAAGGTGTTCCTTGGGAGTGGAGTAGGTCACATTGACCGAACCAGGATAAATTCTCGGTGTTCTTCTCTTGTTTCTTTATTTCTGTTTTCTGCCCTTTTTGACTGCAGTTTTCACCCAATTTCACACAATTTGAAAAAATAGATAAACATTTTCCAAATTCGTGATTTTCGGTGGAGTTATACTTCAGAGTGCTAGCTTTCATTTGCAACAACAATCACTTGATTTGAGCAAGGAAAAGTTAGTCTTTCAGTCTTTGCAAGATAACTGCTCCAATCTGGCTGCAATCTAACCAGTTTTGAGAAAACTTAAATTCTGTATTTTTCAAGAATTGTTTAAGGTCAGGGCCTTTTGGAAACTTCATCTAAACATCCTAAGGAGTGTTTTGATATAAAGATCAACCTTTTTGGTTGAGTATTCAAAGAGAAACACTATTTTCAAAATCAGCAACATTCTGTCCAATTCTGTCCAGATTGACCATCTGAATCTTTTTATTTGTTTGAAGGGTAAAACGATCTTATTTTTGTCTGATTTTTGAACAGAGTCTTGTTAACTCATTGAAGTTTAATTCTGGAAAGTTTCATAATTTTTGGAGTTGTGTACAATTATTTGTGAAGTTTTAAAAAACGGGTTCTGAATCTGAGGTGGTCTCAGATTCTGTTTTCAAAGGGGATTTCAACAAAGGGTTGTAGTGTGATTTCCGCCAACCACTATTCATCCCCCACCTCTAGTGGTGTTTATTGCAGGTGCACGGTCCAACATTTGGTATCAGAGCTAGACCAACACCACTTAAAAGAAGCAAGATTCAACACCGTACAAACAATACAAGGCCAAGAAACAACGATTCATTATATACTGCTTGTCTCAAATCCAAGGTACATACTATGGCTATTGTTTCTCACAAAGGTGAGTTGGAAGGTATGTCTACACAACGCCCTGCTCTTTTTGATGGCAATAATCTTTTTCATTGGAAACTAAGAATGAGGCTATTCTTAATGGCTATAGACATTGATTTATGGTCTATAGTTGAAGATGGGCCGTACATTCCAATGAAAGTAATACAAGTTAGTGGAGTAACTCAAGAGTTTGAAAAATATAAAAGTGAATGGTCATCAGATGATAAAAAGAAAATGTCCATGAATGCTAAAGCTATGCAATTACTTTTAAATAGACTTACAACTTCTGAAGCAGGATATGTGTCAAATTGCACAAGCGCACACGACATGTGGAAATCACTTGTATTAAAGCATGAAGGTACTAGTGGTGTTAAAGAGTCAAAAATAAACATGCTTATGACTGAATTAGAGACTTTCAAAATGTTGCCAAACGAATCCATAACATCTATGGATTTGAGGATTACTAATATTTTCAATGCCCTTGAAGCTTTAGGGAAGTCATTTTCGAACAGTGAAAAGGTTCAAAAGGTGCTACGAAACCTCCCTGCTGAATGGGATCCAAAGGTGACTGCAATCGAGGAGACAAAGTCAATCACCAAAATGGATGAATTGATCGGGTCTCTTAAAGTCTATGAGGTAAAACTGAACCAACGAAAGTCTGAATCGTCTAAGTCATCCGGTAAGTTAATAGCTTTCAAAACAACCGAAACACATGCTAGTAACGATGATAGTAATAGTGATACTGAATTAGACGATGACTTGATATTGATAGCTAAAAGACTAAGAAAGTTTTTCAAACGTCCAAATAGGAATAGACAACGTAATTCGTCTTCTTCTTCTTCTTCTTCTCAACCTAGGAAGAATAACACAAACAAATGGTATAATAAAGAAATAAAGTGTTATGAATTTCGGTCAAAAAGGACATATTTCATACGACTGTCCCACGAAGAAAAATAATAATAACAACAACAATAATAAACAAGCCAAGGACAAGGAGGCTCAAACGACAAAGACAAAGGAGTCTAGGACAAGAAAAGGGAAACGAGCAATGAAGGTGAGCACATGGAGCGACTCATCCGACTCAGAATCCGAAACTGAGGAAGCTCAAGACCGCTTCGTATCCAACGAGGTATGTTCTTCTTCTGATAGTGATTCTGATAGTGACATGACATTTGATGAAATGTATGAAGAATTCATAAGAATGCATGCTCACTGTAAGAGGCTCTCTAAAGAAAAGAGAAAACTAGTTGAAGAAAATGACAAGTTGAAGACGTCCAACTTGGAATTTTCCGATCAACTAGAATCTCTTAAACAAAAGTCTTCTAATACTCTTGATTCTTTAGAGAATAAAATTGAATCATATAGGAAAGATGACAAAAGTTGCAAATGGAAAATAAAATGTTAAAATCCAAGTTAGAAAGTTGTGAAAATGAAATAGTGCAACTTAAGTCTTCTAAATTTACCTTAGAAAAAATGATAGAACAATTTAAATCTGGTGCAAATATGTTAGATACACTTATATCATCACAAAAGTATGGAAATGATAAAACTGGATTGGGATATAAAGAAAAAGATGACAAATTAAATAAAAAGACGAAGTTTGTTTCATCTAGTACAAAGTTGCCATATAATACAACAAAATCAACTTTGCCTGCTACATCTTCGTCTACACCTTCTTCTACTTATATCAAGGCAAAAATACAACACACACCCACCAATATATACACGCATAAACATACATCTAGGCCAAACTTCACATCTAGACAACCTAGAAATTATCCCTACATGTATACAAATGCAACTAGACCGAATAAAATGCATCCAACTTATTATGAACCTAAGTATAGGCAACACTCATATAAATCTTATACAAATGCCTATGAACACACTTATATAGCGCCATTCAAGAAACAAAATCGCATGCCTTATACCTATCGGCCATCATATAATAATTATCAGCCAAGGCGCAACATGTATAATAATGCATCTTCACTTATGTGGAATAAACATCTATATGCTTATCCTTCTTATTTTAACCATGCTAAAAATGTGCCTAAAAGGTATGTTCAAGTTTGGATACCTAAGGGTTATCTAAACAAGAATAATGCCCCTAATATTCAAGGACCCAAATAAAAGGTACCTAAAACTTTGTCTCCATTGTAGGAAAAACGCAAGGAATGCAAGAAGGAGGCAAAGTCAAAGAATCTAAAAACCAAATGGTTTTTAGATAGTGGATGTTCGAGGCATATGACGGGGAACCCCAAACTATTCATTGAATTGGAACATATCAAGAATGGAGGAAGAGTAACATTCGATGACAACAACAAAGGACAAGTTGTTGGAAAAGGAACAATTGGGGACCCTAACACATTTCAAATACGAAATGTGTTGTTAGTAAGCAATCTCTCTTATAATTTACTTAGTATTTCACAACTTATAGATTGTGGTTACAATGTCTCCTTTCTTCCCAATTCTTGTGATATAATAAATGAAAAAGGAGAAACGGTTTTAAAAGGAAATAGAGATGGAAATATTTATACCGTTACCTTAGATAACATGTTAGATGCTAAGGTTAAGTGTCTAATATCACATGACTTAGATGTAAATTTATGGCATAGAAGATTAGGCCATATAGGAATTTCAACCATTAAGAAATTGTCTAAGAAGAATAATTAGAGGAATGCCTAAGTTAGATTTAGATAATTTTCAAATGTGTGAAACATGTATTAAGGGAAAACACATTAAAGAAACCTTAAAACAGAAACATGAAGTGAGTACTAGTCATGTACTAGAATTGCTTCACTTAGACTTATTTGGTCCAAGTAGGACAAGAAGTCTAGGTGGACACTACTCTGTGTGTGTCATAGTAGATGATTACTCACGCTACACATGGACATTGTTCTTAACACACAAAGACGATGCTCCATTAGCAATCGAAACCCTTATAAAGCAACTTGAAAACATTTACGAAGAAAATGTCAAAAGAATTAGAAGTGATAAAGGTGGAGAATTTAAAAATAAAGACGTAATCAAATTTTGTGAACTACATGGAATAAAACACGAATTCTCACCACCAAGAACACCACAACTCAATGGAGTTGTTGAACGTAAAAATAGAACGATTCAAGAAGTTGCTAGGACAATGCTTTGTGAAAATAAATTACCTAAAGATTTATGGGCTGAAGCTGTTAGTTGTGCATGCTATATTATAAATAGGCTTACTATTAGAAAGAAATTAAATAAAACGCCTTATGAATTGCTAAACAATAGACTACCTAAAATAGATTATCTTAGAGTATTTGGACGTAAATGTTTTGTGTTAAACACTAAGGATAATCTAGACAAATTTGAGCAAAAATCTATTGAATGCATATTTGTTGGGTATTCAACTAACTCAAGAGCATATAGGTGTTATAATCCTGCATCTAGAAAGATAATTGAATCTATACATGTAAAATTCAATGAAAATGCATGCTTTGAAATTAGTGATAAAACTCAACATAAACCTGAGAATAATGTTGAAAATATGTTTGATGATGATGTATTACTTGAGCCTGTACTTGATCATCTAGAATCAACTCCCCCTGAACAAGACATGCATAAACCCTTAGATGAAATAAATCAAGAGACTTTGCAATTTGAAGATAATACAACTAATGATCCAATTACATATGATAATGTTCACACTAATGAAACATTTGAACAAGATGAGGGTGAACCTAGTCAATCTAGGAATTGGTGGCACCCTAGAGAATTAATCATTGGGGATCCAAGTGTTGGGGTTAGAACACGTAGAAATATAAGTCAACTTGAAGGACATAGCTTAATCTCACACTTAGAACCTAAGAACGTAAATGAAGCTTTAGGTGATATATCTTGGATAGATGCTATGCATGAGGAATTAAATCAATTCACAAGGAACAATGTGTGGGACTTAGTACCTAAACCCGAAAACAAGTCAATAATAGGAACGAAATGGGTGTTTAGGAATAAGATGGACGAACAAGGAAACATTACAAGAAATAAGGCTAGACTAGTCGCACAAGGTTATAATCAACAAGAAGGTATAGATTATGAAGAAACCTTTGCACCCGTTGCACGACTAGAAGCAATTAGATTGTTACTTGCAATTGCAAGTCTAAGTAATATTAAACTCTTCTAAATGGATGTCAAGAGTGCATTCTTGAATGGATACATCCAAGAAGAGGTGTTTGTCAAACAACCCCCTAGATTCGAAGATCCAAAGAATCCTAAACATGTTTACAAGCTTAAGAAAGCTCTATATGGTTTGAAACAAGCTCCAAGAGCTTGGTATGATAGATTTGCAAATTTTCTTATTACAAATAATTATCAAAGGGGAACTATAGACAACACATTATTCCTAAAAGGAAAAGGCAATAATTTGTTAATAGTTCAAATATACGTTGATGATATCATCTTTGGTTCAACCAACCCTACCTTAGTAAAAGACTTCGAAGAATGTATGAAGTCAGAGTTTGAAATGTCAATGGTAGGAGAGTTGAATTATTTCTTAGGACTTCAAATCAAACAAACCCCTCAAGAAATTCACATTAGCCAACTTAAGTATGTCAATGATATGATTAAGAAGTTTGGCTTTGAAGAGTTGAAACCTACAACTACCCCTATGAGTGTTAGTACCAAACTTGATAAGGATGAAAATAGTAAACCTTTTGATGACACACTTTATAGGTCTATGATTGGCTCATTGTTATACTTAACTGCATCAAGACCTGATATTATGTTAGTGTGTGTATGTGTGCTAGGTTTCAATCTTGTCCTAAGGTATCACATTACAATGCAGTGAAAAAGATCTTTAGATATCTTAAGCATACACCTCACTTAGGACTGTGGTATGATAGAAACGCTGAGTTGGAATTACACGCATATAGTGATGCTGATTATGGTGGTTGCAAATTAGATAGAAAATCCACTAGCGGTACATGTCAATTCATAGGAACCAACTTGATTTCTTGGTTTCTAAAAAGCAAGCTAATGTAGCTCTTTCTACCATTGAAGCCGAGTATATCGCTTTGAGTTTATGTACTACCCAAATACTTTGGCTTAAACAGCAACTTAGTGATTTGGCATTAAAATAAAAAAGATTCCAATTTTCTGCTATAGCACAAGTGCAATCAATCTTTCACGGAATCCGGTGCTTCATTTTAAGGCCAAACACATTGAGGTGCGATACCACTTTCTTTGCGATCATGTTCAAAATGAGGATATAGTGATAAACCATATAAGAACTGATCACCAAATCGCTGACATCTTTACCAAACCCCTTACTCAAGCCACTTTTGAAAACTTACGAGCCAAGTTAGGTATAATGACTTACGATACCATTGCGTAGTTCTATCTTTTGCATGATTTGCAAAATAAAGGGGGAGATAGAATAAGAACATGATTTTAGTTGGTAAGTCATGGATTTTAGTTGGTGTCATGGATTTTAGTTGGTAAGTCATGATGAATCATATGCTAAGTTTTAATTGGTATAAATTTTGGAGCATAGGTTAAGGGGGAGAGTATGAGTTGAGGGGGAGCAGCATACTGTTTAAAAGTTGAAAATATTTGGTTAAAATTTTGGTTATAAGTTGTGACATTAAAATCATGTTAGGTTCAACTGGACTATGTCTTCGGGAGGCCCTTCCTAATTTACATCTAGGTAGGCGGTGGAATCTCTCAGAGAAGAGATCCGGACTAGATCAAAAGAACTCTTTGCAGGAAAACCAAATCAAAAACTCCTGGCTATTTTCGATGAACGATTGATGATTAGTTCTTGGAGAGGACCTGCACATCGAGGCTTTTGTAAAATCTGTTGAACCTTGAAGAGAGCACAGAAATGCGCATCAGGAAATAGACCTACACGTTTTAATATGTTCAGAAAGTGCTTCACAGATAAAGCAGAAAATGCAAATAGAAATGAAGTATGAATGGCAATAGCTAAGATGGATGCATTAACTTGGGAGCTTTCTTCAGATTATTTGATAACATTAGCCAAAATGATGTGTAAACAAAGATTTTGGCCACTGAAATCTCTGCCTTTCTCTATTCAATAAATCCAATTTATAGTGAATACAATTGACATGTGGTGCTAATCTATTTCCTAAATGATACCTAAAGAGATATATACAAATCCTATCATATCTATCATTTATGCACATGGTAAAATATAATCAATAGGAAATATTTGATTAGATAGCAACCATCTTATCAATAGTGCCGATAGGGTCTAACATTGTGTCTTCCCTCAAGTAATGGGGAAAGAAAGGAATGGGCGAGTTTGAATGATGGGAGGAGATGTAGCTCTAACAGATTTGTGGTCTGATGTGCGTAGCAGAGGACTAGTTATCAGCAAGCAATGGAGAGCATCTTATGAAGAGATAAAGACACAATTATGATGCTGCACTCAAACTACTTCAAGTACAAAGTGTTCGATATGGTGAGCTTTAAGCATGGAGGAGTCAACAAACGGATAATGGAGTGCAACATTATTCAGGAATTGGTTTTGCACCAACAACTTGTTTTAATGGACCAAGCACCAACAAACGGATAATGGTGTGCAACAATATCGAGTTGAGCATATTTCCAGTTACGATCTTCACGAGGATGTCTATAAGTTGATCCTCATACTTCATAAATGAAAGTTCAATGACGCCTTCTTCGATCTTCTCCTTTATGAAATATTGGTCTATTTCCACGTGTTTCGTCCTATCGTATTGTACTGGATTCTCGGAAATAGCAATTGCCGTCTTGTTATCACACATTAGCTGAGTTGAACGTTTAAGTGGAAACCCATTTTAAGTCATCAACTTTTTTAACCATAAGATCTCCATTAAAAAAAAAATCATGTTAGGTTATTTTGAAAATCATCCAAAAGGGGGAGAATGTTGAGAAATATGTTTGGATAATTTTCAAAGTCATAATTTTAAGTGGTGAATACTTAAAAATGTCACACATGGTGTTATATGTGATTAAAAGTTGAAAAAGTTGAAAAAGTTGACATCGATCTCTCAGGTTGTTGCACATCGATTGATCTATGTACATAGATCTCTCACATCGATCGATCTATGTAAGAAAGAAAAGTTTAAGACCTTTCTGTGAGACATCGATCTCTAAAACCTGAGACACATCAATCGATCGATGTACATCGAACCTCACTTCGATCGATCGATGTAGGTCAGAGGCAAACTCTGAAACTTCTGTGAGACATCGATCTCTGAAGCTGAGGCACTTCGATCGATCGATGTCTAGGTTTTTAAAAATAATTTTCTAAAATGTGTTAAAATGATTGTTTTCATTTGTATATGAATTATACATGTTCATTATGTGATTATTATGTGTTTTTAGTGATTATTATTGTCTTGTGACTAACGTGCTTTGGAAGTTTCTACAACTTACCAAAAAGGGAAAAATTGGTATTTTGAGTTTTGTAGGAACATCACATGATAAAAATATTTCAAGGATGTATTCTCATCCTATTTATCATGACAAGGTGATATCATGAGTATTTGTGACCATCGGGGTCATTTCTGGAGTTTTCTCACACCAGGGGTAATTTTGGTCATTTCATCCCCAAGGGTATTTTTGGTATTTTCACTCAAGAAATCTCTTGAGCATATTATTATCTTCATTCTGAGCTGTGTTATTATTATTTTGAAGATAATATGGTGATCTTATATCTTATTCTCTCAACCGATATATTATTGACTATAGCTGGATATGTGACGATTGAGATGTCACATTCTATTTTTCTTGAAGACCCTCTTATATATATTATAAGAGGATATTTATCATCATTATTCAGAGATATTAAAGGTGTGAAGGTGTGGGAAATGTTCTTGACATATAAGAAGAAATATTGGGGAATTTCGGTGTTACACGTTGACATAATCTTGTCAACTGTTATCTATTTATTTATTCTTCAAAAATCTGAGTTGCTACACATATATGTATGGTCAAAAAAAGTGAGTTATAGTTGGAATGATACATTATTCATTTTATGAGTTGGAGACAAGTGGACCAACCAAAAAGGAGCTAATGCCAACTTGGAAATTCTCATTTTAAACCCAACGGCTATTGGCTTCTTGGTGTTATTTCAGCAGATTTTTTGGAGTCAAATGGAGCTCTCACATGTCCTATTATGGTGCTTGGAGTTGAGTTTGGTGGTATTATCCTTTTTATTTTATTAGAAAAAATCAAAATATATGTCTTGAAAAAACAAAGTAGCCAACGGCTACTATGCTGAAAAATTGGAGCTGAATTTTGTTGAAAATAGTCAAACCCACATGCCTATTATCTTGCCAAAAAGTTGAGAAGATGATGGAGTTATTATGGTTCTATTATCTTCACATTTTCAGATAATTCCAAATCATCTTTGAGCTGAAAATTTCGGCCAACATGACATTGCCAAGGTGGACCAATCATTATGTTTTATTTTGCCAAGTATAAAAAGCCAACCAATGATGAGAAGACATTTGGAATTGATGATGAAGGATGGTGACACATGTGCATTCTTATCTTCAAGGCTCAAATCACACTATAAATAGAGGCAATGGTGAAGAAGATGCAACACACTTGAAGCTCACAAGCATTTGTTGAATTGTCTAGCTTTCATCTTTATCTTCTTGTTGTTATTGTTTTATTCATTGTAGCAAAGGTGTCCTTGTTGTATTTTGGTGAGCTACAAGCCTCTTGAGATTCATTTGTAAGATTGATTATCCATCTTTATAAGGCTTACATCAATAGGTGTTAGAGGAGCTGCAACTAAGTGTTGCTAGAAGGTGATTATCCGAGTTTGAGTAGGGTGGTGTATAACCCAAGGATCAAGCTTGGCTCTTGTTGTAAGGTGTTCATTTCATAGTGAAATCCATGAAGGTGTTCCTTGGGACTGGAGTAGGTCACATTGACCGAACCAGGATAAATTCGCGGTGTTCTTCTCTTGTTTCTTTGTTTCTGTTTTCTGCCCTTTTTGACTGCAGTTTCACCCAACTTCACACAATTTGAAAAATTAGCTAAACATTTTCAAATTGTGATTTTCGGTGGAGTTAATACTTCAGACTGTTAACTTTCATTTGCAACAAGAATCACTTGATTGAGCAAGGGAAAGTTAGACTTTCAGTTTTTGCAAGATAACTGCTCCAATCTGGCTGCAATCTGACCAGTTTTGAGTAAACTTAAATTCTGTATTTTTCAAGAATTGGTTAAAGGTCAGGGCCTTTTGGAAACTTCATCTACACATCCTAAGGAGTGTTTTGATATATAGGTCAACCTTTTTGGTTGAGTATTCAAAGAGAAAACACTATTTGCAAAATCCGCAACATTCTGTCCAATTCTGTCCAGATTGACCATCTGAAACTTTTTATTTGTTTGAGGGTAAAATGATCTTATTTTGTCTGATTTTTGGACAGAGTTTGTTAACTCATTGAAGTTTTCTAGAAAGTTTCATAATTTTTGGAGTTGAGTACAATTATTTGTGAATTTTTAAAAAAAACGGTTCTGAATCTGATGTGTTCTCAGATTTTGTTTTCAAAGGGGATTTTAACAAATGGTTGTAGTGTGATTTCCGCTAACCACTATTCACCCCCCCTCTAGTGGTGTTTATTGCAGGTGCACGGTCCAATATATCTGTCTGAAAAGATGGTTATTCCTGCGGAGACATATTGAGAAATTTCCTATTTGGGAAGCTGAAAACTCCATGATAATGTCATGGTTGCTGGGTTCTATGACTCCAGAAGTTGGAAACACATTCATGCTGCATCAGACTGCTGCAAGCATTTGGAAGGCAACGAAGGAATGTTCTCAAAAGAGATAACATCCTCAGAACTATATGAGCTAGAAGCTCAGTTGAAGGATATTAAGCAAGGAGATCAGTCTGTGAGCAAATATTTTAGCTCTCTATCACAAATCAGGCAGCAGATCGACTCCTTGGAGGTTCATCCATGGACATGCACTCAGGACAATCAACTGTTCGCTCAATCAAAGACACTAAACGCATATTTGGTTTTCTTTCTGGTCTGCACAAGGACTATGATGCAATAAGGAGTCAGGTTCTGAGTACAAAGCCTTTTCCAACAATCAATGCTGCATTTTCAGAAATTAGGCAAGAGGGAGAGCAGGATGAAAGTAATGCTTGGATCTAGTTTTATCTCTTCATCTGAACATCTGCTCTCAATTCTCAGACTACTAAAAATGAAAAGTGACATTTGTGGCCTCAAAAGAAAGGAGGAACAGGAGGATTGTGAAAAAATTCTATAAGTTTTGTCACAGAACTGGACATGTGTTGGAGGAATGCTATAGGAGACCAGGCAGTACAGTGAAGCCACCACTTCATTTTACAGCAAAAACAACTTCAGACAGGGATATTCTGGACGTTCTGATTCTAGCAACTCATGGAGGTCAGACAGGTCAGAGGCTGATTCATGGAAACCTCCAAGGGCTGCTACAGCTGATGCAACTAAGACTGAGACTGCAGAAACTATTTTCACTCAGGCGCAAATGGATGCAGTTCTAAGGGTCTTGGAGAGTCAGAGAGCCCAGACTCAGGCACAAGGTACTGGATCTCCTAGTGATCAGATAAGAGCCACAATGGCTAGCTCAGGTAATGTAGGTAAGCAGAATCTTGGATTATTGATTCAGGTGCAACTCACCATATGACTTACAATAAAAATCTGTTAACATCATTCAAGTTTAGTGGCTCTAGGAAAGTAAAGAGTGCTAATGGTCAGGAAATTAACATTATAGGATATGGGAATATGATTGATGTGTCTAAGAAGGTAGTTCTTAAAAATGTGCTATATGTTCCACAGATTAGCAGTAACTTGGTCTCAGTAAGGAAGCTCATGTTGGATAATAACTGTATCACAGTTTTTACTCCATCTAACTGCTACTTCGTCCTTCTTCCTCTCTTGCTTTCAGGAGAAAGCTTTGAAGGAGAGGATTTTGAAGGAGAAGATTGGCTATGCTAGGCACCATGCTGGATTATTTGTTTTTGAGGACCTGACACCAAGTTATTTTGCAAACTATTCTAGTACTTATTCTCATGTGAACAACTCTTCTGTTTCTAGAATAAGTAATGTAAACTCTAGAATAGGTCTTACTTTGCTATGGCACAGGAGACTTGAACATCCAAATTTTTTGTATATCAGGAAACTGAAACCTGAGTTATTTACTGGGATTGATCTCAATGATCTCAAATGTGAAACTTGTTTCTTTGCTAAACATAATAGAGTATCTTATCCTGGAAAGGGTTATCAAGCAAGTGAACCATTTAACCTGGTGCACTCTGACATATGGGGTCCTTCAAGGGTCTTAAGTGTCAATGGTAGTAGATGGTTTGTTATATTCGTTGATGATCACACAAGAGTGACATGGCTTTATTTGATGAAACAGAAGTTTGATCTGTCTAAGGTTCTGGAAACATTTGTATCTTTGATTCAAAACCAGTTCAATAAGGTCATTAAGAATCTCAAAACTAATAATGGTAGTGAGTATCTTGATACTCAAGTTAGGTCTTTTTTGAACAAAAAAGGAATACATCATCAAACATCAAATGTATACACTCCTCAGTAAAATGGCCTTGCTGAGAGAAAACATAGGCACATCCTGTGTATAGCAAGGTCTATTATGTTTTCAATGAACATGCCTAGGTACTTATGGGGATATGCAGTTTTAACTGCAACATACTTGATCAACCGGATGCCATCAAGGTACTTGGATACATTAGTCCTAGACAACAATTAGTTAATACTTATCCACATTGTTTGTTAATGGCTGAACTTCCTTTTAAGACTTTTGGTTGTACAGTGTTTGTTTATCTACAGTCACATAACAGAGGTAAGCTAGATAGAAGATCCCTCAAATGTGTGTTTATTGGATACTCTGGAACTCAAAAAGGCTATAAGTGTTTTCATCCTGATTCTAGAAAAATTTATACCACTATTGATGTTGTTTTTGATTAAAAAACTCCTTATTATATGACTAATCCACAGTTGAGTACACAAAGTGTTGAAACAGGAAATTATTGGAGCATCATTGACATTTCTACAATAGGAGGTTCAACTTCTGTTGATAAGTCAGCTCCAAGTGAAAACATTATGACCAACATGGAAACATATGAGAATCCAAGACAGGGGGAGCAAGAGACTGAGGATGAGATCATCAGGCCTCCAGTTACTCAGGTGTATTTCAGAAGAAAACGCACAAATCAGTCTGGAACCATCTGATTCTGGATATACGTCTCCTATGGTTCTGGAGTTACCAGGTACAACTGATTTAGAGTCAAGATTGGAACTATCTATTGCATTCAGAAAGGGTACATGTGACTGTACAAAAACTCCATTTTGTAGGCTTCTAAAGACTGAGGTATGTTCTACAAGATATCCTTTAAATAAAGTTGTTAACTATGACAAATTGTGTTCTAGTTTTAAGACATTTACAGTATCTTTAGATCACCATACTATTCCAACCAATGTTGATGAGGCTATGAAAAATAAATACTGGAAACAGGCTATAAATGAGGAGATGAATGCTTTAATTAAAAACAAAACTTGGGAACTAGTACCCATGACTGCTGAACATAAACCAGTAAAATGTATGTGGGTTTTTTCACTCAAGTATAATTCTGATGGAACATTAAACAGGTATAAAGATAGGCTCGTAGCAAGAGGTTTCACTCAAGCTTATGGGATAGACTACTTAGAGACATTTGCACCAGTTGCCAAACTCAACACTGTCATAATAATTTTCTCTCTAGCCATTAACTTAGACTGGTCACTATCACAGCTAGACATTAAGAATGCCTTTTTTAATGGAGAGCTGAAAGAACAAGTATTTATGAATGTTCCACCAGGTTATGAAACAAAAGAAACATCAGGAAAAATCTGTAGGCTCAGAAATCTATATATGGTTTGAAACAATCACCAAGGGCATGGTTTTCTAGGTTTGCACATGTCTTGTTACAATATGGATTTACACAAGCTCATAGTGATCACACCTTATTTGTATTGAAAGCAGGTAATCAGCTTATTATACTTATTGTTTATGTGGACGATATTATCTTAACAGGTAACTGTTCAGTAGGTATAACTAAAGTTCAGAAACATTTATCAATTGTGTTTGAAGTAAAAGACTTGGGATCATTACGCTATTTTCTGGGCATGGAATAGGAAGAAATCAAAGTGGAATGAGTATTTCCCAAAGGAAGTATATTTTGGATCTGTTGGTTGAAACTGGAATGGATGGTTGTAAACCAGCTGTGACTCCACTTGAAACTGGCTGTTCTTCACCGTCCAAAACTGGGACTCCTCTTGATGATGTTTAGTCCTATCAGCTAATTTACTTGTCTCATACACGGCCAGATATATGTTATGTTGTTAGTTACGTTAGCCAATTTATGCACGCTCCTACTAATATTCATTTGCAAGCTGTAATGAGGATCTTAAGGTACCTTAAAGGAGCTCCTGGGCAAGGTTTGTTTTTGGAAAGTCTGAAGACCGAAGCATTCAAGTCTACACTGACGCAGACTGGGGGGGGTCAAAAGTTGACATGAGATCCACATCCGGATATTGTTCATTTGTATGGAGAAATTTAGTTACTTGGAGAAGCAAAACACAACCTGTGGTTGCAAGAAGTAGTGCTGAAGTAGAATTGAGAGCACTAGCACTTGGGATTTGTGAAGGATTATGGATAAAACAAGTGCTTAAGGATCTACATCAAGATTACAATGGTTCACCTATTATTGCATATTGTGACAATGTATCTGCCATTAACATGGCTGAAAATTCCATTCACCATGATAGAACAAAGCATGTAGAGATTGATAGTCATTTTATTTGAGAAAAATTAGAAAATCAATCTCTCAAACTACAGTATATCTCTTCCAGTGAGCAACCAGCGGATGTGCTAACCAAGTCTGTTTCATCCAACATTTTTCAGAGATTATTATCCAAGCTTGGTTGTCTCAATATCTACACCAAGCTTGAGGGGAGGAGTGTAGAAATTACGTATGTATAGATAATAAGAGATGTAGTTGTAACCGTTGTATATACCCGTTAGAATCTGAGAGTATGTCATCATCCTTATGACTTTACTGCTTTCTGACCGTTTATAGCCGTTGAGGCTTCTGTAATGTTTTCAGTAGTGTGTCTCTGTGTATATATACACATCTCATTGTAAAGGTTTGGTTTTATGCCTTTGAGCATTAATAAAAGTATTTACATTATTCTTCCATCTAGTACTTCTTCAAAAAGTGAATAAGCCCCTAAGTAAAAAAGTGAATAAGCCCCTAAGTATGTCTCTCTCTTGTATACATCATCCACATACTTCTCTATATCTCCCCTATCAAAATCAATGGAGCTAAGCTATCTGCCGAAACTGTGGAATATAAAAATACATCGGTAGGGAAGCGTTCTGCCTTAGAGGGATTGCTGCAATAGCATGCTGGGATACCAGTGAGTTAGTGGCAGAATCAGCCCTCTAAAACAGGTCCATTGGCAGCTTCCCTCTGTACTGCTTCTTGAAGTATTCATACACGTGTCTTATACAATATCTGTGCTCTCCTGAGGAAACAAGGCAATACTCAAACCCTTCTGCCGATCAGACATGATAGTCTACTGCACTGCCCTCTTACGACACAAAAAGCAATTGGATCCCTCCCTATAGCACTTAAAAGCTGACCCCCATAGTTACCTTTAAGGAAACAACCATCTAAGCCAATGACAGGTCTGCAGCCAACCAAAAAGCTTCTTTTACATGCTGCTAGGCATTAATACATCATTTGGAACACTTCTCTCAGATACATTCATAGGAACTCCATCCCTGCTATACTCAATTTGCACATCTTCCAACTTTATCCTAATGGTGCTTCCAGGGTTATACTTTCCAACAGTTGCACAATAGTCCCACATCCTTCGAAATTTCATAGTTTCATCTACACCACACATCTCCAATGCCTTTCTTATACACTTATATGCATGTACCAAACTAATCTCTACATTCAAGTCTCTTTTCGCATCCTTTTGTGACGCCATCACAGACAGTTTTGGATAATCTTTTATCCTATCAAAATACTTGTGTCACACATACTTAGAATTGCAATGCCTATTTTTATACTGCCTACCACATGCATGTTCTCCCTTGATTTTCTTAATCCTAAATGTTTTTTCTTCTTGCACGGAAGAAGTATGAATTCTCCATGAACAACCTTCAACGCACACAGCAGTTATCCTACTGTTCTCATTCTTGACATACATGGTATTAAAACCTTCCCTAATCACCCACTCTTTTAACACATTTGAATTACTGAGGGCTACTGAAGGTTTGACCAACTACAAGCCCAAACTTTGGCTTCTTCAACTCTGCATCAACACTGAAATCAGGATGCAATTGGCCATGAGAGACAACTAATGCATCTTCAGTACATGCCTCATGTAACCAGTTTTCTTCACCCTCCCCAGGTTGGTTATTGAAAGGGTGTTCGCGGTGCACTCGGCTCCCGAGTTTGCGCAGGGGGAAGCGATCTGATGTACGCAGTCTTACCCTACATTTTTTTAATGCAAGAGGCTGTTTCTACGGATCAAACCCGTGACTTCAAGGTCACAAAGCAGTTTGATTATTACTTGTTCAAAGTGTGTTACTTCTTCAACAGCAGGTGCCTCAGTTGGCCTAACATTTTTTGTTTCATGTTTGGCAGTAATCTGTTCTATATCATTCAAGTCTCCCCAGATGTTAACATCATCATCTATTCTACATTCTCCATCAAACAACTCATTCTCATCCTCTAATTCATGCACTATATCATTTCCTTCATCAAAATTTTCGGCTACCCTATCATCATCTTCTGCAACATCTTAATATTCCCTATCATCTTCTTCAACCCCACCACCTAAACCATCATGCTCGGCTTCAATTCTATCACAATATAGATCTGCATCTACCACCTTTGCTGATGATGGCGCACATTCAAGAGGTTCATCAATTGCAGCATACAGCTCCAAGAAGGAAGCTCCTTCATTCAAATATACCCAAAGTTTAACATCATCATCACACTTTAACTCTGTAAACCCCACCATTTATACCACTCTTTGGACCAAAGAAAAACCTCACGGGTTCATTGCTCCCTCCTGCATCCAAATATACAGACTTCAAGGACTCAACTATCAATTGATTATGGTCATGCCCTTTAATAATGGTATACCAACCATCCTGATAACTTACTCTAGGGCTAGACACAAAATACTCTTTCACGTGCAACCTAATTCCAGTAGAGCCATTCATTTGTATCTCTTCTAGTCAAACAACAAAGCAACTCAGTCCAAACAACAAATGAGAAAGAAACACATTACAATACAAATGTATCATAATTGGGTATACATATCATTTAAAAAGGAGCAAGGACCACTACCATAGACATCCTTGCGCCATTGCTGTATCCGGACCAGTAACTCATTTACAGATTGACAAGAATCCCAGGATAGTCTGTCCACGCCTCTTTCGTGAATGTTTCAAAATCTTGATGCTCCATCCTAGCCGCTTTGGAATTCAAATGTATGCACTCGGGGCTGGGTAGTTGTATTATTATCCAAATTTAAGAGCAATGGATAGTGGCCTGATTGTGTACGTGGAAGGTGGTGGAATTTGCGTTGGGGTATCGTAAACTCCACATCCCATTGCTCCAAGCTTGGTCCAGGCGGCTCTGGATCCATGTTGTCCATTCCACCAAGTAAACTTTTGGCCAGTAAAGGAGATATCATTCAAGCCACAATACTCCACCATGCTCCTCATCCGCTCCAGACCATAACCCCAAACAGGACGGCCCCCTTCTTTGTTCTCTTGTTGAGTCACTAGGTTGAAAACACCTATAAGACACCAGGGGATCGTATTCTTATTTTACATACATCCAAGATACTCATACAGTGGTTTTCTTGCTACCAACCTCGGTGAAGTATGCACACCTGTAGAAAACTTAACTCAAGAATCAAATAGAAGAGAACCAATGATGGAAATGAAAAATAATCCTTTCATTCATAGAGGAAATTCCTTTGTAATCTTTACATAATGAAGGTAGACATATATATACTACACCAAAGAGTTACAACGGCTATATATACTCATAGGGGAAAGTGATGTTGATTACTGGACAGAGAACTAACGGTAATAAAAATTTAATATTTTCTACACTCCTCCTCAAGCTTGGTGTATATATTTATACAGCCAAGCTTGAATAATAGTCTATGAAACAGTCCTGGTACAACAGACTTTGTTAGTATATCTGCAACTTGTTCTGAAGATGAAATGTGCTGGATAAACAAAGATTGATCCTCAAGTTTTTCCCGGATAAAATGCCTATCAATTTCCACATATTTAGATTTGTCATGATGAATAGGATTCTCAGCCATATGTATTGCAGATATATTATCGCACAAAGCAGCAATAGGGGATATCTGAGAACCTTGACAAAGGTCCTTTAGAACCCTTTGAATCCACATGCCTTCACATAATCCTAGAGCCAATGCTCTTAACTCGGCTTCAGCACTGCTTCTGGCCACAACACTTTGTTTTTTGCTCCTCCAAGTCACCAAATTACCCCATACAAATGTACGATATCCAGATGTAGATCTCATGTCCTTCTTTGATCCTCCCAATCGGCATCGGTGTAAACTTTAATAGTTCTGTCCTCATTTTGCGAAAAAACAGTCCTTGACCAGGAGCTCCCTTAAGATACCTTAAAATCCTCATCACAGCTTGAAGATGTATATTAGTAGGTGAATGCATAAACTGACTCACATAGCTTACTGCATAACATATGTCAGGACGCGTATGAGAAAGATAAATAAGTTTGCCAACAAGTTTTTGATATGAATTAATGTCAGATAAAACAGTCACAGACTTAATTTCAGAAGACACACCAGGAATGAGAGGTGTGGATGCAACCTTACATCCAAGCAAATCAGGTTTCCTTAAGAAGGTCCAAAACATATTTTCGTTGTGATATGCACATGCCATATTTATTTCTTCTTACCTCCATTCCAAGAAAGTATCTAAGTGTTCCTAGATCTTTAACCTCAAAAATGGTAGATAAATGACTCTTGACTCTATTGATGCTAAGTGTACAATTACTAGTTAATATAATGTCACCGATATAGACAATAAGAATAGTAACTATAGCACCAGATGTTAAAACAAATAGAGTGTGATCACTTTGAGCTTTCCTGAATCCATACTTGAGTAAGACTTGTGTAAACTTGGAGAACCAAGCTCTTGGAGATCGTTTTAGTCCATGAATTGCTTTTTTTAGCTTACAAACCTTACCTTTTGTATGTACTGATTCATCCCCGGGTGGAATAGTCATGAATATTTCCTCTTTCATGAATGTTTCAAAATCTTGATGCTCCATCCTAGCCGCTTTGGAATTCAAATGTATGCACTCGGGGCTGGGTAGTTGTATTATTATCCAAATTTAAGAGCAATGGATGGTGGTCTGATTGTGTACGTGGAAGGTGGTGGAATATTGCGTTGGGGTATCGTAAACTCCACATCCCATTGCACCAAGCTTGGTCCAGGCGGCTCTGGATCCATGCTGTCCATTCCACCAAGTAAACTTTTGGCGAGTAAAGGAGATAACAATCAAGCCACAATACTCCACCATGCTCCTCATCCGCTCCAGACCATAACCCCAAACAGGACGGCCCCCTTCTTTGTTCTCTTGTTGAGTCACTAGGTTGAAAACACCTATAAGACACCAGGGGATCGTATTCTCATTTGACATACATCCAAGATACTCATACGGTGGTTTTCTTGCTACCAACGTCGGTGAAGTATGCACACCTGTAGAAAACTTAACTCAAGAATCAAATAGAAGAGAACCAATGATGGAAATGAAAAATAATCCTTTCATTCATAGAGGAAATTCCTTTGTAATCTTTACATGATGAAGGTAGACATATATATACTGCACCAAAGAGTTACAACGGCTATATACAACTCACATCATAGGGGAAAGTGATGTTGATTACTGGACAGAGAACTAACGGTAATAAAAATTTAATATTTTCTACACTCTCCCTCAAACTTGGTGTATATATTTATACAGCCAAGCTTGAATAATAGTCTATGAAACAGTCCTGGTACAACATACTTTGTTAGTATATCTGCAACTTGTTCTGAGGATGAAATGTGCTGGATAAACAAAGATTGATCCTCAAGTTTTTCCCGGATAAAATGCCTATCAATCTCCACATGTTTAGATTTGTCATGATGAATAGGATTCTCAGCCATATGTATTGCAGATATATTATCGCACAAAGCAGTAATAGGGGATATCTGAGAACCTTGACAAAGGTCCTTTAGAACCCTTTGAATCCACATGCCTTCAAATAATCCTAGAGCCAATGCTCTTAACTCGGCTTCAACACTGCTTCTGGCCACACCACTTTTTTTTTTGCTCCTCCAAGTCACCAAATTACCCCATACAAATGTACGATATCCAGACGTAGATCTCATGTCCTTCTTTGATCCTCCCCAATCGGCATCGGTGTAAACTTTAATTGTTCTGTCCTCATTTTTGCGAAAAAAAGTCCTTGACCTGGAGCTCCCTTAAGATACCTTAAAATCCTCATCACAATTTGAAGATGTATATTAGTAGGTGAATGCATAAACTGGCTCACATAGCTTACTGCATAACATATGTCAGGACGCGTATGAGAAAGATAAATAAGTTTGCCAACAAGTTTTTGATATGAATTAATGTCAGATAAAACAGTCACAGACTTAATTTCAGAAGACACACCAGGAATTAGAGGTGTGGATGCAGGCTTACATCCAAGCATCCAAGTTTCCTGAAGAAGGTCCAAAACATATTTTCGTTGTGATATGCACATGCCATATTTATTTCTTCCTACCTCTATTCCAAGAAAGTATCTAAGTGTTCCTAGATCTTTAACCTCAAAAATGGTAGATAAATGACTCTTGACTCTGTTGATGCTAAGTGTACAATTACCAGTTAATATAATGTCATCGACATACACAATATAGTAACTATAGCACCAGATGTTAAAACAAATAGAGTGTGATCACTCTGAGCTTGCCTGAATCCATACTTGAGTAAGACTTTTGTAAACTTGGAGAATCAAGCTCTTGGAGATTGTTTTAGTCCATAAATTGCCTTTTTTAGCTTACAAACCTTACCTTTTGTATGTACTGGTTCATACCCGGGTGGAATAGTCATGAATTTTTCCTTTTTCAAATCTCCATTAAGAAATGCATTCTTGATATCTAACTGAAATAATTGCCAATCCAGATTAATAGCCACAGAAAAAATTATTCTAACAGTGTTCAACTTTGCAACAGGAGCAAAAGTTTCCAAGTAGTCTATACCATAACATTGAGAAAAACCCTTAGCCACTAGCCTAGCTTTATACCTATTGAGTGTACCATCTGAGTTGTATTTGAGAGAGAATACCCATTTGCACCCTACAGGTCTATGTCTTTGAGGTGCATAAACCAGCTCCCAAGTATCATTTTGATGAGTGCGTTCATTTCATCAGTCACTGTCTTTTTCCATTCATCATGGCAGAAGGCTTCATCAATAGAAATGGGAATAGACTGTGTATCCAGACTAACATTAAATGACTTAAAATTAGTACACAATTTGTCATAAGACACAAAAACACTCAAAGGATGACTTGTAGAAATACTTGTGATTTCAGAAGATGATAATCATTGAATTTAGGAGTTAGATACTTGGTACACTCTTTGGAGACCTTTTGCAAGGCAATAGGCAGTTCTAATCTATCGTTATGACTTCCTCCAGAAGAATCAGGTATAGTTGAAGTATCATTTTGAACAAAATTGGAAGTATCAGTTAGAGGTATTGTGGTGTTTACCTGATTTTTCCTCCTAGTATAGACTTGAGTAATAGGTGGTTGACCTCTGATTAGTGGTTCTGACATGTGCTGGAACTCACTGAAGGGCTGCTCTCCTTGCTGCTTAGCTGGTACTGAATCAGTGCATTCTCCATCGTGAGAATTCTCAGATAGTTGTTGTTGTAGAGTTTCTATCAGGTGAGTGGAACCCTGTGTTGGAGATATCAATAATACTCCAATAATTTACATGCTCAGATCCTTGTGAACTTGTGAGATCATTAGTCCATAAAAAGGGGTATTTTCATCAAAATGAACATCAAGGGTAGTATAAATTCTTCTAGATTTTGGACAGAAACACTTATAACCCTTTTGTGTACCTACATATCCAATGAACATACACTTGATAGATCTCTTATCTAGCTTCCCTCTATTATGCTCTTGAAGAAACACATACACAACATAGCCAAAAGTTCTAAAAGACAGTTCTGATAATAGCAGGCAATGAGGATATATGCTAAGTAATTTTTGCTTATGACTAATGAATCCCAGGACTCTGGAAGGTGTCCGGTTAATGAGGTAAGTAGCAGTCAAAACTGCTTCCCCCCACATGTGTTTAGGCACACTCATAGAAAACATAAGAGATCTAGCAATCCCTAGAATGTGCCTATGTTTTCTCTCAACAATACCATTTTGCTGAGGTGTATAAACATTGAAGGTTTGGTGATGTATTCCCTTCTCAATTAAAAAACTTGACTTCACTGTTCAAGTACTCGCTTCCATTATCTGTCCTGAAATTCTTAATTACTTCGTTAAACTGATTAGAAATAAGATTCACAAATCCTTTAAGCACAGAAAACAGATCAGATTTATGTTTCATAAGATAGATCCATGTAAGCCTCGTATGATCATATACAAAAATAACAAACCACATACTACCATTGACATTGAAGACCCTAGAAGGCCCCCAAATGTCAGAGTGTGTTAAATTAAAAGGTTTGTTTTCTTTGTAACATTTAGGAGGATAAGATATTCTAGATTGTTTTGCATACAAACACATTTCACACTTAAGCCATTCAAGTTGAACATTAGTAAACAATTCAGGTTTGATCTTCCTGAGGTACGAAAAATTTGGATGTCCCAAACGTTTGTGCCAAAGCAAAATAAGGTATATTCTAGGTTGCATACTATCTATTCTAGAAACATAAGTCCTGTTTACACAAGAATAAATCCTAGAACAGCCTTCAAAACAATCCCCAAAACTTGGTTTTAGGGTGTGCAGCAGAAACAAGCCATTATGAACACTAGCAGAACCAATCTTCTCCTTCAACACCTCCACCTTCATAGATTTCTCCTGGAAATAGGAAGAGGGCAAGAAATAGCATTTAGATGGTGAGAAAATGGTTAGACATTTATTATCAATCATAAGTTTTCTCACAGAAATAAGATTGCAGTCTAAGTTTGGAACATATAACACATGCTTTAGATTCAGTGTTTCAGATAGTCTGATATCTCCATAACCCAGAATATTAGTGGAATGACCATTAGCAACTTTAACTTTCTTTACATCAGAAAACAATGTAAAGGAATTTAGTAATTGTTTGTTAAAGGTCATGTGGTGGGTAGCCCCTGAATCAACCACCCAATGATTAAACTTACCGTCACCTTTACCTGTGCTGGCCATAGTCGCTCTGATTTGTCCTGAATCAACTTGAGCTTTCTGACTTTCTAGTATCCTGAGCATGGCATTCAGCTGAGCCTGAGTGAAGATTGGTTCTGGATTGTTCATCTGTGAAACCTCAGCAGCTGCTCCCACCAATGGAGCATCAGCAATTGCTGCCTTTGGTGATGGCCTCCAAGAATTGCCATCTGACCTCCAAGACTCACTTGTATTAGACCTCTCAGAGGAAGCCTGTCTGAAATTGTTGTTCTATTTATAGAATAAGGAAGAGGGTCTTGCCTTTGATCCAGACCTTCTATAATAATCTTCTATAACATGTCCCACCTTGTGACAGAATTTACAATACTTTTTATGATATTCACTGTTCCCAGATTTCTTTGACACAAAGAACACACTTTTATCTTTGTCATTAGTACTAGCATGAGAAACAAGAGCAGAGGATTCAGTAGTCAACGAAGAGTTAGACCCCATCATGACTTTTAACCTACTCTCTTCTTGCCTAACTTCTGAAAACACTGTGTTCATTTGGGGTAATGGCTTTGTTCCAAGGATTCGACTTCTAACTGCATCAAAATCCTTGTGTAACCCAGACAGGAAACCAAAAACACGTTTAGTGTCTTTGATAGTTTTGTACAGTTGATCATCAGTGGTGCATGTCCACTGATATGACTCCAAAGAGTCAATATGCTGCCATATTTAAGACACCATGCTGAAAAACTTACTAACTGTTTGATCCCCTTGTTTTATGTCCTTTAGCTGAGCTTCCAGCTCATATAACTCAGAGATATTGTCATGTTTTGAATACATTTCTTTAGTGGCTTTCCAGATTTCAGCTGCTGTCTGGTATAACATAGATCCTAGAAGCCATGACATTATCATGGAATTTTCGGCTTCCCAGCTAGCATACTTTTCACTGGTTTCACTAGGAATAACCATCTTCTCAGAGAGGTACTCCTTTTTTCCTCTTCCTATGGTGAACAGTTCTACTGCCCAACTCCATGGCAGATAGTTAGCTACAGTAAATTTTTGGTTGGTTATGGTGACTGGGTGAGAGTCAACAATGGATCCAGCCGCAGTTCTAGATCCAGACCCAGATGTTTTCTCTCCCCCAGATTGAAACTTCGCTACCTTGGTCTGCCATGCAAGTTCGAATAGACAAAAAGAATGTCGAGTAAAAGGTTGGAATCTGATTTTAGAACAATGAGCAGCAAGGAGTAGATTCTGGATGGATGTGGAAGTGAAGAGGAGATGAATATATGGAAAAATGGTATCGCACAAATGGAAGAAAAATAATGTTCGAGTGTAGTCTTGGTAAAAGAAATGTAGGTTGTAAAATATGAGATGACAAAAGAAAGGCGGTGTAATATGACGGTGTAATATGAAGTGGGACAGCTGGTAGGCAATTAGTGGTCATTCATTCGACGCATTAATATCCACGTACGGTGGTGGAATTAAAATATTTGAGAAAAGTGAGGAGAATTTGTTAAAATCAATAATCCAATTGTTAAAACAATAATATCCAATTGTTAAAAAACAATAATACTTTTGTGAAATTCAATAAATTACTCTTTCTCTCCGTTCTTTCCTTCGAGAAAAATCTTTGTCGTCTTCCTCTGGGTTTTTTTGGTCTTCAACCTTTGCGTTGCCTGGAAAATCTTATTTCCGAATAGGAATATGAACTTTCTTCACCAAATTATCTTCAATGGCTTTTCTTTTAGATGAGGCCAAATGCTCCAGGACAAATATAGAAGTTCTGTCTTCCTTTTCAATTTTGGCGAAGACTAGATTCTTGAAAATTTTAACTTCCGCAGTATAAAGAATTGCTTAGACGAAGGAAGATGATGAGCAATGATGGATCTGATACCATGTAGAAAACTTAACTCAAGAATCAAATAGAAGAGAACCAATGTTGGAAATGAAAAATAATCCTTTCATTCATAGAGGAAATTCCTCTGTAATCTTTACATAATGAAGGTCTACACCAAAGAGTTACAACGGCTATATACAACTCACATCACATGGGAAAGTGATGTTGATTACTGGACAGAGAACCAACGGTAATAAAAATTTAATATTTTCTACAACACCAAGGACAGCAACCATGTAATCTTGCATCTTCGATTATACCACGTTAAGTAATTGAGAGGTACAACTTATTAATTGAACCTCTACCTTTGATTCATCCCAAAAGCACCAAAATCCTCCGGCAGCCCGCATTGAGAAAAATTGAATCGACACAAAATATGCAGAGCCCGAGAGCCATGGATTTTCGTTTCCACACTTGGAACATTTTCTGGATCATGTCAGACAGCGTGCTCGAAAGATCTGATAAATTCGCCCCACGACAGTTCCATGACAGTATCGTCCTGACCAATTTGATCAACCACCTCAGAAGCTTGTTCCATTTCCATACTATTATCTACCGCATCAGTCTCCAACACCTCATCTAGGGGTTTCTGTTTGGTCTGATCTTCCTCATCAGTCTTTTGCCTTTTGCTTACGGTACTAGAATTGTAATCCTGGCCATGCTCCAGGATTATAGTTTGGGGTTGAATTCTCCGTCCGTCCAGTTCGATTGGTGATATCATGTATTGGCTTCTGGTTATGGGCCAGTTCGCTGGTGCGCTTCTCCTATATCTGTTCCTCCCTTGTGAATTTCTTGAATATCAAAGCATAACGATCAAGCAATTGAGAAAGTAAAAAGGAGAAGAACAAATCAAGAACAGAGAGACAAATGACAAGAAGAAAAGTAACCGCCAATTGGTTGCGGAAAATGGAAAAATATCAATCTGCTTGAGTGCAGCATCGTAGCTGCACTCTGTTATACAACGATGGAGCAAAAAATAACCGCCTACAAGAAGAAAGACCAAACTGCCCTTATTTTACTTTTTGCACTATATTACAACATAAGGACAGAACAGTAAATTCACTATTTTTAAATTCCCTTCGCGCTCCAGCTTTCCTTCTTCTTCCCAGCTCTGCTTCTTCTTCTACTTCCAACTGATTACACCAAACGCAAGCTATTGGGATTGGCCAACACCACGTGCTCCAAGCTGATCCTGGACATGTGCTCATTCACTAAGGTCCCAATCATCAATCATAACCATCACAACCTCCAATTACTTTGACACCCCCCTCAAGCCACGTTTGGTATATATACTATATGTCCCAAGGGAGCTGGCCAGATATTGTATCCTCCTTGCATCCAAAGCTTTATTAAACAAATCAGTCAATCACAACTCAGTCCTGATTGGCATTAATTTGATCATCCCTTCCAGCACTTTATTTCTGTCTATATGATAATCTATTTCAATGTGTTTAGTCTCTTCATGAGAAACTGGATTCTCAGCGAGGTATTTTGCACTTTTACTGTCACACAAGACTTCTACTGGAACCTGATCAATCATCCTTAGATCTTTGCACATGTATAATAGTCATTGTATCTCACAAACCACAGCTGCAATGGCCCTATATTCTGCTTCCGCTGATGACTTGGACACCGTAGACTGCTTCTTGGCTTTCCATGAAACTAAGGCTCCTCCTAAGAATACACGATAACCAGTTACTGATTTCCTAGTCTCCTAACATCCACCCCAATCAGAATCAACAAAGCATTTAAGCTTGAGATCTCCTGAACTAGGAAATAACAAACCTTGTCTAACAGTACCCTTGAGGAATCTCAGGATTCTGTGTGCTGCCTTCAGATGATTCTCCATTGGACAATCAAGAAATTGGCTCAACTGTTACAAATAAAAAGAAATATATGATCTTGTGATGATCAGGTAGATTAACTTTCCAATAAGTCTTCTGTATGCTGGAACATCTGCAATCAATGGTGAATCACCATGTGTGAGCTGGTATGAGTCTCCATTGGGCTCCTAGTAGGCTTTGAATCCAAAAAACCAGCTTTCTCCAACAACTCCAATGTATATTTTCTTTGATTAATGACTATCTTTTCTTTGGCCCTGGCCACTTCAATACCCCGAAAATATCTTAGGAGTCCTAGATTCTTGATCTGAAATTCCCTATGCAAGGCAAACTTAATGTCCTCAGTGGCCCCCTCATTATCACAAGTGACAATGATGTCATCCACATACACCAACATAACTAATAATGACCCCTGTATCTCCTTGGTAAAAAGAGTATAGTCATTTCGGGATTGAGTAAAACCCAAACTCTGTAGAAACTTACTTAACATAGCATTATATTCCATACTGGCCTGCTTTAACCCATACAATGACTTCTGAAGCTTACATACTAGGTCAGAACCAGCTGCAACTGTCCGAGGGGGTGGAACCATATAGATATCTTCATGTAAATCTCCATGTAGGAATGCATTGTTGACGTCCAACTGGTGCACTGGCCAGTTCAACCTAGCTGCCATGGCTAAAACAACACTCACTGTTGTTAACTTGGTCACTGGAGAAAATGTGTCCTGATAATCCACTCTATACTGCTGTATAGCCTTTTGCGACAAGCCTAGCCTTGTACCTTTCCGCAGATCCATCAGGTTTATACTTGATCTTATAAACCCATCTGCAACCAATAGACTTCTTTCCTGGAGGTAAAGGTACAAGCATCCAAGTATGATTAGCTTCTAGAGCATAAAGCTCAGTTGCCATGGCCTCTTGCCAAGCTAGGGATTCCGATGCATCTGCATAAGACTGAGGCTTTACATGTATACTAGTACTTAACACATAGTTTTTATATCATGGAGACAGAGATGCAAGTGTGTATGTCTTACATATTGAATGAGGACAGGTGTGTAACATTGATGTGATTTATATGGTGTGCATAGTAGTCATTTAGATAAGAAGGGGAGGATTAGAGTTCATAGGACCATTTGAATCAGTAATGGAAGCTCAATGACTAGCCTTCCTATTGAGAAATCATGAGTAGTTGTGGCACTGGGAGGCATAGAATGAGGATCAGAAGAGGAAGAAGATGGACTAGACTGAGAATTTGGAGTAGATGATGTGGCGTTAGAGAGCAAAGGTGACACAGGATTACCAGGAGAGGGAGGAATATTAGCAGATGAAATTTGCACAAGTTCAGAAGGACAAAGATGGTTGGAAGGTGGTGATGTTGGTACTGCTTGGGGTGCTGGTGTCTCATGATCAGTTGATTTATTCAAGGATATGGACATCATAGGAAACACTGATTCATGAAACACCACATCTCTTAAAATGAGTATATCCTTGCTGGCTAGATCTTGTAAAGTGAATCCCTTTGTAGTATATGGCAGCCCCAAGAAAATAGATCTTCTGTCCCTAGGAGCAAATTTCTCCTTATGAGCTTGAGTATCTGTTGCAAACGCTAGACATCCAAAGACTTTGAGATTACTATAGGTAGGCTTGGATTTATATAAGATTTCAAATGGAGTTTTTTGACAAAGAACATGTGAGGGAGTAATATTTATCAAATATACCGCAATGTTGAATACAGAAGTCCTAGTATTAGGCAGGGAGATATGACTGGAATTTCAAGGCTCTAGCCACTGCCATATATGCTGATGTTTTCTTTCAACTAAACCATTTTGCTGTGGGGTATTGACATTTCTGGTTTGGTGTATTATACCTTTAGAGGAAAAGAAACTGGTCATGTTGAACTCTAACCCATTGTCTGCCCTAATCATTTTAATGCAGGCATCAAACTGAACCACTGCATATTGATAGAAACTCTGAATGATACTTCTTGTTTCAGATTTTGTTTTCATCAAGTAAACCCAACAAAATCTAGAGTAATTATCAACTATTGTGAGGAAATAACATTGTTTGTATATGGTGGGGTACTTATGTGGTCCCCATATATCCATGTGTATAAGGAAGAAAGGTTTACTGGCAACATAACTTGAAATAGGAAATGAAATACGCTTTTGTTTAGCCAATGGACATATGCTATATTGACATGTCTTATCAGGAACTACACTTTGGGAATCAACTTTGCTGGCTTCTTTCATCCTTGATTCTCCCATATGTCCAAGTCTGGCATACCAAAGCAAGGAGTCTGGTATAGAGGCTGCAAGGATCTTGGATGACTGGAAGGATTTATGAGTTGGAGTTTTTAAGACACAGGCTGAGACTTTGTGTGACCCATGAAGAAGATATAGTCCTTGAGATACTTTAGCTAAACGAATTGTCTTCTTGGTCTCATGTCCTGGATCATACACATATCAGAATGAAAGTTTATAAGATAATTTCTGGAATCAATCAATTTGCTTAAGGACAACAGATTAAATGCAAAGGAAGGGATAAAAAAACACACCAGAGAGGGTTAAATCAGGGTTGACATTTACATTTCCAACATGAATAACCTTGGCAAGTGAGTTATCAGGAAGCTTGACAACTAGGGAATGGACAGGATAATAGGAGTTAAACAAATGTAAAGAACAACACACATGATCTGATGCTCCAGAATCTAAAATCCATATGTTAGAGTTCTTGTATCTTGCCATGTAAGCAGACTCACCAGAAAACTCTGCTGATAGTACAGAATGTTGTCCACTCATATCTCCTCCACTGTCAACATTCTGCTTTTGATCCTTCTCTTGAAGCAAGGTCATCAACTGATTGTACTGTTCATAGGTGAATGCAGGCGCTCTGTGCACAGAATGTGAACCAGTCAACTCCTTGTCATCCTGATTCACAACATCATCTTGATGCACACTGCAATTATCACCACCTACACAATTAAATTGTCCTCTTGGTCTATACCCTGAAGGATCACCATGTTTCTTATAACATCAATCAACAGTAATGCCCAGACATATTACAGTAAGTTCAATAAGGAGTTTTTGAACCTCCTGAGTTGGACTTGTAACCTTCTCCTCTATATCCTCTACCACCTCCATCACAGTTATTTCTGCCACCAAATCTGGATGCATTCCCAACACTCATTACTGCTGTAGGATTGTTATTAAAAGGTCCTTGTGAACCAGAATATGCAAGTTTTCTCTCAAGCTTGACAACCATTGCAAATGCGGTTTTCAAATCAGGAAGTGGAGTGTGAGCCGTACTTGTGATTTCACTATCTTAAAATCATCACTAAGTCCTTTTAAAAATTTTATAACACAATCATCCTCTATAAACTTGTTTATCTGAGTTGCAATATTACATGAGCAACGATTACATGTGCAATTCGGAATAGACCTTAACACTAACAATTCCTCCCACACAACCTTCAACTTCGTATAATACTCAGTAACAGTTGATGACTCTTGCTTTATATTGTAAAATCTTCCTGCAAATTAGATAGTCTAAAGGCATCTGCAGTACCATACTGTGTTTGAGATCGTTCCAAATGTCCACTACATTGTCCAACCACATCACACTTTGACTGATTGAAGGAATGGCGGAATTAATCAACCAGGACGCTGCCATATTGTTGGCTTCAATCCATCCATTGAATCTCCATGCGGTTTCAGTAGGTCTTTCAATTGATCCATCAATGAATCCTAACTTGTTCTTAGACATAAGTGCTCTCTTGAAGCTTCTGCTCCAACCATGGTAATTGTTGCCGTCAAGCAACGGTTGCACTAGAATCAATTATGGACTATCACTAGGATGTATATAACATTGATCCTTCGAAGGATCAACCATGTTATGAGCATTGTAATTGGATGCAGAGGGTGAGGACCCACTATTTGCCGTGAATGTTCCAAAGTTCATTCGAATGGCTCTGATACCATGTGAATTTCTTGAATATCAAAGCAAAACGATCAAGCAATTGCGAAAGTAAAAAGGAGAACAAAATCAAGAACAGAGAGACAAATGACAAGAAGAAAGTAACCGCCAATTGGTTGCGGAAAATTGAAAAATATCAATCTGCTTGAGTGCAGCATCGCAGCTGCACTCTGTTATACAACGATGGAGCAGAAAAATAACTGCCTACAAGAAGAAAGACCAAACTGCCCTTATTTTACTTTTTGCACTATATTACAACATAAGGACAGAACAGTAAATTCACTATTTTTAAATTCCCTTTGCTCTCCAGCTTTCCTTCTTCTTCCCAGATCTCCTTCTTCTTCCACTTCCAACTGATTACACGAGACGCAAGCTACCGGGATTGGCCAACACCACGTGCTCCAAGCTGATCCTGGTCATGTGCTCATTCAGTAAGGTCCCAATCATCAATCATAACCATCACAACCTCCAATTACTTTGACATCCCTACTCTTGGCCATGTCCATTGGTGTCTGACCTCCTATATCTTTCACAATATGTGTCCCACCCCTTCTGAGACTGATTGTTATTGGTAGGAAGTTGCATTCGAACCCTCTAAGGTTCCTTCACATTCACACCCTCTTCTTACGAGAATTGACCTTGTGATTCCCTTGTATTGGCGTTGCATACAACGGGAGGACCCTTATCAGTGATGTTACGTAGTTTCTCGGTAAGAGGCGACTCTGAGTCAGCCCCATTGTCACTTACCTGAGGTGCAGCTAGGACGTCTTATATTATTAGTTGATACGATCCAGGGGACAAAAGGGATCGAGTCACTTTCAAGCTGTTCTTTAGCAATTTACGTTTCAGGTACAGCCTTAGAAGCACATGCTTCTTTACGATGGCCATAAAGACCGCACTCAAAGCATATTTGATATAATCCCTCACAGACAACATTAAAGGCATGGCCATAAAGGACTATACTAGAGGTCAGGAGTTTGACTCCCACATACACGAGCATATTTCTCCTTCGGCATTATTATTGTTGTTTTATCAGTTTTAACTGCTTTCTAGGTTTGTTAATCACACATAGTAAAACATTCTCATCAAAGAACTTCAGAGGGAGTTGCAGAATCCGAACCCATTTTAAGGTTAATGAAATCTTCTCGAAGGACGGTGTAAAGAATGGCCACCATTTTGCTATCATAAGGTTATAACCCTGAATGATCCAAGGACACTGATCAAGCACACACACATAATCCCCCATTGAGTAGAATCTTACTGAGTAGAAACCCTCCTTAAGGTCTGTAATGTGCAGCCTACCGCCTGGAGACCACAAGTCAGTTAGACGTTGTTCCAGAACACGGTAGGAAATATTACTCCCCAACAATTTCACAATCAAGGCTTGCCTCCCGGGTTTCTGGAGTACTTTATACTCTTCTAGTGGGACATCAATTGAAATATCGCCTGGACATAATTCATTTGGCGGTAATATTTGGTTATCCACATGAGCCTCCATCACGTAATCATACATCTCAACTTCCTCACCTCGCCTAAATAGGGGCCAAATGGGGATGGTTTCGATTTCAGTAAGTCCACCCATGTGCTCCCATCTAGTCGTGGCATACCAACTGGGAAGGAGGCAGACATTCTACGCATCGTTTGTATTTTTTACGTTGAAGTTGATATGTCTCTTCCAGGCTACGTCCCAGTGTGGTGGTTCATCTCACCGCCGGTGTTCAATGGGTCAGATCTATTGAATCAATATCAAGATATATGGTGTAGCGATCCATCCCGAGCTCTAGTACTTGAAACGGTTCACCTGTCGTATTCGTGTGAGAGAAATACTCGATACTAATCAAATACACGTCATCAGTGTGACGTAAAATGATGTCAGCGGAAGCCATTAAAATAAAATAAAAATCGTCAATAATCATTAATAAATGAACTAGACAAGTCCAATCCAATACAAAATCGTATCTCCGATCTAACTCCAGTCCACTAGCAGAAACTTCAAATCCGTAAAACAAATGTCTCAAAATAAATACATAAGGTCATCAATACCCCAATCAGAATCGTCCTCAATGTAGACTAGATCATAATCCTGCTTATCTGCAAAGCCACAATAAGGTATAGTATGAGCGACAAAACATCGCTCAGCAAGTAACTTTCCTGTACCCACTATGTGATCATACATAGGGAAACAAATGTAATTAAATAATTGAACAATCTAGAAAATATCAAGTTTCCTGTTTGCAAATAAAATTACTATAATACCCTTATGATCATACAATCAATCAGTCAACGATGTCACAAAGTCGAATATCCACTCATAGGCCAATCAATAGTTAGTCACAATCAAACCCCGATGATACAATTTTCAAAATCAATGCGATGCAATTCAAAATCAATTTTCGATTTAAAATTTAAAGTTTCCAATTTTGGATGTGATACGATACAATTTTTGATTCGATGTGATTTTCGATATTCGATTCCGAATACGATTTTGCTGCGATGACTATAGCACTTTCCTTGCAAGTGAATTATACCGTACAAATTGATCGCCCCGTATGTTGAAATATGCCCTGGCATTCTATCAAAACAGTCAAATATGTTTGGACGCTCAGATTGGCAGTCAAATATGTCCATGCGCTCTATTAGATAGTCAAATATGCCCAGACGCTCTGTTTGTTTGAGATCAATTCGGGTTACCGATATATTTCCCTTAAAGGGTGAATTTCACAATATGCACTGCACAACTTCAAAATGATTTCCAAAATATCCGATTTTCCAAATGATTTCAAAAAAAAAAACCAATCACAATTATTTCAAATACAAATCACAAATACACCAAGTATCAAATTACCAATTTCCAATATCCAAATAACTACCACTTCCGTGTATCTGTATACATATACGTGTCCACGCTCATACATGTGTAAATACACGTATATACATACACGTACTTCTCTTATCCAACTTTCTTCAAATCCACTACCCAACTCATCTCGCCCCGCCCCCAACATCATCGGCTCCCCCTCTAACCACGCCGTGAGTACCCTTCCCCCACCCCATTTCCCAGAGCCCTAATTTTACTCGCCCCACTTCATACCCCCAGTCTCTCTCTAAAACTCACACCATCCATATGTTCTCACATCTAATACCACAGGCAGCAAGTATAGTTTACGTCTACACACTGCTCCTGCGCAAGCATTGCCATTGCCCCTTACGCTCCGCCACGCGTCGCTACTTTGCCGGAGCGTGTGCCTCACGCGCCACCATTGGTGTCACCGTCTTTCCACTAAAATTCATCTTATACAATTTCCAACCTTATTCCGCCATCAAATCATACAAAATCCCAAAATTTATAGCATATCAACTTATCCAAAAGCTATACAATTTACCAAATTCATATCAAATATAATCATACATAGTCCATAGCCCATAAATCATACACTTATTGAAATTGTATCACCACCTATTTCAAAGCCAGTTTGGCTGAACATATACCTCCTCACATACCCCTAAATTATTCGGACCTTTTATACAAAACCACAGAATTTTACAATTCATATACATCTATATATACACACACACAACATATATACATATAACACATACTATATATTACATACAAACAAAAACTTTACATCAATCATATACCAATTGTATCACCTGGCCGAACCTAAACAATCACATATAAGTTTCGGCAATACATATATAAACCATGAAATTTTCCATGCATATACACAATTACATACACTCGGCCACATACATACATACATACTTATATCCAACCATCTATGCAATCACATATACATATGCATGATCCTTGATTTTATACAAATATATAGATATACATATATATAATATATATATATATATATATGGTTTGTAAAATCATAACGAGTACGGTAGGGTACTTACCTTTGCTCTATATACTGTACCGAATGATAGCTAGGGCTTGCATTGGATGAAATTCACCCTTTCTTATTCTCCTTCTTTCTTATCCCTCTTCTCTCAATTTTTTTGCTCTCGGTTGTCTCTCCTCTTTTTTTTCTTTGGCCGACTAGTGAAATGGGGTAGGGAGAGGAGAGTTCCTATTTGTGAGTTAAGGGGGAAATGTGGGATGTTTATGGGGAGGGATTTGGGTGGTAGGTTATAGGAGTTATTGGAGTTACGGGAGTTATGGGAGATACGGCTATTTATTGTCTTTTGTTATCTTTTTTAAACGGTTATTACATACTCTTCCTTTACAAAAAATTTCGTCCTCGAAACTTACGTACCTTAGTCGAATATGTACGGATACTTCTTTGAGACTTCTTCATCGAGTTCCTGAGTTGCTTTTCACTCGGTATGATTGTTCCACTGAACTTTGACACACATGATCACTTGTCTCTGCAAAATTTGATCCGTTCGGTCCATGATGCGTATTGGTAACTCCTCATATGTCACATTGATTTTCACGTTCAGTGGTCGCGCTTCTAATATCCCAATCCACTCAAGGACTTCATAGGGTCCTACATATCTTGGGCTTAGCTCGCCTTTCTCTCAAAATTGCATCACGTCTTTCGTAGAGGAAACCTTCGGATAAACTTTCTCGCCCACTGCGAATTCCAACGACCACCTCTTGGAGTCCGCCCAGCACTTACTGTGATTCTGAGCTACCTTGAGCCTCTCTCAAATGTTCTTTACCTTCTCCAGCGTCTGCTCAACTAGCTCGGGTCCAGTGATGGTTCTTTCCCCAACTTCATTCTAATATAGAGAGGAGCTACACTTCCTACCGTGTATAGCTTCAAATGCCACCATGCTAATTGCGCTATGGTGACTATTATTATAAGAGAACTCGATCAGCTTCATCATATTGTCTCAATTTTCCTTGAAGTCCAACGCACAAGCTCTTAGCATATCTTCAAGAGTTTGAATAGTTCTCCATGAGTTTCCATCTATCTGGGGAGGGAACGCTATGCTCAATCTCAACTCAGCCCCCATGATTCTATGATATGCAGTCCAAAATCAGGACCTGAATCTTGGATCTCGATCTGACACGATACTCACTGGTACTCGATGCAAGCTCACGATGTTGTCCACATATAATGTCACCAACTTCTCTATCGTAGCTTCACTCCACTGGCAAGAAATGTGCAGAATTCTTCAATTGATCCACCATTACCCAGATAACATCGTTACCATGTCTTAAGTAGTCTTGCTACAAAATCCATCTTAATATGCTCCCATTTCTATTAAGGTATATCAAACGGCTGTAGAAGTCCTCCTGGTCGCTGATGTCTTCCTTTACTTGTTGACATACTAAACAATAGGCAAAAACTCAGAGATCTCGCGCTTCATATGACTCCATCAATAACTCTTCTTCAAATCATTGTACATCTTGGTGGCTCCAAAATGTATAGACAATCTCGAGTTGTGTGCTTCCTTCAGTATTTCTTTCTTGACAACTTCATCATCGAGCACACACATTCTACCTCAAAACCACAGGCTCTCATCACCCAATATTTGGAACCCTTCGATTTGCTAAGTCCGCAGTCTGTCATGAATGCCTTGTAGGTTCCCATCCACCTTCTACACCACTTTAATTCAATCCACTAGAGTCTGCATGATTACCAGTGCAGCCAAGACATTCGCCATGGAATCGAAGATGTCCAAATCAAACTCCTCGACCTCCCTCTCTAGAGGAGTCTGTCTCGAGTGTCTCGACTTTCTACTCAGTGCATCCGCCACTCTATTCGTCTTTGCCAGATGATAGTTGATAGTGTGATCGTAGTCCTTAATCAGCTCTAGCCATCTCCTCTGCCTCATGTTGAGCTCCTTCTGCGTGAATAAGTACTTGAGGCTTTTATGATCGGTGTAGACCTCACACTTTTCTCCATAAGTAATATCGACATATCTTTTGTGAGAACACTATTACGACAAGCTCCGAGTCATGAGTCGGATAGTTTTGCTCATATGGCTTCAGATGCCCCAATGCGTAAGCAATTACTCTTCCGCCTTGCATCAGTATGCATCCTAATCCATTTTTAGAGGTGTCACTCATCAAGAATCGTTCAGTACCGGAGGGTTATGCCAAAACTGGAGCAGTGGTCAACCTCTTCTTTAGATCAGTGAAGCTCTGCTCTCACTTAGAGGTCTATTCAAACTTTGTCTTCTTCTGAGTCAACTTACTCAGTGGAACCGCAATCCTTGAGAATCCCTCAATAAACTTTCGATAATGTCCTTCGAGATCTAAGAAACTTTCTCACCTCAAAAAGATTGGTAGATCTCGGCCATTTGATGATCATCTTAATATTTTTTGGGTTCACTGAAATACCTTCCTCTAAAATCACGTGACCCAGGAATGTCACACTTTTCATCTAGAAGTCACATTTGCTGAACTTGGCATAAAACTTCTTCTTCCTCAGAATGTCCAATACTTCTCGTAAGTGTTCAGCATGAGTCTCTTCATCCAGTGAATACACCAGAATGTTGTCGATGAACAACGTCACAAAATTGTCCAACTACTCCCTAAATACGGTGTTCATCAAATCCATAAAGGCTGCTCGGGCATTCGTCAATCCGAAGGGCATCACTAGAATTTATAGTGCCCGTATCTCATGCAGAATGTTGTCTTTATGATATCTTCCGCTTTGATCCTCAGCTGATGATAACCTAACTTGAGGTCAATCTTTGTAAACAACTTTGCACCCTACACATAGATGAGTATAGTTCACATTTATAATTGCGTTATGCATGACTTGCTGAATTAAAAAACGGTTTTCTTACCTTCAGCTAATCGAACAAGTCCTCAATCCTTGGTAGAGGATATTTGTTCTTGATCGTAATCTTATTCAGCTCACGATAGTAGATGCATAACCTCATGCTACCATCTTTCTTTTCACGAACAAAACTACTTGTTCCCCAAGGCGAAACACTAGCCTTATGAACTTCTGATCTAGCAGCTCTTATAGCTGCTCCTTCTGTAAAGTGCTTTAGATATTGGCTCCGCTCCCTGCATCAGATTAATCTTGAACTCTATTTCTCGACTGGATGGCAAACCTGGTAATTCGTTAAGGAATACGTCCTTAAATTCCTTTACCATCGGAATGTAGTCAATAGAAGGCACTTATTTTTTGGCACTTATTGCATACACCAGAAATCCTTCATCTCATTTTCTTAGGGCTTTCTGAGCCTAGGATGCTGTCAGATAGATATTTTGGGGCAACTTATTCAGCTTAGTGTTCTCCTGAAACGTGAATTCCTCCTTAATGGGGTCTTTAAACATCACTTGCTACTGATGACAGTCGATGTGCGCATGATATGTGGCTAACCAATCCATTCCCAGTATGATGTTGAAGTCACTCATCTGTATTGGTATTAGCGCTGCATCGAAGGTATGGTCCTCCATCTCCATCTCGTAGTCCTTGTACTAAAGATGCAAGATAATCACATGATCTCCTACTGCTACGACACGATAAGGAGTATCTAACCATTCAAGACAGCTTTCAAGGTTCTTGACAGACCTCTTAGCAACGAACGAGTGACTCGCATTACTATCAAACAGTATGTTTGCTAGGACTTTGTTCACTAGTATGACACCTATAAGTTTAGAGGGTTCAAATACAGAGTTACACGAATATAAAAATAATCATTTAAACCTCAAAATTAAAGTTACCTGTGACCACATTGTTCGACCCCTGAACATCAGTGTCCGTCATCATGTGCACTCAAGTATTGGGTCGTGGTCAACCTTTCTATGTCTGCTGTGGGGAAGCTCTAAGAGGCAGTCTCTTTGATTCTTGGCAATCTCTATGCAGATGACCGAACTTCCTACTGGAATACAAGGCAAATGCATTGAAGACATCTCAGAAGCATAATGCAAAAACTGTCCAAGCCAAAAGCTCTATGAGTCATTTTATCAGACAGTTTGCTAATTACATCGAACACCTTCTTGGAGCTCCATTTCTCCCTACAATTTGTATCTATTTAAGCTGTAATTATGTAGTTGTATAGCTTAATCATTGTTCTAGAGGATGATCATCAATTTTATGATTAATTAGGAGCTTAGAACGTTTATTTTGCCCGTGCAACTAGCCATTAGAAATTGTCACTGTCAAATGACAGTTTAGCTGTTGCAAACATTTTATATATTCCCATTCCTCTTCATCTGAATACAACAAGTGTTTTTTCTATTCGTGAGCTGTTTTTTGTATGCTAAGAGAGTTAATTTGTATATATGGTATCAGAGCCAACGGCTCAATACCATATATTTGAAATTTATGTTGTTCATCATCTCCTTCTTGAGCTGTTGTTACACCCCGTGATTTTTAAGCGCAACTTTCGATACTTAGGTCAACTTGAATGCAACCTAATTAATTATGTAGGTTATGTGACTTAGTTACATAAAACATAGAAGAACAAAAGAAAGGGGTTAAAAGTAGAATTAAAAGAAAGTATGGAAAATTACAAATAGTCCCTACTAGGAGTTAAGGGAGTTACAAAGTTGGGTATAACTCCCCATCTCAGCCTTAGGGGACGGTTATACCATCAAAAGAAGAGGGGAAAACCGCAGGAGCAAAGAGAAGGAGAAAGAGAGGAAGAAGAAGAAGAGAGGAAGGAAAAAGGAAGGAAGAAGGCCAACCTAGGTGCAATCTTCACTGAAATTCTGCAGTAAATCGTAAGATTAACTAGCAACCAAGGCAAGTAATCTTTCTATACGCTTTATGTAAATTTTGATACTGTAGGCCCTATGTTCTTACAAAGAGAAAACATGAATCACACATTAGTATTCTTGTCTTGTTATCATACATGCTTTGTTATATGTAAGTCTTGTTGCTAATTGTGTAAAGTCTTGTTCTTTGGGCCATATTTCTAAATAGTTGTGCAGTAATTGTTGTTAGTCAACCATGCCCATGAGAGTATATATGTTGATGTGTTTCTTGTCTTGCTCTACTCTTGTGTTGATTGTATACACTTAGATGTTGAGAGTAAGTGCAGGAAATTGAGGGATGAGTGATGACATTGTTGTAGTCTTGTTGGTTGGGTATTGTTGATGATAACTCTTGAAGGTGGTGAATGATTGAAGATTTAGAGTGGATCTTGTTAGACATTCACTAAGCATCAATTCATGATTAGATGTATGTTAAGTATGATGAATCTAGTTGTTAAGATGGATCTTTAAGTGTTGAACCTGGAAGGGTTGAAGAAGAAAGGAGTTGGGTGGAAGTTACTGCAGAAAAACTGCAGTTTGGCATCGTCAGAACACTTCGAACGCCTACATGAGGCGCTTCAAGTCACATTAGGCGCCTAATGTAGCGTTCCATGTGTCCTGGAACTTTCCCGTACAGAAAAACTGCAGTTTAGAACCGTCCGAACACTTCGAACACCTACTTGAAGCGCTTCATGTCACATTAGGCGCTTCATGTAGGCGTTCAATGTCTACGGAACATCCCCGAACACTTCGAACACCTAGTATAGGCGCTTGAAGTCACTATAGGCGCTTCATGTAGCGTTCCAACTGTACTGGAAGACTTTTTGACCCTTTAGCGCCCTATGTAAGTGTAGTAACTTTATACACTTCTTTTGAACATAAAATGCAAGGGTATTTGAGGTAATTTGAGGTGTAGATGGTAAGTTTGATTAAGTAAGCATAAGATTGAATTCTAGTGAATAAGTGAGACAAATGGACTTGGTAAAACACGTTTAGGGAGTGTTTGAGGTGCAAGACCATATCCTTGATAGACAAGATGTATGTGTGTGTGTGTACATGTTGATATGAAGCTATTTGTGCATCCTGCATCATGACATGGGCACTTGCATTTGATTTGAGATATGTTTTGCAAAAGAACAAGAAAGGTAAAGTTTGCGAAAGACAAAATGGCTGCTGGTTGATCACAGGGTATAAAAGTCACGTCTGCGAAAGCAGGGTATAAAGAGCGTGATCTGTGAATCAACAGCAGGGTATAAAGTATGTTATGGGGCCGTGGACCTATCCGCACGGAAAATGAAGTATTTTTGGGGCCGTGGACCTATCAGCACGGATATATGATATATGTAATGGGGCCGTGGACCTTTCAGCACGGATATATGATATATGTAATGGGGCCGTGGACCTTTCAGCACGGGGTATAAAGTTATGATGGCTGTGGACTGATCACCCACAGGGTATAAAGTTCTGCTACGCGAAGAATATGATATGTAAAGTGATGAAATGTTTGTGAAATGACATGCATGACATGTTTATGAAAGAAGGCATATGCATGGGTGTTGTGTGTGATTTTAAAGAAGTACATGCATCATGATACACGAAGCATAAGACTTGACATGCAAGAAACGTGGTTAGTCTATGACTTGCTTATGTGATTCGTTGTTTTAATACATGTTGGTTCTCGTAACTGTGTTCACATATGTGCTTTATCTGTTTTGAGTAATTCTTATTAAGATGCTATTTGTTAACCCGAGCACCTTATTTTTGGGCAATGTTTTATACACTGGTGACTCGACGTGTGTGATTCCGTAGGGTGTATAGACGGGTTACTTGCTGGCGAAGTTTTCGCTAAGAACAATCATTCTGTCTCCTTTTCAGGTGAGCCTGATTATGAGTTGATATTTATCGAAGACGACGGCGAGTGGGCTCAATGGGATGATGGACAAGGGAATAGATAGATGCTGGACTATTTTGTTTGAGTTTGAAACTCATTGTTATTATGTTGTTCTAAAACTTATGTCGGCTAGATGAACAAACAGTTTTATTTCCGCTGCAGTTTTCTGGTTGTAATATTGACAACGAAGGTTTAGATTTTATGACGTTTCCGCTGGTTTTAACTTACATTATGAAGGATGTATGCTTGATCTGCTTGACGCTTCGTAGTTCTCATAGTAGGCTACGGCGGGTGCACTGGTTCCGATAACGGTATCGGGCTGGGGCGCTACAGGTGGTATCAGACTAGGCTTCAGATCTATTTCGGAAACTTAAGTTATGATCTTTTAGACTCTTAAGCTATGATTCTCCCTTAAGGTTGATCCTTAGTTATAAGTACTGATCTCTTTAGTGGTTAAGTATGATAGGGTTGGGTGTGTGCGAGCGCGTTTATCATCTAATTTTGTATTAATAGTTATGCTACACACCTCACCTATTAGTACGCATTCGAGCCTTCAGTAACCTTTTGTATTTACTGAATGCTAATGAAATGTTAACCTTTCAGCGAAATATGCCTCCAAGAAGAGATAACACAGGCAACTCTGGCAATGGACAGGAGAACCAGCCACCACAAGTGGTTTTACCCCAAGTACTCACTGATGCGCTGACGGTCATTGCACAAGGGTATGTGCAGCAGCATAGCCTCCGCCTCCACCACCGCCACAGCATAACATCAGGTTCTTTTATGGAGAGATGAGGAAGATGAGGGTGCCGGAGTTCGGTGGATGTACGGATCCTGAAGAGGCTCAGCATTGGTTGGCTGAGGTTGAGAAATGTTTCCGGCTGGTGCAAGTTCCGAATGAGATAAAAGTTGAGGTGGCCACACCCCTTCTAAGTGGCAAGGCTGGCGAATGGTGGGAAGGAATGGTGTTAGAATGACCCCACCATCTCGTGGACTCAGTTTTGTGATGTGTTCCTTAAGTACTATGTACCGGAGACTGCATATTGGACAAGATAAGAGCATTTGACAGATGGAGCAAGGAAGGATGACGGTGTCGGAGTATGCAGATCGTTTCATGCTTGGGTAAGTTTGCCCCTGCGATTATGTCTGATAATCGTCTTAAGATGACGAAGTTTGAGAGGGGTTTGGACTCGAGGATACAATCGGCGATAGTGAATGCGGGATGAAAACTTATGAGGATATGCTAGATGCGTGTTACCGTGTTGAGAGTGATTTTCGCCGAGTGCGGCAAGAGCAGCTAGCGCAGGAGGGTCTGATAGAGGCAAGAGGCCAAGGGAGGATGTGAGAGTTGGTGGAAGACCCGGACGTTGGGTCAAGATTCCGAAGAGAGGCCAGTTGGGAATTTTCAGAGACTGCCACCCCAGAATCAAGTAGCTCAGCAGGCTAGGAGTTTGTCCACATTGCAAGGAACCACGTTGGAGAGTGTAGGAAAGTGGCTGGAGCATGTTTCCGATGCGGTCAAGTGGGTCACATGATTAGGGACTGCCCGGAGATGAAGAAAAATAATCCTGGAGAGGCGGCTCAGCAGCCGAGAGCGAAGCCTAGAGCAAATGCCCGTGTACATCTCATGACGGATACGGATGTGCAGGAGGCTACCGACGTAGTAGCAGGTACCATTTAAACTAAGTTTAAATCTTTAATGAATTAGTATTATGTGCTTAATTTTCCGTGTATAACTTGATATGGCTTTAGGTGCGATTTTAGTAAATAAGGTACCTGCCAACGTGCTCTTTGATAGCGGCGCAAGCCACTCCTTCGTAGCAAAGAGATTCACTAAACACCTGAGTAGTCTGCCTGAGTGGTTAGAAACTCCGTATCGTGTTCAAGCGGCCGGAGATCAAATTATGGTTTCGTATCATCGGTACCGGGATTGTGAATTGGAGTTTGAAGGACAAACATTCCCCCACACTGATCCCTATTCAGATGTATGACTTTGACGTCATATTAGGAATGGACTGGTAGCCAAGAATCACGCTAATATTGATTGTCGGTTGAAGCAAGTGACAATCAAGAATGCTAAGATGGAGGAGGTAATATTTCAAGGAGATGCGGAACGAAAGAAGGTACCCAAAAAGGTGTACGTGTCGGTTGCACAAGCGCACAAGGCATTAAGGAAAGGTGCTGAGGGATTTCTAGTGTATGCCATGGATGTTACCAGGAGGTATCGCCTATTGAGCAAATTCCAGTGTCAACGAATTCCTGATGTGTTTCCGGAAGATTTACCAGGAGTACCACCCCCGGAGAAGTTGAATTTGAGATCAACTTGATTCCAGGGACAGAACCTATTTCTAAAGCTCCTTATAGAATGGCTCCGGCAGAATGAGAGAGTTGAAGGAACAACTGCAGGAGTTATTGGACAAGAAGTTTATCCGCCCTAGTGTATCGCCTGGGGAGCACCTGTTTTGTTTGTAAAGAAGAAAGATGGTAGCATGAGGCTTTGTATCGATTATAGAGAGTTGAATAAAGTTACCATCAAGAATAAGTATCCTTCCCGAATTGAGGATTGTTTGACCAGCTCAAGGGTGCTAAATCTTCTCTAAAATTGACCTCCGATCAGGATATCATCAATTACGAGTGAAGGCCGAGGACATCGCAAAGACAGCTTTCCGCACAAGGTATGGCCTATGAATTTTTAGTGATGCCATTTGGATTGACAAATGCCCCTGCGGCTTTTATGGATCTTATGAATACCGTCTTTCGAGAACAGTTGGATAAGTTTGTAGTGGTATTCATAGATGATATCCTTGTGTATTCTCCTGACGAGCAAACTCACACTGAGCATTTGAGAACCGTACTAGGCATTTTGAGGCAGAAACAACTTTATGCAAAGTTTAGCAAGTGTGAGTTCTGGTTAAGAAGTGTGCTTTCCTGGGTCATGTGATATCAGAAGAGGGGATTGCTGTTGACCCGAAGAAGGTGGAAGCTATAACTGAATGGCCTAGACCTACCAATGTCACCGAAGTGCGAAGTTTCTTGGGTCTAGCGGGTATTACAACAGAAAATTTGTTGAGGGATTCTCGAGAATTGCCGTACCTCTCTGTCGCCTTACTCAAAAGAAGTCTAAGTTTGAGTGGACGGCGGAATGCGAGCGAAGTTTCGCGGAGCTTAAGAAGAGATTAACGACAGCTCCAGTATTGGCTCAACCCTCTGGAACGGATGGATTTGTGATTTATAGTGATGCGTCAAAGAACGGGTTAGGTACGTAAATTATATAAGATTATGATCTTGTATACCCATTTGTTTAGACTAACAACGCCTTTTTGTAGGTTGTTGTCTTAATGCAAAACGAACGAGTCATCGCGTATGCCTCAAGACAATAAAGCCTTATGAGCAAAACTACCCCCACATGATCTTGAACTCGCCGCGGTTGTGTTTGCCTTGAAGATCTGGCGGCATTATTTGTATGGAGAGAAGTGCGCGGTATTCACAGATCATAAGAGCCTAAAGTATTTGTTTCGCAGAAGGAATTGAATATGAGGCACGAGATGGTTGGAATTGCTAAAAGACTACGACCTAACTATTCATTATCACCCGGGAAAGGCTAACAAGGTAGCCGACGCCTTAAGTAGAAATCCAGCCATGCACGACAATCACCATTGGAAAGAGAGATGGAGGAATTTGGTTTGGAGTTGGTGGAATCCACGGTGAATGACGTCCTGACAACGCATTGACCATCACGACCGTTTGATTGATATGGATATAAGGAGGGCCAGAAGAAAGATAAGGCTTTAAGTGAGATAATGGAAAGGTGAAACACAGTCAAGTTGAAGGATTTCAGACCAAAGGAGATGGGAGCTTATGGTTTAGGGAAAGATTATGCGTGCCGGACGTTGACGAACTTAGGAAGAAGTTTTGCAAGAAGCTCATAATTCGAGGTTATCAATACACCCACCGGTAGCACCAAATGTATCGAGATCTCAAGCGTTACTATTGGTGGTCTGGGATGAAAAGACATATTGCGGAATTCATAGAGAGGTGTTTGGTGTGTCAACAGTCAAGCGGAACACCAACGGCCCGGTGGATTGTTGATAGCCGTTGGAATTCCCGAATGGAAATGGGAACATGTCACAATGGATTTTGTAGCTGGTTACCAAAGACAAGAAAGTGGATGTGACATGATTTGGGTTATCGTGGATCGTTTAACAAAGTCTGCCCATTTCCTACCCGTTTCAAGTGAAGCACCTCTGAAAATTAGTGAATTGTATATGGAGTATTGTTAGCTTGCATGGAGTCCCGTAAGTAAGTATAGTATCCGACCGAGATTCACGGTTCACATCTAAGTTTTGGACAGCATTCCAAGAAGCCATGGGTACGGAATTAAGGTTGAGTACGGCGTATCATCCCAAACTGATGGACAGTCCGAGCGGACAATTCAAACCTTGGAAGATATGCTAAGAGCTTGCGTGCTGGATTTCAAAGGGAGTTGGGACGGAATGGTAAAGCTGATGGAGTTTTCTTATAACAATAGTTACCACAGCGCAATTGATATGGCTCCTTTTGAGGCTTTGTATGGAAGGAAATGTAGGTCTCCGATTTATTGGGACGAAGTGGGCGTGAGGACCTTACTGGACCTGAGCTATTAGAGAAAACGTTAGAGAAGGTGAAGGTCATTCGGGAAAGACTCAAGACGGCTCAGGCAGCAAGAGTTGGGCAGATTCCAAACGACGACCATTGGATTTTGATGTGGGTGATAAAGTTTATTTGAAGGTATCACCTACGAAGGGCGTCATGAGGTTTGGAGTAAAAGGCAAGCTAAGCCCTCGTTTCATTGGTCCTTATGAAATACTTGAGAAGGTAGGAGCCTTGGCATATAGTTGGCATTACCTCCGGTGTTGGCGCAAGTTCACAATGTATTCCACGTGTCACAATTAAGAAAGTACGTGGCGGATCCAAGTCATGTACTTGAAGCTCAACCTTTGGAACTCAAGGACGATGTTACATATGAGGAAGTACCCGTGAAAATTGTGGACCGAAAGGATCAAGTGTTGAGGAAGCGAGTGATCCCTTATGTAAAGGTTCAATGGAGCAATCACACGGAACGGAAGCCACTTGGGAGCTCGAAGAACAAATGCGGGAGAAGTATCCTCAGCTCTTTGACTAAGGTACGTAAGTTTCGAGGACGAAACTTTTTGTAAGGGGGGTGGAATGTTACACCCCGTGATTTTTAAGCGCAACTTTCGATACTTAGGTCAACTTGAATGCAACCTAATTAATTATGTAGGTATGTGACTTAGTTACAAAACATAGAAGAACAAAAGAAAGGGGTTAAAAGTAGAATTAAAAGAAAGTATGGAAAATTACAAATAGTCCCTACTAGGAGTTAAGGGAGTTACAAAAGTTGGTATAACTCCCCATCTCAGCCTTAGGGGACGGTTATACCATCAAAAGAAGGGAGGAAAAACCGCAGGAGCAAAGAGAAGAGAGAAAGGAGAGGAAGAAGAAGAAGAGAGGAAGGAAAAAGGAAGGAAGAAGGCCAATCTAGGTGCAATCTTCACTGAAATTCTGCAGTAAATGTAAGATTAACTAGCAACCAAGGCAAGTAATCTTTCTATACGCTTTATGTAAATTTTGATACTGTAGGCCCTATGTTCTTACAAAGAGAAAACATGAATCACACATTAGTATTCTTGTCTTGTTTATCATACATGCTTTGTTATATGTAAGTCTTGTTGCTAATTGTGTAAAGTCTTGTTCTTTGGGCCATATTTCTAAAATAGTTGTGCAGTAATTGTTGTTAGTCAACCATGCCCATGAGGTATATATGTTGATGTGTTTCTTGTCTTGCTCTACTCTTGTGTTGATTGTATACACTTAGATGTTGAGAGTAAGTGCAGGAAATTGAGGGATGAGTGATGACATTGTTGTAGTCTTGTTGGTTGGGTATTGTTGATGATAACTCTTGAAGGTGGTGAATGATTGAAGATTTAGAGTGGATCTTGTTAGACATTCACTAAGCATCAATTCATGATTAGATGTATGTTAAGTATGATGAATCTAGTTGTTAAGATGGATCTTTAAGTGTGAATCTGGAAGGGTTGAAGAAGAAAGGAGTTGGGTGGAAGGAAGTTGCTGCAGAAAAACTGCAGTTTGGCATCGTCAGAACACTTCGAACGCCTACATGAGGCGCTTCAAGTCACATTAGGCGCCTAATGTAGCGTTCCATGTGTCCTGGAACTTTCCCGTACAAAAAACTGCAGTTTAGAACCGTCCGAACACTTCGAACACTACTTGAAGCGCTTCATGTCACATTAGGCGCTTCATGTAGGCGTTCAATGTCTACGGAACATCCCCGAACACTTCGAACACCTAGTATAGGCGCTTGAAGTCACTATAGGCGCTTCATGTAGCGTTCCAACTGTACTGGAAGACTTTTTGACCCTTTAGGCACCCTATGTAAGTGTAGTAACTTTATACACTTCTTTTGAACATAAAATGCAAGGGTATTTGAGGTACATTTGAGGTGTAGATGGTAAGTTTGATTAAGTAAGCATAAGATTGAATTCTAATGAATAAGTGAGACAAATGGACTTGGTAAAACACGTTTAGGGAGTGTTTGAGGTGCAAGACCATATCCTTGATAGGCAAGATGTATGTGTGTGTGTTACATGTTGATATGAAGCTATTTGTGCATCCTGCATCATGACATGGGCACTTGCATTTGGTTTGAGATATGTTATGCAAAAGAACAAGAAAGGTAAAGTTTGCGAAAGACAAAATGGCTGCGGGTTGATCACAGGGTATAAAAGTCACGTCTGCAAAGGCAGGGTATAAAGAGCGTGATCTGTGAATCAACAGCAGGGTATAAAGTATGTTATGGGGCCGTGGACCTATCCGCACGGAAAATGAAGTATTTTATGGGGCCGTGGACCTTTCAGCACGGATATATGATATATGTAATGGGGCCGTGGACCTTTCAGCACGGGGTATAAAGTTATGATGGCTGTGGACTGATCACCCACAGGGTATAAAGTTCTGCTACGCGAAGAATATGATATGTAAAGTGATGAAATGTTTTGGGAAATGACATGCATGACATGTTTGTGAAAGAAGACATATGCATGGGTGTGTGTGTGATTTTAAAGAAGTACATGCATCATGATACACGAAGCATAAGACTTGACATGCAAGAAACGTGGTTAGTCTATGACTTGCTTATGTGATTCGTTGTTTTAATACATGTTGGTTCTTGTAACTGTGTTCACATATGTGCTTTATCTGTTTTGAGTAATTCTTATTAAGATGTCATTTGTTAACCCGAGCACCTTATTTTTGGGCAATGTTTTATACACTGGTGACTCGACGTGTGTGATTCCGTAGGGTGTATAGACGGGTTACTTGCTGGCGAAGTTTTCGCTAAGAACAATCATTCTGTCTCCTTTTCAGGTGAGCCTGATTATGAGTTGATATTTATCGAAGACGACGGCGAGTGGGCTCAATGGGATGATGGACAAGGGAATAGATAGATGCTGGACTATTTTGTTTGAGTTTGAAACTCATTGTTATTATGTTGTTCTAAAACTTATGTCGGCTAGATGAACAAACAGTTTTATTTCCACTGCAGTTTTCTGGTTGTAATATTGACAACGAAGGTTTAGATTTTATGACGTTTCCGCTGGTTTTAACTTACATTATGAAGGATGTATGCTTGATCTGCTTGACGCTTCGTAGTTCTCATAGTAGGCTACGGCGGGTGCACTGGTTCCGATAACGGTATCGGGCTGGGGCGCTACAGCTGTCTTCTGTTTTCTCTGAAATTCTCAAACTGTATTGTGTTATATGCCCTCGACTCTTATTATTTAATCATATATTCTTGTTATTAAGCAATGGAATCTGTTAGAAGTGAAGCACCATCAGTTGCTAGATCTGTAACTGGTCTTACATGCTCATCTAGAGTTAACTCAAATCCAAGTACCATTGATGCAACTCTTGTCACTATAACTAATCATAAGCTCAATGGCAGTAATTATTTGGATTGGTCTAGAGCTGTAAAAATGTTCATTACTGGCAAGGGGAAGGAAGAGTACCTCAAGCCTAACGCTGAGATTCTTCTGAGACTAATCCTCAATTCAAATCTTGGAATGCTGAGAATGTCATGATTATGTCATGGTTGATTGGGTCTATGACCACTGAAGTAAGCAACAACATTATTCTTTATGATTCTGCCTCTGAAATATGGGTAGAAGCCCAGGAGATGTATTCCAAAGTGGACAATATCTTTGAATTCTATGAACTTGATGTCATGATGCATGACATTAAGCAAGGAAATTCCCCTGTTAACATATACTTTGACCATCTGAAGCAAGTATGGCAACAGATTGATGTTCATGACACCCATAAATGGCATAATAAAGAGGCTGACAGGATGTGCAAAGGCATCACCGAGATAAAGAGAATCTTCAAATTCCTGGCAGGCTTGAACAAGGAATTTGATGGTGTAAGAGAAAGGATTCTTGGCACTAAACCCCTTCCCTCTATTAATGTTGTATTTTCTGAAATCAGACAGGAGGAGAGCAGGATAAAACTTATGATGAGCACCACCTCCTCCACTGAAGGGGCTGCTATGGCAATCTCAAGCCCCAAGCATGTACAATTAGACAATGTTGCTGCCAATACTGTCAACAAGAGGTACATGCCACCAAGCCAGTTTGACAGCCTAAGAAATTCTGAGTCCAAGCCAACTTGCAAGTTCTCAAGAAAGTTGGGCACACTGAGGATAGGTGTTATGCCAAGCATGGGAGGCCTCCTCCTCGATTCAATGAGCAATGGAGAAATTCTGAACCTTGGACGTCTCAAGCTTCAACATTGGGAAACTGGAGAGGTCCTCCCTCTGCTGCTTCTAGAAATGTTATGACTTGACCTTCTGAGGTGCCAATTCAGTCAAAGCTTGATGCCATCTATCAGTTTGTGAGGCAATTTCAACCAAAGCAACAGCCTGTTGAAATCAATCAAGAGGCCATACAGGCAACTATGGCAAGTTATGGTAAACTTCTAAACTACTCTCTACTTGGATTGTTGATTCTGGTGCTACTCATCACATGACTTGGAATAAAGATAAGCTAACCAACTATGTTTCATTCACCAATCCTGCTAAAGTTAAGGTTGCTAATGTGGCTGGAATTAGCATCATTGGTAGTGAAAACATTCAATTAACCACGACATTAAAATTGAAGAATGTATTGTTTATTCCTGAACTAAGTTTTAACTTGATTTCTGTGGGACAAATTGCTGAAGATAACACTTGTGAAGTAAGGTTCTCACCTTCTACATGTTATTTTCAGGAGATCTTCTCCAAGAAGATGGTTGGCAGTGCTAACAAGGTCAATGAACTTTTCCTTCTTCAGGCTGAAGAATCAAGTCCTCTCAGTAATCAAACTTGTTTAGGCACATGTATGGCAGCTAGTAGGAGTATTGAGTGTTTTTATGGCATAAGAGATTAGGACATCCTAATTTTTTGTATCTTGGGAGGCTTATGCCCGTCTTGTTTGCCAATATTAATCAAATACATTTGTTTTGTGAAGAATGCCAATATGCTAAGAGTACTAGAACTAATTTTCCTGCTAAAAGTTATGAGAAAAGCTCTCCATTTAGCCTTATGCACTTAGATGTATGGGGAACCTCAAGGGTTGCCAACATCAATGGGAGCAGGTGGTTCATTACCTTTCGAGATGACCACTCCATAGTCACTTGGGTATTTTTGATGAAACATAAGTATGAAGTTGGTGACATGATTAAGAGATTTATCGGTATGGTTTAAAACCAATTCAATGTATCAATTAAAATCATAAGAACTGATAATATAATGGAATATCTTGAAAAATCAGTTAAGGACTATCTTGGTATCAAGGAATCCTTCACCAAACCTCCTGCTCTTACACTCCACAACAGAATGGAGTTGCAGAAAGAAACAATAGACATCTCCTTAAGGTCACCAGGGCCATCATGATGTCAATAAAGGTTCCAAAACATTTGTGGATGAGGGAGTGCTTACTGCCACTCACCTCATCAACAGAATGCCATCCAAGGTCCTTAGTTTTGATTCCCTTAAACATCTTCTGTCCAAATATTATGCTGAGTCTAAGTTATTTTCTGAGTTACATTTGAAGGTGTTTGGGTGTGTTGTGAATAGACATATCCCTGAGCTATTGAGGAGCAAACTGGATATGAGGTCTGAGAGGTGTATCTTCATTGGGTATGCCCTTACTCAGTAGGGATACAAATGCTATTCACCTAGTACCAAAAAGATGTATTTCTCTTTGGATGTTGTGTTTGTTGAATTTAAACCTTACTATAGAACCATCTCCCCTGATGTTAATCATGAATCTGAGAATGATATGCGAAGCATCATAGATATAGCCAGACTTGAGTTTATAAAGGAGACAACGAATCCATCTGAGGAGGAGAGCAATTCCCCATCACAAGAAGGTGCACCAGACTTTGATCAAACGACTGGCACTCCAAGGAGTATAGAAGGGAGCAGTGAGTCCTCTTCCACCTACGACGAGATAACTCCAGTGGACAACATACCTATTGCTATGAGAAAAGGATTTAGGGCTTGTGTCAAGAAGTTGTATCCAATCACCAATTTCATATTATATGACAGACTCAGCAATAACTTCAGAGCCTTTTTCAAGAAGCCCTTGCACAGCATGAATGGAGGAAGGCAGTCCAAGAAAAGATGTCTGCATTGCTGAAGAATGGAATCTGGGAGTTGATTTCAGCTGTTGAGGGTATAAGACCTGTTGTATGTAAGTGGATAGTTTCAGTTAAATATAACTCTGATGGCTCAATAAACAGGTTCAAAGCAAGGTTGGTGGTCAAAGGCTTCACTGAAACCTATGAGATTTACTATGAAAAAACCTTTGCACCTGTTGCAAAGGTCAACACTGTAAGAATTTTATTCACTTTTTCTGTAAACCTTGACCTGCCTCTATTCCAACTTGACATTAATAATGCATTTCTCAATGGTGATTTGGAGGAGGAAGTACACATGCATATTCCCCCTGGATTCATGACTGAGTCCAATATGAATATGGTGTGTAGGCTAAACAAATCTCTCTATGACCTGAAACAGTCCCTTAGATCTTGGTTTAGAAGGTTTAATACTGCTGCCATCTCTTGATTTTACACAGTGATCACACTTTTTTCACTAAATATGTTGATTCTGATCACCTTGTTGTTATTTTAGTGTATGTTGGTGACATTGTTTTGACTGATGATCATTACAATGAGATCATCATAAAAAAAAGAAGTAATTGACTGAATCCTTTGAGATCTAAGACTTAGACCAGGTAAGGTATTTCCTTGGTATGGAAGTATTCAGATCATCACAGCGCATATTCCTGTCACAGAGGAACTATGTCCTTGATCTGCTTCAAGATACAAGCCTAAAGAGGTATAGAACTCTGATAAAACTGATAAGCCAAGATACCAAAGGCTGATAGGTAACTAATATATTATCTCATACTAGGCCTGATATATGTTATGGAGTAAGTTTTATTAGCGAGTATATGCATGATCCATCTACTGAACATTATAACTATGCCTTAAGAATCCTCAGATATTTGAAATCCTCTCCAGGACAGGGACTTTCATTCTAGAAGTCTTAAGATAGGAGCATCAAGATTTTCACATATGCTGATTGGGCAGGTGCAAAGACTGATATGTGATCCACCTCAACCTGATAGCAGGCATCCAATAGCTCCCCAAAGTCTCTGGCGTTAGCATTCACCGCTTCGGTGCGAATGAGCATGTTCAAACACCTTTCGAACTCAACCATCTTGAGGTGCATGTTGTCCATGATAGACGACACGAACCTCCTCAAAGCATTAAACTAGTTGGCATACTCCGCCACTAACATACATGGCTCTTGTCTCAATGACTCGAAGGCGTCAATCTTCTGCAGAGTCACGGAGGGCGGGATACAGAACTTCCTAAATTCCTCCCTGAATTGCACCCAACTGACGGGTTGCGGCAAATCCATCATCGCGGTGGTCCACCACTTATCAGCCTCACCGATCAGGAATGGCTGGACCACCATTGTTTTCATCTCGTCTGACACCTGCAATATTGCAAAGTTTTCTCCACTTCGCTCAGCCATCTGTCAGCGTCGTCTGGGTTGATGCCTCTGTCAAACATAGGGACATTGACCCGTTTCATCTCACCATAATAGTACGAGTCTCATGCTGCTACTGCGGTGGAACAGCCCGACTAACTACCTGACTCATCTGAACTAATGCATCAACCAGCACGTGCAGCAGGGCATTCGGGTTCTGATTCTGACTGTCGTTCCCAATTACCATTGGAATATCTTCTGGGTGAAATTTTGCTGTAACATTGCAATTTACATAATTTAATTACATAATATTTAATTAGGTTACTATGATCATGTCTAAGGGAATATGCAAAAAAGTTATAGACAAAGCTTAAATAAGACAAATAATCAAAATGGCCTAATATATCCTAGGTATGCGTATCCCCCAAACGATCATCCCTTAAGTCTAAGGTCATTACTTATTTCTAAAATCATTCTTAGTATATAATCGTCGTTTAGGCTAAGATCGTTACTTATGCTCAAGATCATCACTTATTCAAAATCGTCTCTTAAGTCTAAGATCATAGCTTAAATCTAATTTTCTGCTGTGGATCTAGAGTCATTCTCTGATCCCACCTGTAACGACCTGTCTCGAGGCCTAGTACAAAATGGTTCACCCGCTATATTCTGCTAAGAGAAATATAAGGCGTTGATACTAATCAAATGCACGTCATCAGTGTGATGCAAAATGATGCCACCAGAAGTCATAGAATAAAAATCCTCAATAATCATTAATAAATAAAATAGGCAAATCCAATCCAATACGAAATCATATCTCTGATCTAACTCAAGTCCACTAGAGAAACTTCATATCCATAAAGAAGTGTCTCAAAATAAATACAAAAGTAATCTCTTCAGTATTCCCTCAAGTCATCAGTACCCCCACTCAGAATCGTCCTCAATGTAGACTAGATCATATCTTGCTTATCTGTAAATCCACAATAAGGTATAGTATGAGCGACAAAATATCGCTCAGCAAGTAATCTTCCTGTATCCACTATGGGATCATACACAGAGAAACAAGTGTAATTAAATAATTAAACAATACAAAAAATATCAAGTTTTTTCTTCGCAAATAAATTTACTATAATACCCTGATGATCACACAATCAAAGTGAATGATGTTACAAAATCGAGTATCCACTCATAGGCCAATCAATAGTTAGTCACAACCAAAATCAGATGATATAATTTTCAAAATTAATACGATACAAGTCAAAATCAATTTTTGATTTCAAATTTCCAAATTTCCAATTTTGGATGCAATAGGATACAATTTTGATACGATACGATACAATACGATTTTCGACATTCGATTCCAAATACGATTTCGATGCGACGGCTATAGCACATTCCTTACAAGTGACATATACAACACCAATAGTCAAATATGCCCGACGCTTTATCGAAATAGTTAAATATGCTCAGACGCACTGTTTGTTTGGGATCAATTCGACATACCGATATATTTCCCTTGTAAGGGTGAATTTCACAATATCCGATGCACGACTTCAAAACGATTTCCAAAATATTCAACTTTCCAAACGATTTCAAAAAACCGATCAAAATTATTTCAAATATCAAATCACAAATACACCAAGTAGCAAATTACCAATTTCCAATATGCAAATAACTACTACTCCTGTGTATCCATATACATATACATGCCCACGCTCATACATGTGCTTATACACGTATATACACCACGTACTTCCCTCTGTCCACTTTTTTCTAACCCACTATCCAACTCACCTCGCCTCGACTCCAACACCCTCGGCTCCCTCTCTGACCATGTCGCCAGTAACCTTTCCCCAATGGCAGCCCCCTCCCCACTTCTCAAAACCCTAATTTCACTCACCCCACTTCATACCCTCGGCCTCCTACAAAACTCACATCACCCACATTTTCTCACATCTAATACAACAGGCAGCAAGTACAGTTCACGCCTAACACATGCACTCTCGCATGCGTTGCCACGCGCCTCATGCTCCGCCACCCGCCACCACTTTGCCTGCGCATGTGCCTCACAAGCCACCACTGGCGATGCCGTCTTTCCACCAAAATTCATCTTATACAATTTCTAATCTTATTACACAATCAAATCATTCAAAATCCCAGAATTTACAGCATATAATTTATCCAAAATCCACACAATTTCCCAAATTCATATCAAATAAAATCATACATAATCCATAGCCTATAAATCATGCACATATCAAAATTGTATCACCACCTATGCCAAAGTCAGTTTGGTCGAACATATACCTCCCCACATACCTGTAAATTATTTGGCCCTTTTATACAAACCACACGATTTTCCAATTCATATACATCTATATATATACACAGCATATGTATACATATAACACATACTATATGTTATATACATACGAAACTATACATAAATCACATACCAATTTTACACCTGGCCTAACCTATACAATCACATATAAGTTTCAGCCATACATATATAAACCATCAAATTTTCCATGCGTATACACAATTATATACACTCAGCCACATACATACATACATATATCCATCCATCTATACAATTACTATACATATGCATGATCTTTGATTTTTACATAGATACATAAATACATACATACATGCAAATATTATTTCGAAAAATCATAACGAGTACGGATAGGGTAATTACCTTAGCTCCGTATTTACTGTACCGAATGATAGCTAGGGTTTGTGTGGATGAAATTCAACATTTCTTCTTCTCCTTCTTTCTTCTCCTTCTCCGATCTCTCTTTCTTGCTCTCAGTTTCACTCCTCTTTTTTTCTTTAACCGGCTAGTGAAATGGGGGCAGGGAAAGGGAGAGTTCCTATTTGGTAAGTTAAGGGGGAAATGGGAAGGGATTTTGGGGGTAGGTTATGGGTTACGGGAGTTATGTCTATTTATTTTTTGAAGGAAATAATTGTGGAAATCACAAGAACACCAAATTTATAGAGGTTCAAGTCAAAGACTCTACTCCTCTAACTTCTTGCTTTGAACAAGAAGGATTTTTGAACAAGGGATTGTTATTTCTCTTTGGGGGAACAACAATCAAAGAAAATACAAGAACAAACTAGGTTTAGCAAACCTAGCTCAAGGACACGAAAAACTCAACCTCTTTGAAGCCTAGCCTCCTTAAGATCTTCCTTGCACCAAAGAAACCTTCTATGGAGTATGATGTAGCTCCTACACCATCAACTAGCTCTTGGAAGCTTGAGTTTCAACTATGAACACCCAACCTTTTTGAAGCCTAGCCTCATTAAGATCTTCTTTTCACCAAAGAAACCTTCTATGGAGAATGATGTTGCTCCAACACCATCAACTAGCTCTTGGAAGCTTGAGTTTCGCCCAACAAGAAGCAACCTTGCTCCTTGACCAACAATCTAAATCTTGCTCCTCACAATCCTCACTTAGAAGAAGATCTCTTCTTCTTTACAATCACACACTCTCAACAATAAAGTAATTTTACAATGATTTTGAGAGCAAAATACAAATGAAGACTTGAGAGCTTGAGGTAGAAAAGTTAGTCTTCAAAAATGGAGTCTTCCAACCCTTAAAGAGAGAGCTTCCAACCGTTGGAGGAAAATGAGAGAGAGAGAGAGAGAGACAAGATTACGAGAAGACATCCTCTCATATGTTGACACCTCATTGCCTTGAAAAAGTCTTCTTGGAAGAAGTCAAGGCTTCTTGGGAAGTTTTGCATTTTAAACTAAAAATAGAAAGAATATTCCCACCTACGTTGTATTTGCAATTTGAAAGTAGCCACAAAATTCATGATAGCATAGGGAAGATAAAAAGTAACTTTTTGTCAATCAAAAAGTGCAAGAGAGAGAAAAATTGTACCATTTGAAATCTTCCAGTCATGCATCAGAATGAGCGCTCGAAGTAGCATTCAAAACTCTCTGTCCAAGAGTTTCTTATTTCTCTTACCTGATAGAGCGCTATTAGGCCATGTTTGAAACTTTTGGCCCCAAGGCTTAACATTAGAACTTATAGATGCAGTGCTCGATAAAGCGTTCGAAACTCTCTGTCTAAGACTGTCTTATTTCCCTTACCTGTTAGAGCGCTATTAGGCCATGTTTGAAACTTTCGGCCCAAAGACAGATTTTCTTATTACAACATCGAGCGCTCGATAAAGCGTTGGATTTCTTAGTAAAGTATTTCCTTAGAAATATTTTCTTAAGGAGTAATATGTCTAATTTGCATGTGAAGTTTCAGAAACTCTTGTTTTTGAAACTTCTCTTTTTGTGCAAATCATAAAACCAATCATAACACCAACAATCTCCCTCTTTTTGATGATTTCACAATAAACTCCCCCTTACTAAATACATCTTATGCTCCCCCTTACTATATGCACTCTTCAAAGAATACTTTTATTTTCATAGCATCAAAAGTGATTTATACTGAACAAAAATGTCATATAAAACATTTCATTGCATATCTTAATCAAGACATAGCATAGTAAGTAATTTAGAGAACCATCTACCATCAGATACTTCAATACCAGTCTTGACAAAAACAGAGCATAATAAGAGCATAATGACATAGGAGAAAAACATAGGAGAGCACCATCCTGCACCATCATCACAGAAACATCAATATCCACCAGCAGAAGACCAAACAGACACCATCAACACCAACAATATCACCAACCAGAAACATATCAAAGTCTTTAGTTTCTAACAATCATCACCACAAAATAGCACAAACCCAAACATCCATCTAAAAAGTCAGCGCATCATACCATCCCATATGAGCAACCAACAACAATTTGCAAGAAACTAATCAAAGTACTTAACAAACTTCAGGAACTTAACAGAGTACATAGTAATTAATCAACAAATAGAAATAGTGGTAGCAAACCAGAGTGCAAAACAGAGTACCAGACCAAGATATAGTAGTAAAGACAAAAACAAACACAGCAGATCAAAAGAATCAAAATACCTGCCCACACTACTGAACTACTGCATTACTACACTTGCACACTTCTCCCCCTAAATCATCAAAAGAAGGGGAAATCAAAGGGGAAAACTAAGTTCAAGAAAGCTAAACATTATGGGGTTCATCATCAAAAACCGCAACAATGTTGAAACTATCTTACTACCCTTTGAACACAAGTTGTTCAAGATGAATAGAAACAAGTTCAATGCCACGGTCCACAAACAATACATGAATGCAATTTGCAGAGGTAAGGCTTTTGTTTTCTTGGGTAAAGAGACAAGGACTATCACTAGAAAGATTCACCCAAAATTACTGTCTGCCTGTCAAGATGCAATAAGTAACATAGAACCTCAGAATGCTTGGATGTCTAGTTTCTTTGTCAATCTCGCAAGCCAGAACAATTCCTAGCTACACCCTGTTGACTAGTGACAATTTTTAGAGTTTCTTAGACGAAAGGAAGCCTAACTCTGTTTTAACTACTTCCTCTGTCAAATCATAGGCTTCATCAAAAACCAAATACTTCAAACTTATCTAACCCTTCATTGTTAACTTGAAGTACATTACAGAATTGAAAAGATTAAGGAGTTTTGACTGGATTTAGAAGAGAAATGAAGGAGAACGACTAGAGAGTGAAGAGAGGCAATTTAAGTGATTGATAACGTTCAAACTGATAGCTGGAATGGACAATTGGGTTTAAATGCAGGGATTTTGAACATTTGAAGTTTCAAATGTTGAGGTAATTTTGCTTAGGTCAAAGCGCTTGATCCTGTGTGCAATGTCCAGGTCAGGAGCTTGTTAAAGCAACTGATGGTACATTGAACCACAATGGTAATGACAGGGCGCTCAAAGTCAAGAGAGATTTGTATTTTCATACCATTTGACTTTGATCAATATTAAACAATCCCAATCGACTTTTAATAGACTCAAATACTTCACAAGGCAGTGGTTTTGTGAATATATCCCCTAGTTGGTCATTACTAGAGACAAATTCAACAAGAACCAATCCCTTTTGTACAATCCCTAATGAAGTGATGTCTTACTTCGATATGTTTGGTTCAGCTGTGGTGAACCGGGTTTTGTGAAATATTAACAGGCGAAGTATTGTCACACAAGATAGGTATCTTGGAAAAATGAACATTGTAATCATTTAATGTGTGTGACATCCATAACAATTGTGCACAACATGAGGCGGCCGAAACATATTGGATTCCGCCGTAGAAAGAGCAACACTATTTTGTTTCTTGGAAAACCAAGATACAAGACAATCTCCAAGAAATTGACAAGTTTCGGATGTGCTCTTTCTATCAACAAGACTTCTGGCATAGTCGGAGTCACTATAACCTCTAAGATCAAAGCATGCATTTTTAGGATCGAATAAACCAAACTTCAAAGTTCCTCTAAGGTAACGAAATATACGATTTACCACAATGAGATGCATTTCTCTAGGACCATTTTGAAATCTAGCACATAAACATACGGCATGCAAAACGTTCAGTCTACTAGCGGTCAAATAAAGTAGACTACCAATTATGCCACAATGCAATGTTATCTCAATTTGCTTTCCTTTTTCATCTTTGTCAAGTTTCAAACTTGTGCTCATAGGAGTGTTCACATTTCTACCTTCACCAAAGTTGTACTTTTTGAGCAAGTCTTTTGTATACTTGGTTTGAGAAATGTATACTCCATCTTGGGTTTGCTTGATTTGAAGTCCAAGGAAATAAGTGAGTTCTCCCATCATACTCATTTCAAATTCACCTTGCATCAAGCTGGCAAATTGCTCATAAAGAAGATTATTAGTAGCACCAAAAATAATGTCATCTACATATACTTGAACAAGTAAATGATGTTTACCTTGTTCTTTGATAAACAAGGTTGTATCCACTTTACCTCTTGAAAAACTACTATTAAGAAGAAATGTACTCAACCTATCATACCAAGCTCTAGGAGCTTGTTTAAGGCCATAAAGTGCCTTTTTGAGTTTATAAACATGATGTAGAGAATCATGACGTTCAAACCTGGGAGGTTGAGCCACAAATACTTTTTCTTGAATAATTCCATTTAAGAAAGCGGATTTAACGTCCATTTGGTAAAGCTTGAGATCCTTGTAACAATCATACGCTAACAACATCCTAATAGCTTCAAGTCGTGCTACGGGTGCAAATGTTTCATCAAAATCAATACCCTCTTCTTGATGGTATCCTTGAGCAACTAATCTAGCCTTATTTCTTGTGATATTACCTTGATCATCCATCTTGTTACGAAATACCCATCTTGTGCCAATAATAGGATGATCATGAGGTTTGGGAACTAACTCCCAAACATCACTTCTCTCAAATTGATTTAGCTCTTCTTGCATAGCTAAAATCCAATCCTCATCAAGAAGTGCTTCTTTAACATTTTTCAGTTCTATAAGGGAGACAAAAGCATTTTCCCTTTATTGTCTTCGGGTTGTAATTCCATGATTTATATCACCTATGATTAGATCATGGGATGAGAACTTTTGTGCTTAAATGGCCTAGGAAAATTGGATACATCTCCTCCAACTTCCTCATGATCACTTTCCAGAAGAGACAAATGATCATTTTCAATATGTTCATCATTTTCTGGAAAATGAGATGCATTGACCACATTTTGTGTATCATCAAAAGGAGCTTGTGAAATATCTCTATTTGTTTCACTTTGGTCTTTGACACAAGGTGGATGAGTTCTTTCAATGGGGTCAATTTTTAAGTCAATGAAGATTTTTCCTTTAGGTGATTCATGAATAATTTCTTCTTAATGAACAACCCTTGGAACAATATCGAGATCTTCTTCTTGAGAAGTTTCACCTTCAACATCTTCATTTTCCTCATTGAATTTAGTTTCATCACTAAGTGATTCACTAAACTTAACATGAATAGATTCTTCTACCTTTTTGCTTCTTTTGTTAAATACACGAAATGCTTTACTATTTGAGGCATAGCCTAAAAATATGCCCTCATCCGCTTTGAAATCAAGCTTGTCCAAAGTGTCTTTAGTGTTAAGTATAAAACACTTACAACCAAACACTTTGAAATACCCAATGTTGGGGACTTTGCCATTCCAAAGTTCACAAGGAGTCATATTTAGTTATGGTCTCAAATAGACACGATTAATTACATGACAAGCGGCATTAACCGCTTCGGCCCAAAAATATTTGGGCAAGCCGAACTCATTAAGGATTGCTCTACTCATTTCTTGTAGGGTTCTATTCTTTCGTTCTATCACACCATTTTGTTGTGGAGTTCTTGGAGCCGAAAAGTTATGTACATATCCTTTGGATACACAAAACCTTTGAAAATCTCCATCGAACTCCCCACCAAGATCACTTCTAATTGTCTTAATGGTGTCACTCATATAATTTTCCAATTGCCTACACAAATTAATGAACTCATAACATGCATCACTTTTCTTAGCAAGGAACATTACCCATGTATATCTAGTGTAATCATTTACCACCACAAATGTGTAATGTTTGCCACCCAAGCTTTTCGTACCAATATCCCTATGCAAATCTATATGTAACATTTGTAGGGGTTTGGAGGTGGAAATATTTGTTTTCGGCCTAAAACTTGTTTTCACAAGCTTCGCTTTTTGACAAGTGCTACAAAGTTCTTTGTATAGCGCCCCGACCCGGACAGCGGATCCGAACCGGTGCACCCGTCGTAGCTTACTGAGAAGACTACAAGACGTCTCATCTCTCGAATACACAACATCAATGACGTAAGAGAAATAAGCGCGGAAACACATGTAAAATAATTTTAAACCATCAATCTGTACATCAAAAGACAACGTAACCATCAAGGGTTGTTTATGGACGCAGCCATCTAAATCCTCCAATAAATGCAAGAAAGCTGGAATATTAAAAGACAGTGTAGAACGATTCCTAACATGATCTCTAAGCATCCCATTCAGCCCACTCGCCGTCATTCTCTATGAAAATCATATCGTACTCAGGCTCGCCTGTAACACAACAGTAGTACCCTTAGCGAAAACGCTAGCAAGTAACCTGCTTATAAGACATACGGGATCATCACATGGCAAGACATGAGTGGTACTTAAGTCAAGGGGGATGGGGCACATGTCTTGTATAATTTCAAGAGCGTAGATTTAATAGCATAACAGCATAAGAGCAATAATTCATAAACATTCAACAGTTCAATAACATTCAAGTTACAAGGCAATCATTCCGTAACGACTCACGTGATGCATGACAAAATATGCATTACACTACACAGTCACAAATGCTTATGCAATTCCTTTCAAAACAGTGCAATGCATTTCACAATGTCCGGTCACATAACTTTATACCCTGTGGTGGGCCACAACTTGTCTTTATACCTTGTGACGCACCACAACTCAACTTTAAACCCTGTAATGTGCTACAGCTTGTCTATATACCCTATGACACATTACAACTCACTTTATACCCTGTGATGGTTATAGCTTGACTTTATATCCTGTAACGCATCACAGCTCATTTCGCAAACTTTATACCTTGTGCCGAGGCACAACTCTTATCAAATCATAATGCAATGCAAGTGCCATGATGCAAGAATGCACGTTCACATTTTAATCACGTTCTTCAATCACATACTTCAAATCACATTCTCACTTGCATCGTATCCTCACGAGCTTAAACCTACCTCACATAAGCTTCACACTAAGGATACGAGGAATGAAGTAACTCTTCTCACACGTTCCATTTGCACCCTATCGAAGCTTCAAACGTTCATCCTTAAGCCCTTAGATCATACACCTTAGAGTCTGATTCAAATACATTACAAAGTCTCCCCCATTGATTCACCATCCTAAGTCGTGTTCCCAAGCCTTAAACTAGCCTCAATCAGGTCCTAAGAAGTCAATAAGGTCACCCCAAAGGATCCCCTAACTTCCCTCTTTCTTCCCTTAATTTTCCACAAAACAGGTAGACGTCATACCCTGACGTCGATCGATCGACGTACGTCATACCCTGACGTCGATCGATCGACATCCATCTGAGGCACGTCGATCTCTCACTCAATCCTACGTCGATCGATCGACGTACATCTGAGACACATCGATCTCTCACCCCTTATACGTCGATCAATCTACGTTCATCTGAAGCACGTCAGTCTCTCACCAACTAGACATCGATCGATCGACGTACGTCATACCCTGACGTCGATCGATCGACGTCATCAATTTCCAGTTCCATCCTGTGATTTCTGCAGAAATTGCAGATCTAAATCCCAATCAATTTCCAACTTTCTTTCAACCATTCCAAGCCTAATCCTCCCTATCAATACATACTTAATTCACTAACACAAAACCTTTCACGAACCAATCACGGATTCAAGCCTAAAACGCACATCATTCATCAAAACAAACCCAAAATCTCACCTTTTTCACTCCCCTTTCCTTCCATCCGAAAATAGCACGAATGGGGATTCAAGGGATTGGGTTTTGCATGATCTCACATAATCAACAACAACAACAATGATCTAAACCAAATAACTGCCAAATCTCGAAATCAAAACACATAAATCACATATATATTCACAGAAAGAAACTACTGCATGGTGATCCATTTTGATATCAAAAATAGGCCTTTTCTCTTTCGCAAAACATAGGAACTCGTAAGTAGATTACTTGCCTGTGATTACTCGAAGAAGAATCAGAAAACAAACGTAGAACGGGTTGTGTTCTTGAAGGATCTTCACCTAGGGTTGGAGATGAGGGAAAAATCGCCTAAAGGAGGGGAGGAGGCGTCGGTTTTCTCTGAAGGAATGAGAAAACTGACGTTCTGTCAGTTTTAATATGGGAAGGGTGAAATTTGGAGTTTCTAAATCATATCCTATTATCCCATTTATCTTAAATAATTAAATTCTAAATATTTAATTCTAAATTAAATACTACTTAATTCTATATTTAATCCTCTCAATAAATTTGAATTAATTCTAATACTTAATTCTTATTTCATTATCATTTATTGCCATTAATCACATTTAATTTTCGTTTTATCCCGTAATTATTCTACGGAGGGTGCGGGGCATAACACTTTGTTTTCAAAATTCATTTTGGGAAGGCCTTGAACTTTTTCATTTTCACAACTATATTTAAATGTTTTAAAACACACATGTCTGAGGCGTCTATGCCATAGTTGTGCTAAATCATTTTTGGCTACTAAACATGAAACATTTTGTGAAACCAAATCATTTATGCTAAGTTTGTAAATGTTTTTGTCCCTCAAGGCCTCAAACATAACAACATCATCCTTTTTCACAATGCATTTTGTTTTCACAAATGTAACTTCATAATTGGTGTCATACAATTGGTTCACACTTATCAAATTATACTTAAGCCCATCCGCATAAAGTACATCACTAAGAGAGAAGGAATCGTTACCCACTTTACCATGTCCTTTGATTTGTCCTTTGCTACCTCCAAAGTGGAATACTCCTCCATCTTGCATAGTGATCTTATGAAACAATCTTTTGTTTCTCGTCATATGGTTGGAACACCCACTGTCCACGACCCATTGGGCGCCTTTGTCCTTGATGTCTCCATTTAGTTCTAGAGCCTACAAAATCAACATATGACGTTGATACCCTTTTAGTTTTGGGTCCTTGAGGGTTAGTAACACACATTTGACCCTTCGGCACCCATACAAGATGTGTACTTCTCTTAGCTCTACACACTCTTTCTACATGACCTTTCTTATTGCAATAAAAGCATGTAGGGTACGTTTGTGAGTGTGAGAATGATCATGATGCTTTTGTGTACACATAATCCGTGATTCATGTTTATGTACGTTCTTCCTTGGTACTACGGAAGAGGTTTTGGCAACGGGTTTAACCAAAGGTTTTGATACTTGGTTACTTTTGCCTTGCTATGAGGCATATGCCTTTGTTTCTTCAAAGATGATTTTGATTCTTTGAAGGAGGGAGTGGATGCATTACTTGGTTTGGCAAATTTAATCAAAGGCATAGTTGAAGGTTTCATGCTCACACTAGATGCATCATAGCCTAATCTGGTTTTATCAATGCTTTCTCTTTGACTAATTAGCATCTTATTTAAAGCATGCTTGCCCTCAAACATTTTTTCCATTGTGCTCAAATGAATCTCACTTTCATATCTCAAATAACAATTCTCATTAGCAACTACTTTATGCATAGTCATAAGAATATCATATTCAAGTTGCAATGCAATGTTGTTTTCAAGCGTGATATTATACTCATTTATGCAACTCCTAAACTCTCGTTTAACACGCTTGTATTTGAGGCTCAATAAATCATTCTTCTCAATCATATCATCAAATTCATCTTTCAATCTATAATGAGAAGATCTAGTGCATACCTCCATATCATCTTCAATGGCCATGAAACAAGAATATTCCCTTTCAAGATCATCTTTCGGATAGGAGACTATCCCAATGCGCTACCTCCGCTTGAAGAGCCTTCTTCTTTTGGTAGATAGCCCTCTAATCTTTTGGGTGCGGATCCTTCACTCTACAATCTTTCATAAAGTGACCATATTTTCCACATTTGAAGCATTTGTCATCTTGGTCCTTGGATAGAGTTCCTTTGATAAACCGTTTAGCCTCATCTCTATTTTTCTTAGCAAACCTTTTGAACCTCTTTACAAGAAGTCCAAACTCATCATCCAAATCATCTGTGTCACATACCAACGCTTTAGGTGATTGCTTGATAGGATCATTTTTCTCTTGTTCCTCAAGTTGAATCTCATGCGTCATAAGATTCCCATATAATTCATCCAATGTAAGAGTTTCGAGATCCTTTGATTCTTCTATTGCCGTCACCTTAGGATTCCATTCTCTTCCCAAGCTATTTAGAAGTCGGTGGTTAAGATCTTTTTGTTCAATCTTATTTCCCACCTCATTGAGTAGATTGACAAGTTTGGTGAATCTTTGAATAGTTTCTTCAATCTTTTCACCATTGGGGACGGAAAAATTATAGAATTGCTTCATCAACATCCTTCTCCTTGCCTTTCTAACTTGAGAAGTACCCTCATGGATCATTTCTAAATTTATCCATGCTTCATGAGCGGATTCAACACCTTGAATTAGCTCTCTCATTTGGAGTTAGAGAACTATTCAAGATGTCAAGAGCTTTTCCATTTATAGCAAATAACAACTCTTCTTCTTGGGTTGGATTATCATAGTCAATAGGAGCCTTTGAGCCCTTAGAGGCTTCTTTCCAAATCTGGTAGCCACAACCTCTAAGATGAGTCTCCATGTTGGATTTTCATAAAGAGTAATTATTTGATCAAACATCAGTACTTTGGTATGGATGTTTGAAACGGAAGGTATCAAATTTTCTTGTCTTCTTCTTCTTATCCTAGAAGACTCACCACCCCAATCATAAGATGTTTCTTCCATACTAGATAGGATCAAGCCTTGCTATTTGACTACCAAATAATCAAAGTTAGGCTCTGATACCAATTGTTAGGTCCGTGAAACACGCTAGAAGGGGGGGTTGAATAGTGTGTTTATACAAGTATGGTTCTTTTTCGAATCTTTTCGCAATGGAAGTGTTTAAACCAATACTTGATGTGTTCTTTGAAGGAAAGAAATTATGGAAATGAAAGAACACCAAATTTATAGAAGTTCAAGTCAAAGACTCTACCACTGTACCCACTATGGAATCATACACAGAGAAACAAGTGTAATTAAATAATTAAACAATAAAGAAAATATCAAGTTTTTTCTTCACAAATAAATTTACTATAATACCCTGATGATCACACAATCAATCAAGTGAACGATGTTACAAAGTCGAGTATCAACTCATAGGCCAATCAATATTTAGTCACAATCAAAATCAGATGATACAATTTTCAAAATTAATACGATACAAGTCAAAATCGATTTTTGATTTCAAATTTCCAATTTTGGATGCGATAGGATACAATTTTTGATACGATACGATACAATGCGATTTTCGACATTTGATTCCAAATACGATTTCGATGCGACGGTTATAGCACTTTCGTTACAAGTGACATATATCGCACCAATAGTCAAATATGCCCGACGCTTTATCGAAATAGTTAAATCTGCTCAGACGCTCTATTTGTTTGGGATCAATTCGACATACCGATATATTTCCCTTGTAAGGGTGAATTTCACAATATCCGATTCACGATTTCATAACGATTTCCAAAATATTCAATTTTCCAAACGATTTCAAAAAAACCAACCACAATTATTTCAAATATCAAATCACAAATACACCAAGTAGCAAATTACCAATTTCCAATATGCAAATAACTACTACTCCTGTGTATCCATATACATATACATGTCCATGCTCATACATGTACTTATACACGTATATACACCATGTACTTCCCTCTGTCCACTTTTTCCAACCCGCTATCCAACTCACCTCGCTCGAATCCAACAACCTCGGCTCCCTCTCTGACCATGTCGCCAGTACCCTTTCCCCAATGGCAGCCCCCTCCCCACTTCCCAAAACCCTAATTTCACTCACCCCACTTCATACCCCTCGGCCTCCCTACAAAACTCACATCACCCACATTTTCTCACATCTAATACAACAGGCAGCAAGTACAGTTCACGCCTAACACATGCACCCTCGCATGCGTTGCCACGCGCCTCACGCTCCGCCACCCGCCATCACTTTGCCGGTGCATGTGCCTCACGCGCCACCACTGGCGATGCCGTCTTTCCACCAAAATTTCATCTTATACAATTTATAAACTTATTCCATAATCAAATCATATAAAATCCCAGAATTTACAGCATATCAATTTATCCAAAATCCACACAATTTCCCAAATTCATATCAAATAAAATCATACGTAGTCCATAGCCTATAAATCATACACATATCAAAATTGTATCACCACCTATGCCAAAGTCAGTTTGGTCGAACATATATCTCCCCACACACATATAAATTATTTGGCCCTTTTATACAAAACCACACGATTTTCCAATTCATATACATCTATATATATACACAGCATATGTATACATATAACAATACTATATGTTATATACATACGAAACTATACATCAATCATATACCAATCTTACACCTGGCCTAACCTATACAATCACATATAAGTTTCAGCCATACATATATAAACCATCAAATTTTCCATGCATATACACAATTACATACACTCGGCCACATACATACATACATATATCCATCCATCTATACAATTACATATACATATGCATGATCTTTGATTTTATACATAGATACATAAATACATACATACATGCATATATATATTTCGAAAAATCATAACGAGTACGAATAGGGTAATTACCTTAGCTCCGTATTTACTGTACCGAATGATAGCTAGGGTTTGTGTTGGATGAAATTCAACATTTCTTCTTCTCCTTCTTTCTTCTCCTTCTCCGATCTCTCTTTTCTTGCTCTCAGTTTTCTCTCCTCTTTTTTTTCTTTAGCCGGCTAGTGAAATGGGGGCAGGGAAAGGGATAGTTCCTAGTTAAGGGGGAAATGGGGAGGGATTTGGGGGTAGGTTATGGGGTTATGGGAGTTATGGCTATTTATTTTTTTATCTTTGTTTTCACGGTTAATACATGTGGAAACTAAAACTGAATCTAATTCATCAACAGAAAATATATAAATTTGAAAAAAAAAAATAACCAAGAAGCTTCCGGCAGGAAAAAATCAAGCGACTTGCTTCCGAGTTTCCCAAACTGTTTATAGCGCTAGGGGTTTTCCTCTACTGTTTATTAGATTAAGTTCTTGAAATTATGTTAATTTAACGTATTTAATGTTTATTAGATTAAGATACTCAAGTTATTTTAGCGTTACGTATATAAAAGAAAAGCGATTAATTATATGGAAAATAAGAGATAGAAAGGAGTTCAATGAAAAACTTTGTAGAAGTAGTTTAGTGATTGCCCATAAATATGATACAGTACTTTATAAAGGCTGCAGTTAAAATGGGAATTTTGTATGACAAAATTGATAAATTTTGACAATTACTATAATTTCAGAAATTTTAGATGTTTTGTCTAACCATTAAAAACATTTAGATAAAAAAGGGTTTATTAACTAGTTTTAAAAAATATTAAGCGTTTGTTAACATTTTAATTTATCATAAAAAAGTAAGGTGCTGGGTTACCATGGCAACTTGCATGCGGCATTGTCGGAAAAGCATTTTTTAATCAAATTTGCAATATTAGTTGCCATAATATATGACATATGATCTGGAGAGAAATCATACCGTATGTAGTTAGAATATTCCCATAAATTTATAAATTAAATCAGTAAGAGGAATGTTTTGAAGCAAAGTAAAACCCCTTTTCATCATGATAATTCACAGACCCGGTTTTAATTGACCCAAAGAAAAGTAGTCACTCTAACTATCGCAACACCGAGTCTATGGCCGAAGACCTTGAAATACTCAACAAGTCCACAACCATTCAAATCTAATTTATTATAAAATTTAAATCATCATATCACATCTAATTTATTATAAAATTTAAATCATCATATTACATCTAATTTATTATAAATTTTAAATCATCATAGCACGAATCGTCTAAATGACTGGCATAAGAACCATTGTTATTTTTTAATTGAATTATGTGCCTACATGCAAGTGGCTAATTCTTTTTATTAAACTATGCCCCTACATCCAAGTAGCTAATATATATACACCTATGTTACCCATGCATACAGTGTAAACTTTTCCTCCATAATAAGTTGCCCAGTTGATCATAGAAAATGATAGGTGGCATTTGTTTAGGAGCAGTATGCGGAATTAAACAAATGAAGCAACTTGATAATCTCTTACTTCCAACTAGCTAATATAAAAATAGACTAAGTATAAGCAAACATGAGATTGACATGCATTGTAAAAACACCAACCACAATATTCAGCATATCCTAAAAAAACAAAAACTATCATTAGGATCTCATAAGAGTGAAAGATAGAAAAACAATATTTTCATCCAAGTTGTAATATATATACATATACATATAGGCACACATATAAAACATCTTAGATATTACTGTATTATATGTCACTTGCCATGTCGCCCATTATAACTTGCATGTTCGCGCAACTTTATGAAAGGCATCTTTCCCAATTAAGTTTGCAAAAATATTACAATATTACAGTATATATAAGAGATAAATCCTACCATATATTCGGGGAATATCTTCACTTAAATGTTATGAATCAGCAAGAACGTGACGAGGCAAATGATCTCTTTTTATTTTGACTCCTAATATTTCGTTGACTTTGGAATATAATGAAATAAAATAAAATGATTCACTAAATTAGTTATGCTTTTTATATTATGAAATAGCGATTGATCGATGCAGCTTGACGTAATTTTAATTATTGGTCATCGGAAAACAACATCTGTGTATTTTAATACATAAGTATGATGACGTGTATCCGACTCTCACATATCCTACTATATATAGGAGTTTTTAAGGCAATTGAGTAATCATTAAGATACTTTTTATCATAATAATTATGAGAGCCGGCTTTTCTAATTGACCCAAGCAAAATCATGACTCTAGCTGACAACATTAGCTTGACTACGCCCCATTATTCTCCCCCCTCCCCCCCCTCCCCCCTCGCCTCTTCTTATTTTAAAAGACAAGTAGCCAAGCACACATCATACCTGCCCGTGCATGGAGTTTGAAATTTTCAGCACCTAAGAAGCTTCCGATTTTACCAAAAAAGGCAGAAAAAAGTGGACAATTCCACATTCAAACAACATATTTGGACTCTTTTGCAACAACCGAATAAGAAACGAGCAAATATATGAGCGAATAAATATGGATAAACATGATATTGTCACATGTATAAGCGTTAAGCAATTTGTGGAGCTGGTAGTTTCTCATATTAGATGTTGGAAATTTAAGTAAAATACGGTAACTAGACAGAGAAATGTAGAAACAAATGAGAAGAAATAAATGAGACGGCGTCTTTAAAATCAATTGCCTCTACTAGTGAGTAAGATAGACTGTACAACAAATAGTTTACTATATATAGCGGCGTCTTTTTCTCGTTTGCTCTACAAGACAAAGAATAAACTTGTCTATTCGAAGTGCTTAATACCGAAAGAAGCACGAATTTAACTTTCAAAGTTAGTTTACGGTTGTTCAAAATTGAAAGGATGTGTTTCAAGTTGCAAAAGTCTGTGTGAAGTCACCGAATGTTCATTCAATTTTATCAAATGCTGGATTCAAAATTTTTGAACAAGGCAACTCATAACTCGTCATTAAACTCTGGACTGAACGTTCAGTAAACGGTTTTACCAAACATTCGGCAAAAAATTTGGTGACAAGACAGGAACTTCAGAATTGGACAGAAGTGAGATAACTTACTCAAAGTTCATCACTGAACATTCGGTCACCCTAGAATTCAGAGTCTCATCTCAATATATTTTCCAATCAGCCTTTTTATAGGTTTTTATATAAATATGAAGCACTTTCTAAAGCATTTTCAGGTGCTTTTTCTAACAACTTCACATGATCCAATATTTATATAAGAAAATCTACAAACAATTATAAATTAACCTCTATGATATTAAATAAAGACAGCAACATATAATAGATACGATGACTTGCATCTTGAACCGACACTAGCATAGATGGAGTTATATAAACATAAATAAGATGATGCAGACGTCTTAAATCATATCCCACTACTATTTATATGAGCAACCAAAAGACATGTAATTGTCTACTTCATGCAAGTTCGCAGTTTGGTGTGAAATCGGTCATGCACATAGTCTCGGGTTTCATAAGCGCTTTAGTGAGTTATCTCAAAATCTTATAGGAAAGGCCACCATCTCGGCACTTACATAAGTGAAATTCATCAAGTGCATACTACTCGCACCAACATAAACATGGATATGAATTTCATTAAGAGATTTTAAAATCATATCCTTATAAACTTGCAGCAAGCATCATCTTATATCAACACCATCAAGAGAGACAAGTTTGATAGTATCGATTATAACTCTTATATGACTTGTTCTTACCATATTGAACCTCTTCATAGGATCTTTACTAATAGTATGTTTGCGTTGTCATCAAAGAGAGCCACATCAAATGGAAGAATTTCATCTCCCTCGATGTCAGAAGAACTAATTTACACTTAGTTTTTATCATGACACTCTCATAAACCTCACACTATGTACGGTTTATGCCAAAGGAATTTCACTCTGACCAGTCTCAAAGACTTCACATTGTCTATGATTTACCTCCAAAGAAACCCATGAGCATTCACAATGTTGTATCAATCATCAAGTGCGTCAAATGCATCAAGTGGTAGCACCTTCTCAAATCATTGCCTTCCGGCGATTCTTGTTAACTAATCACATAACAGAATATCTCATTAGCCCACAAAGACTAACTAGAATCAAGCATGGAAACATTGAGTTTTATTTTTATCAATAAAACCATCAAACTCAAATAAAACACAATGTTCCCATAAACCATCTCCTCCAACAAATATAATCCAGATTCATCATAAACACTTTTATATGGAGTTAGTATTATCAACAAGCAAAATAAAATTGCTTTCATATAGATCAAGTAAGTCTATCATATTCATATGCTTGAAACAACAAAACATCAACCAATCAGATTAATAAGTTAACAATCATTTTAGTCTTAATATAATTTTCCACTTCAACCTTCTGAATTTCTTTAGAATGTAGTTATTCACATGTCACGTTTCAACATTATAAAAATAACTTTACTTTCATACAAGCATGAATGACTAAACCATCATAATTCTCTATGAAAATTAATCACAAATCCTCATTCTTTGTACCAAATTCAATATTAATTTTATTAAATGAATAATATCAACTACACAACTTCAAATTAGTCATCATGCAATCAACAACAAGCTATGGTATCATTCAACTCAAAAGTCTTTCAACAATGAACATATACTTAACTCTATATGTCACTTAGGAGTAAACTCCAATAACTCCCTTATGATCAAAATTTCATACAAAGCTAATTTTGATCTTTCAATCATATCATAAATTCACCAAAATCAGATTTCGTCATCACAAATACATTTAGTTTAGTGTTCTTCTATCGGCAAATAACTTTGATTATTTGCTATCAGTGTTTAAGAACATAAGCGCTAAACTTATGTACACATTTACATGTTACATTAAATGCAAGTCTTACAACCTTTAAAACATATTTATCGTCATGATAAAGTAGACAATAACAAACTTCTTTACATCCTTATTCACGCTCATGATTCAAAATCATTGCTTGTTAGTTGAATGAAGAATAATTCAACTATTGATTCTAAAATCATATTAAAATAAACCAAGTGTTACCTATCACAAAAGATATTTATCAATCACTCTTGAAATATGTTTTATCAATAACAAGAAGGGCAAATAAGTTCAACTGACAACACTTAGATAAAATTAATCTAAATGCTAACATCAAACCTAGAAATCCATCTTAAACGATTTCTAAGTTTTCCTTAAAACTCTTGAGCATTTTAACACAATCATCAAATGCGTAAGACAAGAAAACCTCATGGCTACATAAGTACCACAAAAATCACAAAAATAACTAGTCTTAGTTATTTCATTTTTCAAGAAGAATCTCTATCTTCAAAAGATGATAGCAAACTATCAAATATATAACTCTTAGATCTTTTATTTACCATACTATGCTTTACATATTATATACAAGCAGCATGCTTTACATTTGAACTTCTAGGCAAATTTTTTCTTAACATGAAATTCCAATTCGAATGACAAAGCCAACTTCAAAACTCAGAATCATGGATTTAACTGAAAAGTTTTATTAAGACATCAAGGCACATCATGTCATATATTTAAACACATCCATGAATAGATTTGTTCCATAAAACATAAAGAAAAATATTGATTACATGCTTTTAGTCACTCTAATGATGATAATCTTCATCTTCTTCTTCTTTCTATTAATAGTATTTGCATTCTCATGATCTTGTCTTCCATATCACAAGTTACATGAATCAATCACATAGAAAAACTATATGCAAACATATTAAGAGTAAAAAGATTACATATGTAGTATGAGAATAAACAATAATAGCCATGTTTGCTAGCAACTCGGAAACTAAAATTCTTACATATAATAGAAACACAAAACACATTCTCAACTCTAGCCTTATAGACAAAATTAACTTTAAGAGCTTTATAGACAAAATCAATTGTCCAAATACTTGGATTTCTTGTGCATTCTCAAATAAAATTTGTTTACCAATATTTATCTCATGAAAGTCAAGAAATAAATATCTACTGGTTGGAATATACATGGTAGGCATAATGTCTACCATCCCTTCTGTTGCACTACCAACAAGGTTATCGCAAAGAAGATGATGACCGTAGTGATCTTGCTCCCTTTCACCGACTTGATATTTCCATCGATTGCTACTCTCCTTTCATGGTCAAGAATTGCACTGATACTGCCTCTATTGCATGTTCATCTCCTCTTTTTGAGTTTATTTAGTTGACTTTGGTTTTGTTTGCGCTTAAGTCTAATGCTGACAAAATTGGCTACTTCCGAATAGGACAACAAATAGCCCACAATTCATTCTTATATATGGAGTCCTCGTGGCTCCAAGCTTCAGCGGCTGTCCTTTTTTGACCATCTTCCTTTGAACAATTATTTTACTCAAATTCAATATGTCTTCATAAAGATCTTTGATTTATTGACACTTTTGTGATTTCTCTTTGATGTTTTCTTTGAAGAATCAACTCTCATAGTTTGCTAAAATAGAGAATGAAGAATGCCCAGAGAATGAACACATAGAATTCTTCATGGGATTTGACTATTTTAAATCTGTCATCTTTCATAATAAAGTTGCTTTAATATTGCTGCCAAGTTGATCATAGAGTTTCGGTGTATAACGAGATCTCCAAATAAATCTCATGACAGAACTTCTCTCTTCACGTGATTCCAACTTGGACATATTTGGAATCATGAGTTCTTGGCAGCCATATCAATTAAAAAAATTGTTTTTAGGATTGTTGGAAATTTACGCAAAATATGGTAATCAAACAGAAAGAAGTGAAAACAAAGGAGAAGTGAATAACCGAGACGTTACAAATGTTATACTATCTTTAAAAGCAATTTCGCCTCCACCAGTGAGCAAGATAAACTACACGACGATGCTTACCAGGATATAACGGCTTCTTTTTTTGTTTCCTCTAAAAGAGGAAGATTGAACATGTATGCTGAAGTGTTTAATACCAAAAGAAGAAGAAGAAGAAAAGACAAGGAAAAAGTTATGGAGGTTTTCACAAAAGACTCAAAAAGTTTTTTCAAATATCGTTTCAAAGTATATCAAAACCATTTCAAAATTAGATCTTTAAAACCTTTTGATCCTTGTATTTATAGACTTCAATTCACAAGAAAGAAGTTAATTTGATACCTCTCTACCGAATTTAACTTTCAAAGTTAATTTATGACAATTCAAAACTGAAAGGAGGCGTCCCAAATTACGAAAGTTGTATCATTTTAATTAAAAGATATCAGAAAATTCTATTGTCTGAAGTCACGGAATGTTCGTCTAATTTTACCATACATTGGATTTTAAAATTTTTGAATGTTGTCACTTAGAAATCATCACAAAAATTTGGATCGAACGTTCAGTAAATAGCTTAACTGAATGTTCCATGACAAGATATAAACTTTAGGATTAGGCCAAACTCAAATACGACACTCAGAATTCACTGCCAAATGTTCGGTCTCATTCAATGAACGTTCAGTCACCTCAGAATTCAGAGTCTTGTTTTATCCATCTCATCGAAGTTTTATTTCATTCTACAATCAACCTTCTTGTATCTTTTTATATAAATTTAGAGCATTTTCTAAAGTATTTTTACGTGCTATTTCCGACATTAGAAAATTGAGATTATCTTGTTTATAGACGAACATGTTACAGATAAAAAAACCAATTCGTATAATGATAAGTTTGTATTATATTTATGTATTACTTAGATGCAGTCCTTTGGCATAGAGACATGAAAATAAGATTTTCTTTTTCTTATTATTGTTTCTTCTTGCGGCTCATAAAAATATTTTTCCTGTCCTAAAAATATTATTTTTTTTATTTTTCGTTAAAAAGTCAAGAAGAAAAATATTTTTGGTACGTAGTTTCTAAACCGACAGATGTGTATGTTTGAGGAGACTTGAAGTATGAGTTGTAACATACAGATTACGCCTATAAAATATTTTGTAGAAACGTATTGCCTGACTCTTATGATTTCTTACTTACATGTTAATTTTCTATTTGTTGTGAACTAAGTACTATGATATTACGTAGATAGTGGAGCACCATAAAATTACTGTTGTTAGGTACATGTTCTATACTCATATATTTTACCATAGAAGTACATCTTGTGTTATCACAGCAACACTCAAACATTTTACTAACATATAGAGTCGGTTATATGGATCATTCATTTTTCTTGTGTTTTATTTTATTATATTTTAGTTTTGTTGTCTTTTTCTTGTTTTTTTGAATCCTAACATGAATTTTACCATTCTTACGTATCTCTTAACACTTAATATATAATATTCAATATTCGTATTTAGAATACGTCCCTTTCAAACATGTTGTGTTATCAAAATAGAAAAATGAAGTACATCGAGTAAAATTTCCCAAGAGGTACCACACACATTATCCTTCGAATACATAAACATCCGTAATTCTTGGATCATACTGATGGAAAGTAGCCGTCACTTTAGCCGTAATCAAGATATTGTGTATCTTGACTTTAGTGGAGAATATTGACCAAATCATAGTGATTGATATTTTACCAAAAAATAGAAGACTTGGTAGTACTATAAATAGCAAAGCATTGTACTCATACGAAATCAATGAAAAAAGATTTTCATTCAACTACTCTATAAACTTCTTCATGGTATCAGAGCGAGATTGGATCCCCTGTGGACTCAGAATTCAGTTCATCACGGTCCAAAAATTGCACTGATTGGAATACTCCAAATCAGACCTCACAAAATAACCAACCCAAATTCTATTTTTCCAGTTTTACCCTTAAATCATTCTTTAATTTCAGGTTCAGTGCAAAATTCCCAAGTTACCCCCATATGTCCTGTACAACCCAACACCAGCGCCCCATATACCCAAAATACCCCTCTTTTTGCCCAAACACACTCTACATGCCAAATAGCCTCATCTACCCAACATCATCACCCCCGGTGGATACTAGATAGTGGAGCTAGCGACACAATGACTTATGACCAAAATGATTTCATAACCATGTCCACCACCACATCACCCAAAACACATATTGAAACTGCAAGTGGTGAGCTAATTTCGGTCCATGCTAGTGGCACGATTGAAATCTCTCCAAAACTGAAATTATCTCATTGTCTTTATATTCTCACACTGTCTTCAAAATTACTGTCTATTAGCCAAATCACTAAACAGCTTAACTATGTTGTACTCTTGTATCCTGATTTTTCCTCTTGCAGGACATTCATACGAGGGAGATAGTTGGGCGTGGCACCGAAAGTGATGGATTGTACTACGTGGAGGAGGTTGCTCAACAGGGCCGGTCCATGCTTGTTCACGGGACGGCGAATCGCCAGCTGTGGTTGTGGCACTGTCGGTTGGGTCACCCTTCCTTTGGTTACCTTCGTACCTTATTCCCTTCCTTATTTACACAGTCAGATACACATATTTCTTGCGATACCTGTATTCTTGTTAAACATCATAAGGGCACTTTTCGCCCGAATAATACTAGAGTTGACCAATGTTTTTCATTAATACATTCAGATGTGTGGGGACCTGCCCCATCACCCACACCCCAGGGGTACAAATACTTTGTTTTATTTATCGACGATTTTTCTCATATGACATGGATCTATGTCATAAAACATAAGTCAGATGTTCCCACTAAATTTATTGATTTCTTCCGAATGGTGGAAACCCAGTTCAACAAAAAAATTCAAATCCTTCGTTCAGATAATGGAGGAGAATACAACCCATGGGATTATTCATCAGATATCCTGCCCAAACACCCCACAATAGAATGGTGTCGCAGAACGAAAAAACCGCTTGATACTTGAAATGACTCGGGCAATGATGATTGAAGCAAAAATGCCCAAAGAATTCTGGCCCGAAGCAATCGTCACTGCCACATACCTTATAAATCGAATTCCCACGCGGATACTAAATCAACACACTCCACTCCAAATGTTGTCCACTCAAGTGTCTATACCATCCATCATGACTCTCCCACCAAAAATATTCGGATGCACTGTCTATATCCATGTCCTTAAACATGATCGGAACAAATTTGACCCTTGTGCAGAAAAATGTGTATTCGTTGGATATGCCACTCATCAAAAGGGCTACCGATGCTATAACCCTCTTACCCGACGTATACATATTACCCTTGACTGCGTGTTTGTCGAAACCGAATATTTCTTTTCCACCAGTACTCAGGCCCAGAGGGAGACACATGGTGAGCCTTTCGACTGGTTATACAATCACAGGTGGACCGGAGCGCCTGCCCAACTAGAGCAAGTAGGTGGCACCACCGAGCATGCCCAATCCAATGTAGACAATCCTCTAACTGAAGTACTAGGTCCAAGCGACTCTCCCTCCGTAAATGACCAACAAGAGGTAAGTGAATCAATTCCTGATGTACCATCTTTGATTGAACCTTTAGTTGAGTTGTCTACTGAACCATGCTCGCCGTGTCACCCTACCATACTATTGCTTGAATCTGAAATTTTTGAATCTATGAATGAGCAACATGTACGAACCCTTCCTCCCAGAAGCAATCGGGGTATCCTGCCTCGCAGATATTCACCAGACCATGTTACTCAGAGTTCACGATATCCGGTACATTTGGCAATGACTAGTGGATCAAAAGCTCTTCTCACAGAATTGTGCGCCGAAAATGTTCCACGGAGAGTTGAAGAGGCAGTTAAACAAAAGAAATGGAGAGAGGCAATGGAAGCGGAAATGGAGGCACTAAAGAAAAACAACCAGTGGGATGCCGTTGGGTGTTTACAGTAAAGTATAAGGCAAATGGAACGGTGGAACGGTACAAGGCCAGACTTGTGGCAAAGGGATACACACAGACATATGGTATTGATTACTCAGAGACCTTCTCTCCAGTCGTAAAAATTGATACTATTCGAGTTCTGTTTTCTATTGCTGTAAATAAGGAGTGGCCATTGTATCAATACGACGTAAAGAATGCATTTCTACATGGAGAATTAAGAGAGGAGGTGTATATGGAGGCTCCGCCGGGATTTGCAGATGAGTTTCGAAAGGACGAAGTTTGCAGACTTAAACGGGCTCTCTATGGATTAAAACAGTCACCGAGAGCGTGGTTCGGAAGGTTTACCTTAGTCATGAGGGAAAACGGATACCGACGAAGTAATGCAGATCATACGCTATTTCTAAAGCAGAGAGGTGAGTTAATTACATGTCTTATCATTTATGTGGATGATATGGTAATTACAGGAAGCGATAGCGAAGAAATGGCCCGACTCAGAAAGAGTCTGTTCACTGAGTTCGAAATGAAGGATCTAGGAGAGTTGAGGTATTTTCTGAGAATCGAAGTTCTCCGGACAGAGGCAGCATTGTTTATTTCTCAAAAAAAAATATATCTTGGATTTGTTGACCGAAGTAGGAATGCTGGATTGTAAACCAAGTAACACTCCAGTTGCAACTAATCTGAAATTACAAGTTAAAGAGGGAGCCCTAGTGGTAGATAAAGAACAGTATCAGAGGTTGGTAGGGAAACTCATATATTTGTCTCATACACGTCCAGACATTGCATATGCAGTTGGGGTGGTAAGTCAATTTATGCATCGACCACAAAAGGAACACATGGATGCAGTAAGGCGAGTCTTGAGGTATTTAAAAGGAACACCCGATAAAGGAATCTGGTTTAGAAAACATGGACATCTAGAGGTGGAAGTCTTTACAGATGCTGATTGGGCAGGAAACTTGAATGATCGACGATCAATATCCGGGTATTTTTCATTGGTAGGAGGCAACTTTGTCACATGGAAGAGCAAAAAGCAGAAGGTAGTGACCTTGTCGAGTGCCGAAGCTGAGTTCAGAGGAATATCCAAGGGTATCGTGGAAATCTTGTGGCTCGACAAGTTATTAAAAGAATTAGGGTTTCCAACGCAACGTCCAGCAAGGTTAAAGTGTGACAACAAAGCAGCAATCAGCATATCTGAAAATCCAGTTCAGCATGACAGAACTAAACATGTCGAGATTAATAGACACTTCATCAAAGAAAAGCTGGATGCAGGGGTAGTAGAAATTCCACATGTTCGATCTGAAGATCAGCTCGCCGACATTCTCACAAAAGCGGTTGTTGGAAAATCATTTGAATCCACGTTGCACAAGTTGGGCATTGGTAGTCCCAATACTCAACTTGAGGGGGAATGATGAAAAGTAGCCGTCACTTTAGCCGTAATCAAGATATTGTGTATCTTGACTTTAGTGGAGAATATTGACCAAATCATAGTGATTGATATTTCACCAAGAATAGAAGATTTGGTAGTACTGTAAATAGCAAAGCATTGTACTCATACGGAATCAATGAAAAAAGGTTTTCATTCAACTACTCTATACACTTCTTCACATACATGCTTGCAATTTTACCATTATATATCTTTAAATTTTCTAGTTAATATATTAATGTTTTAACAAAAAATAAATTTTTCAGTAGATGATTTACTTATAATTATACCTAATAATATACAAATCCATAAGGCTTATTGACTGAGAAAACAGAATGACTTGTCCCACATCAATACAAGGTAGTTTTTTTTTTTGGTTTCTTCTTTTTTTTTTTTTTTTTTTTTTTTTTTTTTTTTTTTTGCAACATCAGGAAATGAAAATTCAGATAACAAGAAACCTCAAAACACCAAACACATACAAGAACAGAGACAACAAAGGGAAAGTTTCATAGCTGAAATGGTTTTGCAGCCATTTAGCAGAAATGGTTCGTTCCCACGTAAACTGCTAGATCATCTTTGAATAATTCTGTACAATCTAATGGTTCCCAAGTGATTTTCTTCCATTTCTTATGTTGAATTTCAGCAAGGATGAAGAGAGAGAGAGAGAGGTGTTTTTCTCCCTGCTGAACTTCAGCAGCAGAATGGAAGAAAATCCAAACACGAAAAACTGCTGCTTAAATTTGAGGAGTCGCAGTTCTTTTCCTCATAATTTCTTCACGAAGAATTCGTCTCCTCGATGCCGCATGGGTCCTGTTGCTTGGGTTTATCTCCAATTTCAAATTCATATCTTCCCCAAAATCCGACGGCTCCTCTTCATCAATTCTTCCAATTGGAGGAGCCGTCACACTCTGGCTCCTCCCCACGCCGTTAATCACAACCCCTGGCTGCCCGGCCAATTGTCTCCTCAAAATCCCCTTTTCCATCTTCTTCGTCGTAATACTATCAGCCGACGCCGCCCTAATAAGATGCCGGAGATCATCATCGTTATTATCCGACGCAGTAGAACTCGTGCTGTAACTCTTTGGTAAAGATTCCGGATTCGAATAATAAAGATGCGGGGGAAGCCCACCTTCGCCGCCGAAGGCTCCGACACTCATCTGAGCGGCGCATTCTGAGACGGCTCGCTGATATACGCGCCGGATTTTACCGAAGATTTTATTGGGCAGTCTCATGCACCGGCTGATTTTGCTTTCCTTTGTATTTGTGATCGGCTTGGTGGTGCCGGCGGCGGTGGTTGTCATAGTTTTGGGGTTGTTTGAACGGCGGTGAAGAGATGATGAGATTGGGGTTGGTGAAACAATCAAAAAAAGGAGGGTAGGAAATTTATAGATTGATTGAAAGGGGAGAGAAATCAAGAAAGTAGGGGGAAACTACAATTGAGACATCAGACATTCTCTTTCTTATGCCATCTTTCTATTGTATTCTTGTAGTCATACCTTATGGCATGTGGGCTTAATTTGAAATAGTAAAATATAGCTTCCTTTTTGTTTTAGCATCCTTTGAAATAGTAAAATATAGTTTTTCTCAATAACACACTATCACAGCATATCTTTATTACTAACACAGTATCACATCATATCTCTCTTCATCATCATTATCATCCAGACTCAGTATATCCCAACGACAGTAAAAGCTATCGTTAGGGTCTAGGGAGGGTAAGTGGTAGGCAGACAATACCTCTATCCCAAAGGATAGAGAGTCTGCTTCCAGCGAGACCCTCGGCTCTATATGTACCTGCATAAATGACATAATAATAGAGATATGCTGTGCTAGTATGTTAGTGAGGAAATTCAAGAAATACAAAGAAAAGACTTTCGATATTAAAATACACATCATGTGTATATGTACATGTCATATAAAACAACAGTATAACATACGCAACCAAGTGAAAAGTCAACCTAAAGTGTAGATAGTGTCTACGCCTATCTATGTCCCTAAATATACTCTAAAGTGTCCCTATATATGACATATACCTCGTTAACCTTAATCTTATGTCTCCATGAACTCCTATCCTGGACCACATCCTCAGAGAGGTGCAAATCTAGTAGGTCGTGCCTAATATGCTCATCTCAAGTCAGTTTGGACCTGCCTTTATTCATGTTCCCCTCTACAATGAGGCTTTCAATTGCTCTGATCAATGCCGTTGTCTGTCTCCGCTTGACATGCTTAAACCATCTCATTCTTCCCTCCCTTATCTTATCTGTTATACTAGCCACACCTAACCTTTCTCGAAACACTTCGTTTCTGATCCGATCTAGCCTTGTATGCCCACACATCCACCTCAACATTTTCATCTCTGCCACTTCCATCTTCTGTAATTGTGACCTCTTGATGGCCCAACAGTCTGTCCCATATAACATTGCCGGTCGCACTGCCACCCTATAAAATTTTTCTTTTAATTTAGTTGGGAAATTTTTGTCACACAGCACCCCTGAGGCCGCCCTCCATCTACACCAGCCTGCTTGAACTCGATGTGCTACATTATTATCTATGTCGCCATTCTGCTGCACAAATGATCCTAGGTACTTAAACTTACTTACCTGCTGCACAAACTCTCTTATTGTTATTTATACAAAAGAGGAGGAGGTTTCTATTCATTGAGATAAAGGTATTGGTTGTCTGGCCTTCACCTATCTCAGACCCTAACAATAACTTTTGCTGTAGTTGGGTATATTCGGTATGATTGATTCATTGTGTTTTAGGTTGGTTGTTTGTTGAGATTGGATAGGAAGTTTGGGCAAGAAATTAAAATTATTAATTAAATTGTTAGTTTTTATACATATGACAGAAAGATTGGATAAGAAGTTTGAAAAAAAAAAAAAAATCTAATCCCCATACAGTATGCTTCGCTGATCGGTGATTCTGGTCGTGCATTTTAATTTTTTATATAATTCTTGACTTTTGTTAAAATAATGTTTAGTTTAATTTGGTATATATATTGTAACTAAATATGATTGGTACACTAAATTTCATGTTTAAATTTTTCTATGATGATAAAAATATAAACGTTCTATAAAAAGTGACTTTATTTATAAAAACTAATTATCTTGTAAAAATGAGCCATTTTAAGAATTTATTGTACATCATCATAATCAAAATACAAAAGAAAAAAATTAAGGAAAAAAAATAGACTTAAGGAATCTTATGAGGCATTCTTAATATTTCATTAACCTCTCCAAGGTTAATTATATACAATGCTTTTACTTTAACACAAAATTGTAACATGGAAGTGAAAACATGAATTATATGCTTTATATCATTCATGTTTTCTTCATATATTACAATTTCATGTGAATTGTAATTTTATTTTATATAATATTTTAATTCGTTTAAGATTTTTTTTTGTCATTTGAATGTTTATAAATTGCATAACAAGTTGTAGAATGTCGGAAGAGTGACTATAGAAACCTTACTACCTCATAACCAATAAATAATATACGAATGAGGGTCTACAGGCAACCAACAACAACAATAACATTACCCCATTGCTTTAGAGGCTTTCGCCTATGATGGGTATCGGAGAGTAGGATGTACGCAATCATACCTATGTGTTAGAAACACACACATGTTGTTTTTCGATGACCCATAATAAAAATTGCGTCAAACTGTGTCGATCAACTGCTACTTCACAATATAAGAAACGCAACTAAATTAGTGAGTCATTTTGCTTTATTTCATCATATTTCAAAATCACAAAAGAGTTCTTCTGTGAGCGGAAATGGAAACAATGACGGTCTAGACGCATTAACCATAACCATCCAATGATATGGTATTCCTGAACTGCATGATGATTTCTTATATTAGTAAGGAAAAAAAATAGTAGAATGTCTAATAATTATATATGGATCACCATAAAATTAGATCAACGATAAATACATATCTTTTTTTTATAAATACACAACTTTGTCATTTTCATACAATTGATTTATTTCATGATTCATTCTTAACAAGTATGACTTTTAAAACTTAACTAAGTGTCTGGCAACCCTAGTAGAAGACTCCTTTTGTCCCTAAATTGTGTCTTTATGTTAATAAAAATAATGTATTTTTCTCCTAAAATGACCGATAAGTATCATGATACGACGACCTTCTAGTTATATTAAAAAGTGAAGTCTTGACAGAGTACGAAATATCATACGAAGAGGAGTTTGAACTCCTTAAGTGTGTATCGAACGACTCAATTGATATTTGACATAGTACGAAATATTAGATTTGTGTGGCAACAAGAATGTACGTAGTCGTAGTGAATGATGTTGATAGTAGGAGGTTACTGCTAATTTCACATGTATAACAACATTTGTCTAATAGATGAATAAAATGATCCAACTTTTCCGGGGAAAAAGTGAAGTCTTGGGTTAGAGACTTTGTTTGAGTTGATTCCAAACATTAGCTAGCAAGGCTTGTAAAATTTATATTCATAACATTATTTCGCGCTTTTTTTTTCCGTATCTTTACTTAGATTTCTCCTTCCGTTTTTCCCTTGATCTCTTTGTACAATAATTGTAAGGTCGTTTAAAAAGTCAAGATCCATGTTGTTGGTTTCCTTTTTAATTTATAATTATACTATACATAAGTCCATATGTCTATACGTATTAAATTATTCAACTTGTTTGGCATCCCACACATATCATACTGTATCAAATCCAACAATATCTCACTTGGACTATGTATGCCACCTTATAATTATATATCAATGAGATCACCTTTACTGATTGTCCTTCAAGTGTTATTGAACAATTCTGTCCATCAAGTATATTAATAATAGGCTTAAGCAACATTTGCACATTAGTGAATGACTAGACCAACATAAATCATGATAGTAACACAACTGAATAACATAAGAAATGAAATGGATGTGTAGTGTAAAAATAACATGATAAGTGATCTGACTTGGTCCACAACTTTATTTAATCTATAATATGAATTCTAAACTAATAATATTGCACAATATATCTGTAAAAACTTTAAACTGTAGAGTGCATTATATTACATAACTAAATATATGTAAATAGATATAGAAAATCTGTTAAGCACTATAATAAATCATCAGACTAACACTAAAAATGAACATCTTCCGCTGAAAATATTTCCATACGATGAACATGCTCATTAAACACTTTGGATATCAAACTCTTAATCAGCTGGTCAGTTATTGTAGCGCCCCGCTCCCGAGCTCCACCTCGGAAACGGTGCACCCGCCGTATCTCACTCAGGAGAATACTAGGCGTCACATCAACCTGCTACATGTCAGTGCTGACATAGAAAAAAGAAAATTTTCCTTTTCTTTCTGCGGAAACGATAAGTCAATTACTAATTCCGAAATTAAATAACTTTAAGAAAATAACGATGGAAAGTCTAGGCTGACCGGGCCTTACAAATCAAAGTCAAAAGTCTAAATTTTAGAGAACATGGAACTGTTTCCAAAAGTAATACTGAATATGAAAATAAAATGTCTGTGTCACCCCAAATCATCATAAGAACTCCATCTCCATCCTCGCTGCGTCATTCTCTATGAGTCACTCAGCCCACTCCACAGCGTCAGATCCATCTTCGACATAGATGTAATCATACTCTGCTTCGGCTACATATGGAATAGTAGGTGTGAGTGATGGTAATCACCCAGTAGGTGCCTCTCAAAACAATACAAAACTTACATACCCAAAACGATATCTCCACGTAACCACATAGAACAGATAGCATACAACCGGAAAGTAAGACACTCCACGTACTCAACATAAACTACATGACATGGCTTATACGGAAATAAACACTCCACACAAGATGCATGCGCAAGTACGTGATGCATGCTCACATAACGTGTCAGACGCAACTAGAACATGTCAGGCAATATGCTCCTAGGCCTATATGCAATGCATGCTCCCGGGACCTAGTTCCAGCGTCATGGTCTCTAGCCACCACTTGCCGTTCTGGACACCCACGCCCTATAGACGCTGTGTATCGTACGGCACCCACGCCCTATAGACGCTGCGTATCTCATAACACCCACGCCCTATAGACGCTGCGTATCCGTACGACACCCACGCCCTATAGACGCTGCGTATCACATGACACCCACGCCCGACCGACGCTGTGTATCATCACGGCCCCCACGCCCTATAGGCACTACGTATCCTCCGAACACGCACACCCTCAGACAATGGGTACCTCATGCAATGCACGTGCCATGAATGCAAGGGAAAGGGAAAGAAAACAGTTGGACGTCATCCTCTGACGTCGATCGTTCGACGTGGTTCTGAGGCACGTCGAACCCTCGGCCATGGGACGTCGATCGATCGACGTGGTCCTGAGGCACATCGAACCCTCAGCTTCTGGACGTCGATCGATCGATGTCCATCTGAGGCACATCGATCTCTCACCCTCTGGACGTCGATCGATCGATGTCCATCTCAGGCACGTCGAACCCTCAGCCTCTGGACGTCGATCGATCGATGTCCCCGAATTTCAGAACTCTCATTCTGAAATTTCTGCAATCCTTCCATCCAATCCCAAACAATCTCTCCCCCCATCCCACATATCCGTACTCGCTTCAAAACCTCACAACCCCAATTAACAACGAAGCATACAACAACGAGACCACGTTGAATCAAGAAACATATTACGGAAACTACACACGTTGCACATGATCCAAATAAAATCAAGAACCAACGACAACCACATCACATAAAAATATCATTTTGCCTATGCAAGCCTTCATACCGTTTTGAGGAAATAATGAATATGCACCTACCTCGATTCCTAGCGAGAATTGATATAGAAAGGTGCGATGATCTATGAGCGCTTGATCTCCCTTCTTTTGAATCTTGGATCAAGGATCTTTCTTCTCCCTTCCTTCTCCTTCTTGGCCGAAAATTTGAGAGAGGGGAGGGGAAAAAGTGGCTGCCGAAATTTGAGAGAAAGTGGGGAGAAAAGATTAGGGTTAATTTGGTTTTTAAGGAGGAGGAATTAAGGGAAGATAAGTATGGGATGATGGTAGAGGAAATTTAGGGAAATCAAAAAAAAAGGTAACCTCCATTTGATTAAGATAAGATTTGCTTAATTATCATTTAGATTTTTCTTTCTTTTTTTTTTTTTTTTTTTTTTTATACTCGGTTATAACATCCTACCCCCCTTACAAAAAGTTTCGTCCCCGAAACTTGTCGTACCTTAAACAAATAGGTGAGGGTAGCGGTCGCGCATTTGCTCTTCTAGTTCCCATGTCGCTTCATTCTCTCGGTGGTTGCTCCATTGAACCTTTACGTAGGGGATGATCCGTCTTCTGAGCTCTTGGTCCTTGCGATCCAGAATTCGTATCGGAACCTCTTCATATGACGCATCGGGTCTGATCTTAAGGGGTTGCGCATCCAACACATGACTCGGGTCAGGTACGTACTTCCTTAACTGCGAGACGTGGAATACGTTGTGCACTTGAGCCAGCGTCGGAGGTAACGCCAATTTGTAAGCCAAATCTCCAACTCTTTCTAGTATTTCATATGGTCCAATATAACGCGGCTTCAACTTCCCTTTAACTCCAAACCGTGTCACACCCTTCATGGGTGACACTTTAAGATAGACCTTTTCTCCCTCTTCGAACTCTAAAGGTCGTCTCTTCGTGTCGGCCCAACTCTTGCTTCTATCTTGAGCCGTCTTAAGACGTTCACGAATTAGCTTCACCTGTTCTTTAGTTTGCTCAATTATTTCTGGAGCCGTCAACCTACGTTCACCAACTTCGTCCCAATGCACAGGTGACCTACACTTTCGTCCATATAAGGCCTCAAATGGTGCCATACCTATGGCACTGTGATGGCTGTTGTTGTAAGAGAACTCTATCAACTTGAGCATGCTGTCCCAATTTCCTTTAAAATCCAATGCGCATGCCCTCAACATATCCTCCAGAGTCTGAATGGTCCTTTCAGATTGACCATCGGTCTGAGGGTGAAAAGCAGTACTCAGTCGCAACTCAGTCCCCATCTTCTTCTGACACGCTGCCCAGAACTGAGATGTAAACTTCGAGTCACGATCCGATACTATGCTAACTGGCACTCCATGAAGGCAAACAATGTTATCAATGTACATGGTTACCAACCTCTCCATAGTAAGTCCGGTGGGAATAGGCAAGAAGTGAGCGGACTTAGTCAGTCGATCCACGATTACCCATATCACGTCATTTCCATTTCTTGTCTTCGGGAGTCCCACCACGAAGTCCATTGTTACATGCTCCCACTTCCATTCAGGTATCTCTAAAGGTCGCATCAATCCCCCCGGTCTTTGGTGTTCCGCTTTAACTTGCTGGCAAACAAGACATCTTTCCACAAACTCAGCAATATGCTTTTTCATGCCATTCCACCAATAGTGTCTCTTGAGATCATTGTACATCTTCGTAGCACCAGGGTGAATAGACAGTCTCGAATTATGTGCTTCTTTCAACAACTCCCTCCTAAGGTCCTCAACATCCGGTACACACAACCTTCCTTGGTACCACATACTGCCGTCGTCATGCACTTGAAATCCATCCACTTGGCTGGTTAGCATTCTTTCTCGCGTCTCCTTAATTGTTGCATCGTTCTTCTGTGCTTCCTTAATTTGGTCTACCAAGGTTGGAGTGATAATTAGCGTCGCCAGAATGTCTGCGGTAGACTCTACAAGATCCAAATCAAATTCTGCCATCTCTTTTTCTAGAGTAGCATGTCGTGCATGGCTCGACTTCCTACTTAAGGCATCAGCCACTCGATTGGCTTTCCCCGGATGATAGCTGATGGTCAAGTCGTAATCTTTCAACAGCTCTAACCATCTCCTTTGGCGCATGTTCAGCTCCTTTTGCGTGAACAGATACTTAAGACTTTTGTGATCAGTGAACACTTCGCACTTCACTCCATATAGATAGTGACGCCAGATTTTCAGGGCGAATACCACCGCCGCAAGTTCCAGATCATGAGTCGGATAGTTCTGTTCATAGGGCTTTAGCTGTCGTGAAGCATATGCAATGACCTTGTCGTTTTGCATCAACACGCATCCTGAAATATAAGAGTTAGACCACATCTTTAATTGTATACAAAATCAGTTGAAATCATACACAATTACCTAGCCCATTCTTAGAAGCGTCACTGTAAATGACAAACCCTTCTGAAGCGGAGGGCTGAGCAAGAATAGGGGCTGTGGTCAGTCTCTGTTTTAGTTCAGCAAAGCTTTGCTCGCACTCGGGGGTCCACTCAAACTTTGACTTCTTTTGTGTCAATCGGCTTAGGGGTACGGCGATGGATGAGAAGCCCTCGACAAACTTCCTGTAGTATCCAGCCAGACCGAGAAAACTTCTTACCTCGGTCACATTAGTAGGCCTAGGCCATTCGGTGATCGCCTCCACTTTCTTTGGATCCACTGAAATTCCTTCTTCAGAGACCACGTGACCCAAAAAGGCTACGCTCTTCAGCCAGAACTCACATTTGCTGAACTTGGCATATAATTTGCTTCTCCGAAGTGTCTCTAAAGCCTCCCTCAAGTGTTCAGCGTGGGTCTCTTCGTCGGGGGAGTATATCAGAATATCGTCAATGAACACTACAACATATTTATCCAGTTGTTTCCGAAATACTGTGTTCATTAAGTCCATAAAGGCGGCTGGAGCGTTGGTTAATCCAAAAGGCATAACCAGAAATTCGTAATGACCATAACGTGTTCGAAAAGCGGTCTTGGCTGTATCCCCAGATTTGATCCTCAACTGGTGATAACCGGATCGCAAATCGATTTTGGAGAACACTCTAGCTCCCCGTAGCTGATCAAAGAGATCCTCAATTCGAGGTAGTGGATACTTGTTTTTGATAGTGATCTTGTTGAGTTCCCGGTAGTCTATACATAGTCTCATGCTCCCATCCTTCTTCTTCACGAACAGGACTGGAGCACCCCAGGGTGATACACTAGGTCGGATAAACTTACGGTCCAGCAGTTCTTGTAATTGCTCCTTCAACTCCTTGAGTTCTGCTGGAGCCATCCGGTAGGGTGCCCTGGATATGGGTTCAGCACCAGGTATGAGATTGATCTCGAACTCTACCTCTCTTTCTGGTGGCAGTCCTGGTAACTCCTCGGGAAAGACATCTGTAAATTCCTTTACCACAGGGATTTGGTCGATCTGCGGAATCTCTTGTTCAGCACCCATTGAATAGATCAAGAATCCTTCTCCTCCTTTCTTTAGTGCTCGAAAGGCTTGAGCCGCAGTCAAATAAAGCTTCTGGGGCACCTTCTTTAATTTAGGGTTCCCTTGAAAAATAGTTTCGCCCAGTTCAGGTTGCTTCATGCTGACTTGGAGTTGCCGGCAATTAATATTTGCATGATACTCCGCCAAGAAGTCCATGCCCAGAATAATGTCGAAATCGAACATCTGGATCGGTATCAGGGTCGCAGAAAACTGTAGACCGTTAATCTCCAATTCACACCCATTGTAACGTTGATGAGATACGAGTACTTGGCCACCCGCGGCCTGTATACGGTATGGAGTCTCAATCCATTCGGGAAGAATGTCCAGATTCTTGGCAAATCTCTTTGCCATAAACGAGTGACTTGCTCCACTATCGAATAGAACATTTGCTGGCACTTTGTTAATTAAAATCACACCTACCACATTCAGGTTTTAGCACATAACCATAACAACACATAAAAATGTACTCCAACTACGAAATTAAGTACTTAAATAAATGTACCCGTCACCACGTCGCCCGACTCCTCGACTTCGGCATCCGTCATTGCGTGTACCCGGGCATTGGTCCGGCCTCGTCCTCCCTGCTGAGCCTGTGTCTGCGAGTTCACCTGTGCCGGCGCTGAGCATTCCTTAGCAATATGTCCTTGCTTCCCGCAGTTATAGCACACTCTCTGATCCTTCCGACATGGTCCCGGATGAAAACGTCCGCACAGGGTACACCGTGGGATAGGTGCCGCAGTCCTTACTGGTTGCGCATCAGTCGGTGCTGGACCCTCAATCATCGGGGTCTGAATCACTGCACTTTGCTGTCGTTCCGGCCGGAATGGTTGCCCGGACTGTGGGCGGCGAGGTACTTTCAACCATCTCCCTGATCTACCCGTCTGCAACTCCTCACGGGGCCTTTTTAGTCTCTCTAGTGCAGCTGCCCTTTCCAAATTTCTCTCGACACGTCGACATACCTCCAGCAATCCCTCAAATGTGGTAGTCTCTGCACAAACAATCGCCTGCTGGATGCGGAAACTCAACCCCGTATGGAACTTTAGCATCTTGGCCTCCTCGTTGTCCATGATGCATGACATGTATTGGCCCAGTTCATGAAATTTCTCAGAGTATTGATCCACCGTCATGGACCCTTGGGTCAACAGCTGGAACTCCGCCATCCTTCTCTGAATAGCACTACCCGGAACGTAGTGCTTCTTATACTCCTCAACAAATTGCTCCCAAGTCACTGGTGGAGTCAGTTTGCGTTTCACTCCGTTCCACCACCTCTCAGCTTCCCCTTCCAAGAACGGGGTAGTCACCTCCACTTTCAGATTCACGGGTACTTGTATCAGTCTTATTTGTTCAGTTACATTTTTAAGCCAAATCTCGGCTTCCTCAGGCCGAGTGGTACCCCTGAACATTGGTATTCGGGAGTTCTGCATCTCCCTGTAATAGAACCTCAAACCCTGCTGTGGTGCGGGCGGTGGTGGTGGCGGTTGTTGTTGCTGCTGTTGCTGAGTGTGCTGAAGTATTTGGGCAATCTGTGCCTGTTGCTCTGCCATCTGGGTATATTGCTGGGCCATCTGCGTCTGCTGATGAGCTATTAAGGCCGTCAGATTGGCCAGTGTGTCTGTAAGGTTTTGGGGAATCGCCCCTTGCCCCTGACGTTCATCTCCGTCATTTCCACTATTTCCTGATGGCTCACGACGCGGAGGCATTGTCTGTGGACAAATCAAAACACGTTAGCCAAAATTGACTTAAGAGTATTGTAAGAGATACAGGAATGGAGGCCAAAGGAAAAGATAACCTATCCCGTCTACATACTAACGGCACTCACCAACCAAAACCCCAATCATAGCTTATGTCTACTTCATTTTATTCAAATTTGAAAATCATTTGAAAACGGACCGTCACTTATCTTAAGGTAATTAACTAATCTACTACGTTCCCGAGGCGTATCTGAAGCCTGGGCTCTGATACCACCTGTAGCGCCCCGCTCCCGAGCTCCACCTCGGAAACGGTGCACCCGCCGTATCTCACTCAGGAGAATACTAGGCGTCACATCAACCTGCTACATGTCAGTGCTGACATAGAAAAAGAAATTTTCCTTTTCTTTCTGCGGAAACGATAAGTCAATTACTAATTCCGAAATTAAATAACTTTAAGAAAATAACGATGGAAAGTCTAGGCTGACCGGGCCTTACAAATCAAAGTCAAATGTCTAAATTTTAGAGAACATGAAACTGTTTCCAAAAGTAATACTGAATATGAAAATAAAATGTCTGTGTCACCCCAAATCATCATAAGAACTCCATCTCCATCCTCGCTGCGTCATTCTCTATGAGTCACTCAGCCCACTCCACAGCGTCAGATCCATCTTCGACATAGATGTAATCATACTCTGCCTTCGGCTACATATGGAATAGTAGGTGTGAGTGATGGTAATCACCCAGTAGGTGCCTCTCAAAACAATACAAAACTTACATACCCAAAACGATATCTCCACGTAACCACATAGAACAGATAGCATACAACCGGAAAGTAAGACACTCCACGTACTCAACATAAACTACATGACATGGCTTATACGGAAATAAACACTCCACACAAGATGCATGCGCAAGTACGTGATGCATGCTCACATAACGTGTCAGACGCAACTAGAACATGTCAGGCAATATGCTCCTAGGCCTATATGCAATGCATGCTCCCGGGACCTAGTTCCAGCGTCATGGTCTCTAGCCACCACTTGCCGTTCTGGACACCCACGCCCTATAGACGCTGTGTATCGTACGGCACCCACGCCCTATAGACGCTGCGTATCTCATGACACCCACGCCCTATAGACGCTGCGTATCCGTACGACACCCACGCCCTATAGACGCTGCGTATCACATGACACCCACGCCCGACCGACGCTGTGTATCATCACGGCCCCCACGCCCTATAGGCACTACGTATCCTCCGAACACGCACACCCTCAGACAATGGGTACCTCATGCAATGCACGTGCCATGAATGCAAGGGAAAGGGAAAGAAAACAGTTGGACGTCATCCTCTGACGTCGATCGTTCGACGTGGTTCTGAGGCACGTCGAACCCTCGGCCATGGGACGTCGATCGATCGACGTGGTCCTGAGGCACATCGAACCCTCAGCCTCTGGACGTCGATCGATCGATGTCCATCTGAGGCACATCGATCTCTCACCCTCTGGACGTCGATCGATCGATGTCCATCTCAGGCACGTCGAACCCTCAGCCTCTGGACGTCGATCGATCGATGTCCCCGAATTTCAGAACTCTCATTCTGAAATTTCTGCAATCCTTCCATCCAATCCCAAACAATCTCTCCCCCCATCCCACATATCCGTACTCGCTTCAAAACCTCACAACCCCAATTAACAACGAAGCATACAACAACGAGACCACGTTGAATCAAGAAACATATTAACGGAAACTACACACGTTGCACATGATCCAAATAAAATCAAGAACCAACGACAACCACATCACATAAAAATACCATTTTGCCTATGCAAGCCTTCATACCGTTTTGAGGAAATAATGAATATGCACCTACCTCGATTCCTAGCGAGAATTGATATAGAAAGGTGCGATGATCTATGAGCGCTTGATCTCCCTTCTTTTGAATCTTGGATCAAGGATCTTTCTTCTCCCTTCCTTCTCCTTCTTGGCCGAAAATTTGAGAGAGGGGAGGGGAAAAAGTGGCTGCCGAAATTTGAGAGAAAGTGGGGAGAAAAGATTAGGGTTAATTTGGTTTTTAAGGAGGAGGAATTAAGGGAAGAT